>JADRCH010000012.1:10461903-10510417 GCA_019843965.1 Rhynchomys soricoides
GAAGGAAGGAAGGTGGGAGGGAAGGAAGGAAGGTGGGAGGGAAGGAAGGAAGGTGGGAGGGAAGGAAGGAAGAAACAACAACAAAATAAAGGAACAAAGGAAGGAAGGAAGGGAGGAAGAAAATGCAGCGGATAATGTGGCCAGGCTGCCACTTAGGATGTGCAAGCCCCTCTAAGCTGGGCTCCTAGTCAAGCCTGGATTTTGATGGGCAGGTGGCACTCACACTGTATGTTGCAGATCCATGTTTGCGGTCATTTCTGAAGGGTAGTCTGTAGGTTTTGTTCCTTCTGCTTCCACATCCTGGCTGACAGCATCTGCTCTATTTTCTTGGCAGAAAGCCTTAATGTACATTTTAACAAACTTCCAGTGCCAAATTTTCTCCTTCAGTTACAAAGAGTAATTGTTTAAAAGTGTCCAGAGCAAGTGGGACAAAATAAAACTTCTCTGGGAACCTCAGTGGTGAAGCTCGCTACAGGCAGTGGGACCTGTGAGTCACATAGCATTAGAAGCTGGCTTGTTGACAAAGGAAACTTGAAATTGTTTGTAATTGTCTCCAAAAGGCTATAAATCTTGACTACATTCATGCTAACATGTCTAATTTGCTTTCTGCATCCCTTTATGCAGCTACTGCAATGTACAGGAGAGGAGACAAAAGCAGCTCTTTTGGTTTAGTACAAAGCCCTTCCCTGTCAAACAATGAGGCTCTGACCACCTGCTGACTGGAGACTGTGCAGTCTTCATGTGAGTTTTAGAAATGAGAGTTATTTGTAATTTAACTAAAATAGGCTAAGTACCTACAGCTCATCCACGCATCATGCTCCATATGGAGACAGACAGGGAGAAATCAAATAAAACTGGAATAGCATTCTTATTTGGGGCATGTGTTCTGCTGGAAGGGAGGCTGCACAGCAAGCTGAACCTTTTCACATCCTTTTCTCTTCCATGTGTTTAGCAAGTCTAAGCTCTTACCAAGTACTTGTTAGTAAAGCATTTGCAGCTACAGTAAACTTCAGAGAAGCCTTCTGGCTTGCCCTTCCTATCAATAGCTGATTCATGATACTTCAGATTCCGCTTAATTTTAATTGAGAAGGAAGCAATATACATTGTGAGTATCAAGGTATGGTGGAGCATGTCTTTAATCCCAGAACTCTGAGAATTCTGAGAATCGAAGGCCAATCTGGTCTACATTATGAGTTCTGGGCAAGCCAGGGCTACACATAGTGAGGAGATTCTCAATCTCTCCCTCATTTTCACTCCTCTCTCTCTCTCTCTGTGTGTGTGTGTGTGTGTGTGTGTGTGTGTGTAGCATAAAGATGAAGTCTCTGTTTTGATTAGCATATATCTGGATGGTCTTTTAAATTTCTATATTGATTTAATTTCTTCTAAAATAATACCGAATTGGAATGTAAGATAATATAGCTAGCTATGTGGCTAAGCATAGTTTTCTGTCAGAATGATGAAAAATGATTGTTAGGTAGCATGAAAGTTAATAGTCAAGGGATTTGCTAGCTCTGTAAGTACAATGAATTTATTTAGTAAATTTAATGCGGGTTGATCAATCCATCAATCATTCAGCATGTTTGGATGATTGTCTTGCATACTATAATGCGCTATATTCCATGAATACTTTCAAAATTGTTAATTAAAAAGATGAACTGGATCTGGTGACATGACCCAGTGTTAGAGCCCTTTTCTATTATGCACAAGACATTGAGTTCAATCACCAGTAACATGCATACACATACACATACATGCACACAGACACAAATCAATCAATTATAATTTTAAATATAATTATAAAGCATAGTAAAATATTATGGAGCATATGAAAATATGAAAAACTGCAAAATGTTTCCAGCTGCATGTAATTTTAAGAAAAAATAGTGAAATTAAGAGGTCATCCTGCTGCCGTGTGGCACAGGTAGGCTGTAGACACTCAGAGACCCAACCACAGTCACAGCATGTAGCATGGGCAGAGGAGGACATCTGGAGTTATGCTTGCCACCTAGAGTCATTATGATGTGCAAGTATGTGATAGACAGATGGGCCAGAAAGAGCAACAGGACAGTTTGAACACTATGAAGAAGGGATGGAACTGGATACGCAAGAGCGGAGAGAAATAGCCTGGTGTGAGTAGCCTCTCTTATCACGCGAGGCCATGGCGAAGTCCTAGCCCATGCTATGCTGAGGGTTATGTCTGGTTCTTTGGCCATGCAGCAGCACGGGTCTGCATCAGTGTTCATGGCTCACATTATGACTAAAGTCCATGCTTTCATCCTACCTGGGACCACATCGATTTACAAGGGGCATAAAGAGTGGACCCTGTATCTTGCATGGGCATCACTGTAGAGCTGGCTCTAGAGGCCTGGGTGCAGGAGAGTAACCCCAATGGCATGAAAGCAGGAGACCTGACCCTGCGCCTTGCTGGGTGCAGCATTGGGTGAGCCAGCGCAGTGTGGACAGCTCACCCTGGTGAGATAGAGATGAGGCACCTGGCCAGCTGACCAGCTCAGCTACTACCTAGGCCCAGATCCAGGGCTATGAGATGGACTAAACATTCGTTATGTCTGCCCAATGACAAAAGCCCCAAAATAGTAGCATATAATTTGCAGAGGACATTTTGAGCTAGGCTCTGTTGGATGAACATAACTTAGGGACAATGAAGAAGAAAACAGATTTGTGAGATCAACAAGCAGCCTGAGTTCAGAGGCAGCTCTGCAGCATGTCCTGTCATGGAGAATGGCAGTGCAGGAAGGAGACAGACTGGATGCAATGAAGTCTGTTGGTGGGCCTTCAAAGTAGGAACGAGCTTTAGAGTAAACAATGGGCTGTTTTCAGAGCTCCAGGTGTGAGTACCTTTTTGATATTATTCTTCCCAAAGTCAGCCTGAGCATTGCTGAGAGGCAAGATGCCTCAGAGTGAGCCTGGGCATTATGCGGGAGCCGAAGTGGACCTAGTGAGGGTGCCGACAGGAGGGAATGAAGAAATATAGTCTGAGCAATTAAGCTTTATTTTACTGATATTTATTTCTTATTTACAAATATAGTACAACAATTAACTCATTCCAGAGACAGTAATTAGCAATCAGGTTAAATTACCTTGATTACCTCTTTTACATTTAATTAAGAACATTTTCAGAAGGCTGCTTTCTGAGATGTTTTATGGACTCCTCTCTATGTGATTTCTTTTTCCTTCAGTCCCTGCTCGCTGCTGCTTGCCCGGCCTCCATTTTTGCCTCTCTTTCCCATTCTGCCTCAAGAGAATACAAAAATTTCGAGTAGATTTTTACTATTCTTTTTACAAATTAATGACTTTTATTTTATACAGTTTTGAAATCATATAGGCTTATAAATACTGATATTTATTTCTCTATCCATATGCAGCCCTGGCTTGCAAGTGTGGTAATATCTGCATGGTAGCTCTGACCTGATGCAGTAGTAACCTCTCATATTTAATATATTGTATCTATTGATAAAATATATTTGTTGAAAATTTGTTGCTGTAAGCGGTCCCCAATATTTCCTCATGTTAATTGCAAAATATTAAAAGATGCTTATCAAATAGGTGGGACTTACTTTTGCAATAACCATGAATATTGTTTGAAGAAGACAGGACTGTTTTTTTGTATCAGGCTTTTATGAAGTCCCAGTATAAATACTGCTCCATTTTCAGTGTATCTACTAGGTTTTGGTACCACTGGCTCTGTGTCAGATCTATTGTATTTAGGACAATAATCTAGGCATACATTAAACTTCTTGGTTTGGACCTAGTCACGTTCCTGTGTGCTCTCATAGTTCTGTGTGTACTAATTCTAACCATGGTTTCTAGGCCAGGGAACTGTCTTTCTGGAACTTTACTTTCTTACTCATTGAAATTCTGTGTGCCTTGCCGCCAGTTGCTGTCTAGGAAAGGTACTTGGGAAAGGTTTCTTTGATTCCTTCCAGGCCGAAAATGTCTTTATTCTACCCTCATGCTTGATTGACGGTTTGGTTGGACACAGCTGCTGCTGTTTCTCAGAATTCTGAAACCTCTGTTATTCTTACAGGATTTCTGTTAAAACCAAAGGCAGTTCTGATGGTTGATATTTCTTTCAAACTGGTCTTACAAGGTTTGGTGATTTTGTGTTGTTACTGGTGTGGTTATTATTTTGATATACCTTTTCTATGTTTTCTTTATTTCTGAGATGATTATTGGGAAAATTCTGGTCATACTGAATGGATTCTGCTTATTTCTCTTTTCATGTCCTGTTGTTTTCCATTTCCTTTTGTATTTGGTGACTCCCTTTTCTATGATATGTGTAGTTTATAGGCATTGATTTCTGTGACTTCCTGCTTATTTATCACTTTCTTATTTTATAGCCCACTGTATTTTCCTGAAATTCCCCTTTTCTGGTCTTTGATGAAACCATTTCTCTCACATCTAAATCTAATACTTAAATAGACACTTGAAGAATAAAACATTTAAAATCTCAGTTTGGATTTGTTTTCTGGTGAACTTTATGACAGAACCTGGATTGACTGCCTACTATGTCTTCAGCCTGATGTCTTTTGTCTCAAATGAAGGAATCTGATGAAGGTAAATCGAGTCAAGAAGCAGCTAATCTCTGAGCTGTAGGCATCATATTCTCTTGAACATCTGCACCTGCACTTACCATTACTAAGTATGAAAAGTACTTCCTCTCTCTTGTGGTGAAGTGAGGTAGGTATAAAGGGAATAAACTTCTTGCTCCCAATTTTATAGTCTGAGAAAGGGACTTTATTCTAGTACATTAATTTGCCTCTTTATTTTCAACACCTATCCCTGAAGTTCTCTCCTGCTGCTGATGACATTGGTGGAGGTGGTGGCTGTAGTGCTGGTGGCATTAATGGTTGTGGTAGTGGGGGTGGTGATGGTTTTGTGGTAATGGTGGTGGTGGTAGTAGTGGTTTTGGTTATGGTAGTGAGTGATGTTTATGGGAGTAGTGGTGGTGGTAGGGATGGTGAATGTGGTGGTACTAGTGGCTGAAGTGGTGGTGATGGTGATGATTCAGGATTTTAATTTATATCCCAGGTGGTCATAAACTCTCCATGTAACTCATGGAGACATTGACCTCACTGTCCTTCTGCTCCAGCTACTTGAGGCTAGGATCACATGCAGGTGTGACCTTTCCCAACCTTCTGTTTTATGTAAACTCTGGTACTTCAAGCTGAACCTTTCAAGAGTTCTTATTGATGTTGTCCTCTGAATACCTAAGATATAGTCTGTGCTCTGCTGTTTCATTAGATTATTGCTTGATTTTCTTGTGATGTAGCATATTTTTAATTCTCGTGGGTTTTGGTACTCTGTACTATATTCCTACAGTCTCTGACTTCACCTTTTCCTTCTGCTCATTTTTTTTTTTCAGTATCACGTGATATGAATTCACGTTTTATTGGAGAATAAAATAGTGTTCTTTGGTGGAACTTGTGCCTGTTCACTCTAAGTGTGAAGTCCATTCATATCATCTTTGTGTGAGTATTGAGCCCAGAGCCTTGGGCATGCTAAGCATGAGCTCTGGAACTAATGCTACCTCCTTCCCAGCATAGGGCCTAGTATGATCACTTAGTTTTGGATGAGGCTTATGTCCTGTGAAGGTGCTATTTCAAGGTCAGTGGCATTCAGATAAACTTCAGATGATAGTAGCCCATTAATACACACATTAATGAACAGCATGCTTGTAACTACATTTTAACATGAAAGGCTGAAGACATTTCTGACATTACAACTAATTGTTAAAATGTTAAGTTGTTTGTACAAAATGTAAAATGATTTTCTGTGTATTCTGCAGCTGCAGTCATGTTAAGTATAAAGCTTGAGAGTGAAAGAAACTGCTTCCATAAATTACCAACCAAACCTGGGTATAGCATTGTTTGGGTAAATTGTAACAGTTATGTCTAGAGACTTAAAAAAGTCCATGGCCTAGACATCTAACATTAGAAGACTCTTATAAAGAAGGATGCTTGAGATGTAGATAAACTACAAATTTCTAATGTCTTAAACTCCTTTATTAAATATGTAGACATAAATCTAGAAATAATTTATAATGGTGAAATTCACAAATATAAGGAAGCCATATATTAAAGGTTTAACTTTTAACACTGATAATTTTGAATTGTTTTTAAAGTACTTTTGCATGGGTCTGGGGACATGGCTCAGGGACCATTTGTTCTTGGAGATCATTTAGGTTCAGTTCCCAGCACCCATATGACAGCTCACAACTATCCATTACTCCAGTTCTAGGGGATCTAAAATACTCTTCAGATTTCTACAAGTACCAGGCATGTATGCAGTGCAAACATGCCATAAAATATGCAAACAAATGAAAAGTATTTGCATTATTAATATAAAAATGATATATTAATAGGAAATGTTTCTTAGATATTTTATAAAACTACAATAAAGAATTCATTGTCACAGTTTTTATATTTCAACAATGGTAGAGGTACATAACTTGATTTTGTTAATAATAAAACTAAGGGTGAATAAATCTGAATTCCTATAATTAGTATTAATTTAGATTTTTGGAAATTTCATTTTAGGTAAACAGTCATTTGTGGAATTTAGTCACTAATTATAGAGAATTAAATACCTGAGTTACCTTTGCACCAATTATAAAATGAAAATTAATTTGTGCATAGAGTTGAACTGGAATGAAGTGGGTGGATATATATATTCACATACAAATCCATGAACTGCATCTACATAAATGCTTTTAGAATACAAGTTACATAAACTGCATTAGCACTTTTATGGATACAATTTTGATGACAGAATATTTTAGAGTGAGTATTTAAAAACATATATGCATCAAAATTCAAAGCATAGATAATTTTTATCAAATTAAGTATTTAGATTTTGAAAGGGGACAGTAGGCACTATGTTCATGAATATTTAAAATTATGCATCTTTTTCTATGACCACTCTGTAAACATTTTTTTCACGCACCCAGGAAGCAAAGCCTTGCTCAGTCTATTAAAAAGAGAGCTACAGAAGCATTGCCTGGTATTTTCATGATTATAATGAAATATTAGAAAATTTCTATCTCTAAACATAATTGCTAAAGTGTTGCCTAAGAGTAGAGGTAAAGATTACCTTCTATAGCTTCCTTTACATGATATGGTAGTAAAAGGGCACAGAGCTTTTAAAACAGAATTAGTAGATGTAAATATCAACTTAATCTAACTGAATTTGTAATTATTATAACTTTTTTTTAATAATTTTTAATTATACAACTCTATGCCTTCTCGTCCTCTTTCTCTTTAGAAAACAGACAAGTAGAAAAAACAAAGAAGAATAAACCAAAACAAACACAACACACACAAAAAAATAAAAAGCATGAGATACATACATATGTAGACATAGACACATATGCACACACAAACCACATAATCAGAAACCATAATAAACTAGTAAAAAACCTGTCAGGTAAAAAAATGCCCAGACAGAGTATACAGACAAACATATACACACAAAAACCACACACATGAAAAACCCATTACTGGAAACCACAATAGATAACAGAGTAAGGTAAGATAAAATAATGATCAGGATATCAAGCAAGGTTTTAAAAGGTGCCAAAACAAAGCACTATTAGACAAAACATCTTCAGAAACTTTACTGAATCCATCTTGTGTTGACCGTCTACTCTGGGCATTGGACTTGTCCTTAAATACAGTATGTATACCCAGCAAGAGCCCATCGGAGAAAACAATTTTTGCCCTTTGTGAGTCAGTTTTATAAACTTCTTAGTGGTGGAAGCTCCTGTCTGCTTACCCTCTCAGTGCTGGGATGCTATCTGACTTGAACTTGTGCAGGCCATGTGCCTGCTGCTGCAGTCTCTGGGAGGTTATATGTGCATCAGGCCTGTTGTGTCTGTGTTCTTTGGAGTCTTGTTTCCAGTGGTACTTACAATCTCTCTGCCTCCTCTTTCCACACAGTTCCTTGAGACCTGATGGGAGGGCCTTGATGAAGACATCCTGTTTAGGACTGAGTGTTCAAGTTCTATCATTTGCTGGACATTGTCCAGTTACGGGTTACTGTATTAGTTCCCATCTACTGCAGAAGAGGCATCTCTGAAGATGGCTGAGTGATGCACTGATCTATGGATTTAGGAGAGTGCTGTAGCGTGTAGTAGAGTATTGAACAATAGTGTTTTGCTTTCCCTTACATTCACGGCCTGTCTAGTCTTCAGTCTTCAGTTATGGACAGTTGGGCAGTGTCAGGCATGGGTTCCACATCGTGGAGTAAGCCTTAACCTAATGAGGTTGAGGTTAGTTACTCCCACACCGTTTCTGTCATTCTCGTGTGTGCAGATAGGTCACCACTGCAGACTGGACTATAGCCAGTTTGGTGTTTACCTTTCTCCTGAAATGAGGTCCTGAATGCCTTCCAGAACATGAACACTAGTCAGAAATGGTGAAAACTCTTCTTAGGCACCAGTTCAACACTCAACTTTTATTTTTCTGGACATCAAATCCAATACAGGACTGTATTTTTCTATTTGATGATCTCAAAGCTTAGAATCAGTGAGGAGATTTAGTTTGATTATAATATCAAAGGAAAAATGTAAATGCTTTCCAATCATTCTATCCTGTTGCACAGGTAAACATAGAATTAGGATGGGACCTTAAACTTTTTCTGTTGGATAGAATACTTTCTTCACTCTTAAGGAGGTTCCTTTCTGTCCCTCTTTAATGAACTGTGTGTCAGTAAAATGGACAAAACTGCAAACATCTGTCTTTAAACCAGCAGTCTTTGTTATCTCGGAGAAAGCTAGTGACTCTCTAAATCTTAAATTAGAATGGGGCATGGAAATGTGCAAAATATGCTTACCCTGTATGCCACTGAGTGTTCTGTTTCAAGGAAGAAGCTTACTCTGTCAGTTCATTTTTCTGGGCACTTTACTAATTTACTTTGCTTTTTTAAAAAATAAACTGAAAACCCAGCCCGAACTTCACAGAACTTTAAATAATCACAAATGTGCCTGATGAAAGGAATAGCATACATTCTCTGTACTTTTGCCTGAGTTGCATCTCAAGCCATGATTTAAAATAGTCCACAGTGAATATCTGTATTCCAAACTAAAATACTATTTTTTTCATTTTTTTTGGTAAAAAAATGTCAAGATTTTCAGTCTTCTTTTGATTAAAAATTAAAATCAGTCGATATAGTTTTTTATCCCTTATTTAATGACACTGGTTTATACTTCTCTGTGCTAAAGAACCATCTCGAATGTTAATGTATTTGTTCAGATTTAGTGATGGTTACGATATTACAGACTTTTTTACAGACATTGTGGAGATTTTTCAATTAATGTTTTTCAACGAATGAGAGCCCCTTTCTTTCAGCTTAATGTATTTTTCATAAAATGATGTGTGGAGTTGGGAAGCACTGGGCTCAGGTATAACCTCCTCAGAAAGGTATTCCATAACGAACTTGTATGTTGTACTTGGCTGAAGCTAAGATGTTGTTCCTGTTCATTCTGCCTCAGTGTGTGAGTTGCAGCAGCTGTCTATCAGGAAGCAGTCTTTTTACATCAGCTGCCTGTCAGGAGGCAGTCTTTTAAGTCCTTTCTACCCCGACCAGGACAACTCACCTCTTGTAGAGTTAATGTACTTCTCAAATATTTTGCATATTGGAGTTAACATGGAACATACACCTATTTTTATATTTAGTGAAACAGGAGATAGAGAACCAGTTCATTTTCTGATGTGTGATTTTAGGAGTTTATTACAGCCATCCAGTAAGAAATGCTTAGGTTCTCATTATTAAATCTATGACTCAAAAATCAGGGTCTGGCAGTCATAGTTCTTAATTTATATTCTGCTTTCCTGCTTTTATGTACAGTTGAAAACATTTCTTATATATTTGAGCTTTAGTCTTGGCTTAGATGAGAGAAATAATATTCACCCTTATAGTTGTTTACACCTTTATAAAAATATTCGTAAAACACTTTAGTGCCTTTTTCATAGTAGTCCATGTATTGGTGAAGGTTAGTTTTATACCTGATAACCTATAATGATTAAAGATGTATAAGTTGCCAATAGTTTGTCCTGATTTTTAAATGGTGAAGACTTTCCATTACTTTATTTACTTATTTATTTTGGTGTACAATTTTGAAAACAATGTATTTAATTTCCCCCAAAGCTTTGAGATATGTTACATTATTATCCTCTGGAGTTTCCGAGGTAACCAGAATATTCTCTAACATGACTGATAAATTTTGAGTCTATACTTATTGTGTAATGGCATTTCTCACTGATATTTAGCAATTTCACATTTCTTGACATACGTTTATTACTTGGCCTATAGGTTGGGTAGATTCTCACTAGAACTAGGTGTTCATTTTACTTTTACGAAATATCCGTACTACGAGGAGACTTTCTTGGTGCTACTGTTTTCATGTGTGCAGCTTAGATGAGGTGCTGGCTTGGAAAGGGTGCGCAGGTGCTACTGTGTGCTGTAAATGACAAACTTGGAATCCAGCAAGTGTTAACAACCTTTTATATCTCCAAGGCAATATTGTGGTTTTTTCCGACAGTTTTACATGATTGATCTAAATTCTCATTTGTGTTACTGAGCACGGTTTTTATGTTTATCAGTAAATGTTTGGGATGCAAAGATCAAGATGACAATTCTTTGCTGTAATAGATACTTTACTTAGATGAGCTGGAGCAAAAGTCTATTTAAATGACCACTATAGAGATACAAAGCGCTGTTTTTAAAGTTCATTAGAACACATGTGTCCTGTGACTTAGTAACAAGCCCAACCCAACCACCGAGATTGTGTCAATGAAATCAGGTCTTCAGGTTATGTGAAAGAAAGCTAAAAGTGACCTAGATTATGTCAATGAAACTACTGAAAGGTCTTAAGGATAGGTGACAGAAAGCTTAGAGGGACTGCAGGGTTATAGATTCAGAATTATAACACACTGCCTTTTTAATTTTTGAAGTGATATGGATTTTAATAATTTGTAATATTCTAAAATTTATAATGGAAAACCTGTTTGGACAATAATATAATTTTAAGTTATTCTTAATGGAAATGCTTATGGATTCTTTAAGTTTAGAAAGCAGAAAACTTGGTTCTGGGTCTAAATTTTTTCCACTTATACTTAGGTAGGTATTTAGTTTGATGAGCTGTGATAAAAAATTTGATGTAATTAACATTTAATGTATTATCTTCATCTTAGCTCCATACAGCTTTAAGTAGCATGTATAGAAGATTCCTTCTTTGTTCTCTTTCTGAAACACTCAGCTCCACGTGTTTAGTGCTTCTTGTTATTAATGCAGAAAATTAATGGTCTGAGATTTTATGCATATCATTTTGAGCAATTGGATCCCCCAACCCCACCAACACATTTAAAATGTGTGATTTCACAATATGGTAGGCAGCTTTTGAGATTGGACCCAGTGTCATTTAACATGCCAGAAGAAAGTCTGAGCTCCTTATATTATATTTAAATAATATTTTAATTAAATGATACTTTATTTAGGGTAAAAAAGAGAAAAAGATAAAACAACTATTCATTATATATTATAATTCTTTAGCCTTTTTAATATAAATAAAGTGTTTTCAGGTGTTTAATGATTTTATTACCTAACTTTTAAAGTTTAAATATCTTTTGAAACCTTTAAATATTACCTTTTATTTACAATGTGAATTAGTGGCTGCAATTTAGTAAGTATATTATAGAATGAATTATACAATTTACTTAATTGATTATTGTTGGCCATTTCTCACATGTTTTCTTCCTCTTTGCAAAATATGACAAAAGTTTTTCAGAAAAATGCTATGAGCATGATATTTATGTATTTAGGATAAATTAAATGAACGTGGATTGAAAAAGAAAGTTTCAAAGGTCCCATTTCTTAATATTCCTGATAGAGAATTCCTTGTATGTGTGAAGGGGTGGCTTTCAGAGCATAGTAATGCAGGGCTCATAACTGAGACCCCTACACTAAAAGGTGTATTGTTAAGAAAAAATGTATTAAATGTGTTCAATATAAGTTTTGTACGGTATAGGAAGCTTAAGAAATGAAGACACCGAGACCTGGAGTACCAGGGACATTCATCAGAGATATAATCAGAGAACAGAATTTTGGCTTTCAATAGTAGTAAGCTGGGGTTCTTCAGTAGAGCCTTCTGTCCAGATTTTCTTGTGGTTGGCTTTTCTGTGTAACATTCATTCCCTTCAGGATGGACAGAGCTACAATGAGGGTATGAGGATGTACTTTTTGAGTAGGTAGGTCAGACATTCTGTTTTGGAACAGCTGGCCAATGAGAAATGTAGAAGGTCAGAGAGTGAGTTTCTTTACCATATTTTATAGTAATATTTTTTCATACCCCATCCATGATCATTTTCTTTGATCATCATGCTTTGAGAAACATGGTCCTGTTTAGTTTTTGTAAACTCAACACAAAGTAGATTCATTTGGAAAGAGAGAACCTCATTCAGAAAATCTCTCCACCAGATTGACTTGTTGGGAACATTAATGATAGATGTGGAAGGGCCCAGCCCACTGTGGGTGGTGCTACCCCTGGGCAGGTCATACTAAGTTGTATAATAAAAGCTGGTTGAGGAAGCCATGAAGGGCAAACCAGTAAGCACTGTACCTCCATGGCCTTTTCTTCCTGCCCCAAAGTTCCTGCTTCATGTTCCTGCCTTGAATTCCTTCAATGATGGATTGTGTCCAGAAAGTTATAAAATAATATAAATCCTGTATTTCCCGATTTGCTTTTGGTCATGGTGTTCTAACACAGAAATATAAACACCAAGAAAAGCATTGTCACCGCAAAATGTATGTCAGAGTATGTTTCCTTCTAGTGCTACACTTGTCTGACTTTACATATAGATAAGTCTCATATAGAATACAATGGTATAGATGCTGGAGAAACTGTGCTTCATGTTTTGAATTTGAATTTCAATCTTGGTCATGCTTTGTATGATAATTCCATGTGATGCTGGCTGGGCAGCTACAATGAGTGACAGCTCCCAGTTAGTCACATGATCACTAGTGTAAATAATCCATATTTAGAAGGCATGTGCATCCCTGGGAGCCTAGACTAAGTTCAAAAGGAGCTATGACTGTGGGCAAACACTAAATCATAGTTACCTAAAATATACCTAAAATATTTTTGTTTTGTGATTTGTTTTTAGAACTTGATTGAGTGGTTCTTGAATACAAATTTTATAGATAACACTGCCTCACAATATCAAAATCTTAGACACTTTTGAAAGTTGTTATGTTGCTTATTGGTGATCATTCATAGGTTAATTATACTAAATACATATTTATGTTTAATATTTAAAATTTCCATGAATTCATCAGGCCGTGACCCAACTGTAAACGTATTTAAATTTAAGGTTATAAAACCTTTGGTCCAAATAGATTTTAAATTGGGTAGATTTTTATCACTGCAATCACTGATTCACTGATAATGTTCTCATGTAACTGTGAAAGCTAGGTCCAAACTAAGCATCAGCCTTCTCTTACTCAAACATCAAGTATGATATATAACGACAATCATTGTCTTCTTTTACAGACACAGAAACACACTTAGAGGTTTTAATGCTAGGTATCTATGGCTTCAACATCTTTCACTAAGACATTAGAGTTTGTGACGTGATTGATTACTATAATTATTGAGGCTGAATAGATCCCTTGCAGGAGAGATTGATTGTGATGACTGATGAAGAGAATTTAGAGGCAAAACACAACCCGCGAGAATACCTGCTTCATGTCAGTTAAGTCAAACCCATAAAGATCCTGACACAGTTCATAGAACTTCAATTTCCTATTTTCATTCCATTAGGCAACAGCATTTACCTACGATTCTAGTCTTTATACAAACAGGATCCTACATGATTTTATTGGAGTTGGAATCAGGAATAGATTCCATTTAGGAGATAGGTGTAGGAACCTATAGCAACAGAGTTTGAGTCCTGGCAGACAGGATGTTTCACAACTGAAAAAGAATATTATATCTACACTCATTTCTTATCTTTATATGTTACTACGAGATTCCACAGGGAACTATCAAAGATTAGTTGATTAATAAACAACAGGCTTTTACAGTTCTGATTTGGGATGAGATGAGGTCTTTCTCTATGTGATAGATTGCTGACTTCCTGTGTTCTTGTATGAATCAAGGAAAAGAACAATGAGAGTGCTTTAATCTCAGAGGCTGCTAATTCTACATAGGGGGTCTCAATTGTGTATCTGAATTACCACTCAAAGATGTCTCCTCGCAATACTGTCACCCTGGGTATGAGCATTTCAACGTACAAAATTTGAAGGGAAAATTAACAATTCACCTGTAGCAATAAATTGTAACATATTGCAACTCTATGTTGATCACTGACAAATAACATTACAATTTCAGTTCAATCTAAAATTTCCAATTCTAAGTTTTTGTGTGACAAAATTTTAAATATCAAGACATGCTCAATAATTTCAAATATAACTTCTACATTCCTTTTACTGGAATCTAACTTTAATATAGATTTGTATTCTAGTCTATGTGGATTTATGTTCTTTTTTATTTTTAAAATATATCCTGTCTCTAGTTCCCAATAGTGATTTGTTATGAATGAGAAGTAGCAGCTTCTGTTTCCATTACTCTTGTTTTAATTTTGCACAGTTTTATAATTGTTGTGTCTAAATATAAAATTGTGTTTTATATTAAAAATCCGGAGGAAAAAAATAAGTCATGAACTGTCCACTCTTGAAAAAGATAGGTTCAAAAATTAAAGGGGCTCATGCCTCACAGTCCCTCTTTTACACACGATCATATAGAAATTTAGAAAGGTGAATCTGAAAATGTTACCTGGCAAATGCAAAAAAGCCTGTGTGGAGTATATTTCTAAAACTTGGCAAATATTTCCAGCAGCTGCTGGTCTTCTTCATGTTATATTCTCAGTGAGTGCAAAACAAGGTTAGGTTAATAAATATTCAATGTACAAAATTACTTTCAGTTTTTATCTTATCTTTTTAGATGAGGTTTAACTGTAGTTCAGACTGGATTACAAGGGATCATCTTCTCTAGCTTGATGAGTTTTATTTTTTAATAAATCTGGATGAACTCATTAATTCACTGTTTCATCCTAGCTCATTCTGAGGTAATTCTACTGTGTTTTGCTGAATGGTTTTCACAGTAGCCTTTAGTGTTTCCACTCCCCCTGGTCCTGGGCCTTGGTTGTTGGAGGCTTTAACTGTTCTCTTTAGGACTTTAGTTTCTATCCTTTTGTAGCCATTTCTATCCTCTGTACCTAGTAAATGATTTTTATTTCATCTACTGCTATGCTCTCAGATGCCATTCTCGCCTAGAACACAAAAATCTCTTTGTCCTTGCTCAGCCATCACTGTGAGAAAAAGCTCTGAAATAACACCATTTTGAAGAAAATCTTATGAGGAACTATGATTAAGTAATTTTCCATTTTCGGTGAGATCAGTTGTCCCTCTGCTGGAAAATGTGCTCACTTGTTCTTATAAATCAACGAAGATTATGGTGCTATTGTGTTAGTTTTTACAGTGCTTTGTATATGCTCTGGTGACATTAGCTCATGTTTGACTGAAAACATTCCTCTTCAAATATATTTTATTCTAATTTTTAAAGAAAATTTTAAAAAATCTATTTTCAAAATATTTCCTAAAGCCATATGGAAAATAATTGAATTATTGTTTCATATAAGTCCCTATTAAATTATTTCAAAAGATATATGTACTCTCTGTAAAAAGAAGTCCAATCTTAAAATGTGTGCTCTAAGATATCATTTGGAGATGCTTCTTTGTTGTTTTGAAGTTATCTTTGTTTATGATTTTATTCATTTCTTACTGTCACAGGTCATAAGGAAGAGACATTGCTAGCTATCAGATAAGTTAGAGTTTTATGACTAATCTCATTTGTATGAGATAAAAGAAATATTTTTTCTGGAGTTTTAGTCATAACATAGTAGTGATTTAAAGTATATAATTTTAAATAGCATGATTTTAATTTATGTGTAATCTGTGTGCTTCAATTTTGAAATAATTTTGGACCAATAAAGTACTACCGTTGTTTTTGCCAACGTGTTTATTAGGGGTACCACAAATTACATACCCCATTGAACCCTGTCCCTTCCCCATGTGGCCTACGTGCCCTTCCTTTGTGAGGTCGTAGGAAAGGGTACAAGGGAGGCTAGAGAAGAGGTCAGAAGAGTTAACAGAAATAAACTTTGAGAAAAGCTACAATGCAGCCAAACAGTGGTCATTCTATTGAAAATAATTAAATAATAAAACATTCTTTGTATTTGAATATACATTTCTAATGTATAGCTAGGATCCTATAATAGATTATTTTGTGCTGTTCATTAAATGTACACCTGACACACTTTGTTACTCTTACAAATATATATAAATTCAGTGAGTACAGATTGGTAGAATGCCATATTTATAAGAAAATTTCAATAGTAGTCTAGTTATATTTTTAGATATTTTTATGGTCAATTGAAATGAAATCCACACAAAGAATATAAACACATATATATTTTTACGAGTGAAAACTGAGTAGCTTTATGTACCATAATCTCATCAAAATTAAAGATTTTTTCTTATTCTTTGTTCCTCTTGAGGAAGATGAGGGGATAGAGCGTTGGTGGGGGTAAGACTTGGTCTTACAGGATATTTAGGGTTGCTGTACAATAGTAAAATATTTACCTACCTTAAATCTAAGTCACTGTGCTTCTGTAGCTGACCTGCCTTCTGAGTTCCTCAGAGGAGAGAAACAGTTTAGCACCTCATCATAAAACAGCAGGGGACTAAATATTGTAGCCTTTGTCCAACCTCCACAGGAAGTGCTTGGCTCTAACCTCTAGCCAGTTAGGTGAAGTTGCAGGAAGAAAAAAGGGACACATTGGAAAGAGACTTTAATCTTTATTTCTAAGTTCTCTCTAAAATGTTTCCTATGAAACTTCTCCAGGAAAAAGGCGAAAGGAGCTTCGTAAGAAAAGGGGCATAAGGGGCTCTAGGAGAAAAAGGATTGTAAGAAAGGGGGGATAAGCAGTTAAGGGGATCCAGGCTAAGGAAAACGTAATAAGGAGTGCTTGCCTCTCTTTGTCCGTTTAGCACTTATACATCTTTCAGAATACATAATCACATGGTAAAAAGTTCATCACTAGTTTACATATAAATTCAGATCATAAATCGTATCAGAAGTTTACAACAGAGAATATTTACATGCATATCCATTATGAGTAATTATTTGGCTAAACATTAATCATCTGTCAAAGCTCTATAGGTTCATGGAGTGTTAAAAACCATGACTTCTGTGACTAAGTAATTAGTGAAGTTTTGTATAGATAAGGCCGGTAAATATTTTATCTTCTGTCCTAGCACCTATTGTTAAATGTTAGTTTCTTTTTTATAAACTTTGGAATGTGCTCTAGGTAGTAGATGCATGCTTACTATCTCAGAAACTGCTAGCTCAGAAACAGTTAACTGGTGACACTTGAATATTGGAAGAGTCCTCATTACTGTTTTGACTAATATAAAGGATTTAATAACAGTGCTATTATAAAGGAGCTTAATGATTACTATAATGTTTAAGAATTCTTATAGGATCATCATTAAGGATTAAAAAATCATCTACTTGTCTATATAGCAGCACTCTAAGATGCTATTCATTGTTCTGCAGAGATCTGCTCAAAATGGTACGTTAATTCCTAGTGATACACACACACACACACACATACACACACACATATACACATACACTCACACACACACATACACACACACACACATATGAAAAGCATTTAAATAGTAGGAATCTTTCCTAAAATTGATTTTTTTCTGGGCCTTGACTACTGGTGAAAATCTGTCATAGATCTTAACCCAAGGTGGACCCATCTCAGGAAGAGCACATGCTAGCTTCTTGTGATGGCTCCAGCCAAACAACTGTTATTATATGAAAGTCATTATTAATGTTCTCTGTTTTCAAATTATTGTACTTAGATTTCTCATTATTTATTACTTCTTAGTAGTTTTAAATTTTCTGTAAGATTAATTTATTTTCTTCTATGTTACCCTAGAAAACATTTTATTTATTTATTTATTTATTTATTTATTTATTTTTGACTTCTATTTATTTTACTAATACATGGTTAGACTGGTGGATATGATCACCTTTCTTACTTAATGTGGTTAGTTTTTCTTTTCATTTTTTAAATAAAATATGCCCATTTTTAAACAATTACCATGCGCAAATATTTAGGAAATTTATAATAGAGTCATAGAAAGATGGTGTATTCAAACAAAACTCTTAGTATACTTATTTATTAAGGATATTTACACTTTTATTCCATGGTTTTCTGTCTACTACTATTTAGTTTTGAATTAGTTTTTCACCTATAAGACTTTAAAGGATCTTTTCCTTTTATAGCTGCCTTCCATAGTTTCCTTTTTGCTAATAATCTTTAGTTTTGCCAAGAGTTACCATGTTCAGGACTAAGACTTTCTTTAATATTACTATTTCAAGTGGGCATCCTCTTCATGCATGCTTCCCTAGCTCCTCAATTAAGTTATCATTGGTTTGCTCCATATATCCTGCACTTTTTTTCACTTTTCTCTCTCTTGGTTACTGCCTGTCTTAAGATGTCTTCTTTTACTTTACTTAAAATATTATGGACCGGAAAATTATTTTTAAAAATGGAACTTCATTAGTTGATAGTTCTGACAATTCAGTCACCCCAGGTTTGTACAGGCATATGCTGTGGAGTGCGATTGAATGAGTAGGACATGATGAAAGACATGTCAATGGTGACTTCTGATGCTGCTACAGCTGGTGGGAGCCTCTGCATTCAGACCCTCAGTGAATGATCTTATATGTTAAGGCCCATTCCTAAACACCAATAATAGCTAAATGCAGACAAATTTCTCCAACAGCTGATGTTGGAGTTTACATATATGAATCACAATACATTCTGATTCAACCATTCCTCTTTTTACACCTGTTCTCTTCATTGATCTGTTATTTGGTACTGCTTAATGTGTAGCTTAACACTTACTTCTTTTATTGTCTGTACTTATGTCATAATTTATAAGTCCATTTCAATATTTGCCATTTTTACTTGAAGATTGTTTTCTTTTAACTAAAATATACCAAAAAGCCTTCTGCATACTGTGTATACATTTCTTTACTCTTAAATCACAGTTAGGTACACACTAACTTGGCACCACTGATTTGATCACTTTCTATAGTCCCTAGTGCCCCAACATTTTGAAAACTAAGTAAGCATATGATATTCATATAGGTCATAATTGCTTAAGGTTATTCCAGGATGTGAGAGAGACATATCATATACTTTAAACTTTAAATATTTCAATAATTTTCCAAAGCTTCAGAAATCTTAATTCTTATTTTAGTGTTCTATTGCTAATGTTGCAATTATATTATTTTAAGTTTCATATTTATGTTATCTGAATTTAAAGTAATAATATAAAATAGTTTATAATTTTAAATGTGTGATGCTTAATTTTAAGCAATTAGTGGACAACAATTAATCAGTACTTCTATACTTATAGTACTTGTTATCAGTTACTTTTTATTTTTCTCAATTACTGAACTTATTAGAGCTTTGCTATTATTGGTATTGTCTCTGTTAAGTGATTTACAACTTTTATTGAATATTTTATTCATTATGGAATTGAAAATTTGCGGTATCTGTATGAATTTTGAGACTATTACTATGTGTATAATAGTGACTTCAAGCTTGACAGCAATGTCAGTATGTCATAGTCTGTTTTAGTAGAATGACTGTGAGAGTGTTATCATAGTCATATTAATCTAGCTTTTTGGATGGGACCTGGAGCTTAGCACATTCTAGGTGTCATCTCTGATCACCAATTAGTTTTATATTCTTGAATTTGGGTTTAAAATTGTATTCCTTGAAAATAAATAAATAAAACTATAATATCATAGGTTAATTTCTTAGTTGTCTTGAATAAATTTTTCAACTTATAAGATGAGAATAAAAATGCTATATTACTATAAATATTACATGAAAAAGGAAAGATTCTTCCCTGTATATAGTACCCAGTAATCTCCCAAGAGATAAAATTGTGACAATATTCTTGTTATTGTTTTATAGATACTAGATACTTAGCACAGTTTTACATTGTATGAGTGTTTTCTTTAGAACATAACAAAGTCTGTGTCATAAGGTAAAACATAAAATAAAATGAGTACTCTAAGTACCTGGGGATGCAGTTTAAGACTAGAGAATTTATATAACATATTCTAGGCTTTGGCTTTGTAGATTGGCACCAAATACTGTGAACACTATTTTGTTTTAATTTTGTATATTGCAACTGAGCATTAATAACTGCTATGCAACCATAGATTCATGATATTGTAATTATGATATAAGTAGTATCGAATATGTGAAACTATTTTAAGTGTTTATCTCAAAAAATCAACAGAGATTATATCCATTTCGATAAATAGATTCATTCATATCTAGTATTCATCAACACACTCAAATTTATATTCCCTTGTATTTGATATCATAAATTTATCCTATTGTCATGATCTTTTGAAAAATTAATTAATAATGTATCCTCAAACATCCTCACCTCAGTTCCTATGAATTGTTCATCCATTCCACTAATAGAAGAGCAAATCTTCTTAGAATTAGAGCTCAAGTTTTCTTAGTGTCATTATAAAACAATTTTTTTCACGCTATATTTCCTACAACAATATACAGTTCCTGTCATGGAGGAAGAGAAAGATCTCATGTATATGTAACACATTCTTTTGTAGTAAGTGGTTTCTTAACTGTTTAATAACGTGGAAAACCATAGAGAAGAGGCTGTAAGGAGACAATGTGACTCATTAGCAAGTGAATCACAGTAAAAGTCGTATGCTTTGACTATTCAGTACAGGGTGCCACATCTCATGTGATCCTCAACATTTCTGTGTAAATATATAGTCAAATGTAGATGCTTATGTGCACACACAATATGTACTCATAATAGGTATGTTTACACTTGCATAGTATTATCTCCCTACTTAGAACATAAGATTATGTGTGTGTGGATACATTATTTTTCTTAATATGGATAAAATAAAAAATAACTCTCTTGCACTCATTATCACCATTTCTATAAGAACAGTATTTTCTGAGATACATTTGTGTTGGTTTTGAAATAGGGTGTTTTTTTAATTACACTAAAGTAAATCTATAGTGAAGAGTGTCTACGTTTTCACTTTAGCAATGCGCCAAAAATTACTCATTTAGTAAGAATTGCGTCTTTCCAATTAAAAAAAATGCTATTAGATTATATATCTAGTATATAATGAGCTCCTCCCACTTGAATATGTCATGATTGCTATATCAAATTACAGCCTTCATAACTGTTATGGATTCTGTTAGAATGGAAAGGTTATAGGATTATAAGATTAGCTAACAGTAACAGTCTAGACAAGAGCTTATTGATACAAGCATAACATCTTAAATATATGAAATATTGTACATCCAGTGTATCAAAAGTTAAACACCGAAAGTATTGAGCTTTCTAACTGGTACAGTGACAAGAGCACACACTTGTAGGTTGTATCAGATGGATCTAAGTTTGAGAACAGACTACAAAGCCAAACCCTGTCTACCGTATGAGCTTGTACTGATTCACTTCAAAAAACCTACAAAAAGAAGAGTGTACATCTATAAAAACACCAATACATTCTAAGTATTCAGTGGACCCAGTAGAACCATTGTAACCACCAACATGTCAACAGGCATCTTTATCAACACCTTTGCACTACACTGTTTTCTTTGTCCAACCCAGGTATCTTTCTGTTGTCTCATTTACCTACATCTTTATATGCATTATTACTTGCATGGGTTTGCATGTATTTGTAGATGCTGCATTGCCCAGAGCCCGAGATTTGTTTCAATAGTGAGCTGTGATAGATAGGTTCAAAGCTGAGTTCAAGTAGGCAACACTAGTTCTGCTGCTGCAGTGCCACACTTGCGGTTCTCAGTTGAAAGCCTTAGTTATTCAGTGGTGTTTGCTAAGTCAGCACCAGGAACTGTTCAGCTTGCAGATTCCCTTCCTTGTTTCTCTCAGCCACCTGGGGTTTCACACTCTGTGTGAACTGCTTGTTATTGCTCTGTTTCTCTATACAGTTCCATCATCTCTCTACACTGTCCTACAAAATTTCATTCCCCATCCTCCATGAGACTGAACTCGGTTTCATTCTCCAAGACCTCTTGCTCTGTGGCTGGGAAGTGCTCTGGGCAGAATGCTAGGGGTGATTATAGGATCACATTTTTCTATTTGTTTGCCTTTGGGGATCATAGTTCCACTCTGGCCTTTGTCAACATATAAAACAATTCCTTTTAAATATTCCCACCCCTCAGTGCCTTTGTTTTCTTCTCCTTTATTTGTTTAAGCCCAGTGGTGAGGGTGGTCTATGGGTCTTGTTTTATTTACTTTCTCATAGCAGATTGTAGGAGATGCAGTAGATTCTACCTTAACTGTTGTTGGTTTTTGTTTGATATTTTGTAAAACATATTTGTTAAAAGCATATTTACTATATTTCTTATAGCTATCTAAAGATTAGGTTATTTGAGCCTAAAATTAAATAAGAATTAGATTGGCTATGATACAATGTTCAACATTTATTATGTGCCATTGATTACTGTATTTTATTTTAAAACTGTGTGTAATATGTTGGTAGATTTAGTCTTGAGATCTTTACAGCTCTATGTCCAGTCTCTGGAAATGTAAGCATACCCACACTAGGAGATTGAAACTCAGAGTAGCTTTTCATTAAAGGAACAGCTGAGGCACACAGTTCTTTAGAACCTAGAAACCTCTAACTCCATGGTGAGTTTTGTATTTTCTTTCCCACTGGGCATGATGTGTCTCCTCAACTCTGCTGATAAAAAAGTCCTCTTCAAAGTGCTAATTCTAAAATTGAATATTTTTATCTTTGCTACTTCAGCACTGTGATTTTAATTTGTGTCTTGTATAAAAACAATTTAGAAAGATTTCTATTCCCCTGTTAGGTGGATCTAGAAAGCAACACATTAAAGACAATTTTTTAATTCTGTTATTCCCCATATATTTGATCATGAATCATTACTAAGTCCATGCCTATTCCTAAAACCAGTTGAAGTTGGTGATCTGGAACAGTGTTTTTATAAGGTGAATCACCATATAAAGTTTTGAACTTTATAAATGTAGATTCTATCTTTTTAGGCATGGCATGTTACCTAAGATTTTGTCATTCTGGATATTGTATATCCATGTTTCTGGTTTACAGAATTCTTCTTGAATTATAATAAGAATATGTGTAACACTTAGGAAATATTCCTTAGCTTATTGTAGGTTATATGCAGTATGGCTGGAAAGTATGGAAAAGTTTAAAATATATTATCTAAAATTGAAAATTCCAAAGGTAAAAAACACACAAACAAGTTTGCTAGTCTTCACTTAGGAGACTACTTTCAACATAATAGCAAAAGTAGGCAAGGGTAGGAGCACCAATCAGGTCATATTTACCAGTGAATGGACATGAAGTTTGCATAGTCCTTCATGTCAATATGTAGCAGTTTCTTTAAATCATTTCTGGCAGATAAAATGAGTACAAATGGTTGCTTATGAACCTTTCTGAGGCCATAGCAATTATTCATCTGGGATATAAACCATGCCTCTATTTGCTTAGTTATGATGCACCAAAGACAAAGCCAGAAAGATTTTGTAAATAAAATCCTTTATATGCAACAAACCTGGGCCGGTAGTGATGACTGAAGAAAATTAAGTATAATTGATGCATCTATATGTCATCATTAATTTCATGGAATTAATTATCATGGCTGTAAAATACATGCAGCGCTACAACTTTCATGAGGTAATTTTAACATGCATTCTAAGATTACTTCCAAGAGAAGGTATCGAATGTGTTATCTGTTTCCTTTCTGTAAAGATCATATTAAAGGCTGCTTCATTTTTTATGTTTCTGGAATAAACATGATAGCGGAACTGGATAAAATGGTATTAAAACAAATGTATTGATGGATATTAGCAAATGGTAAATATTATTTTATCAGATATATCCAGCATTTTATAATCCATCTCATTGCAAAAGCTAAATATTTTTCATTTGAAAATAAAGATATATAAATTCCAAAACATTATGTTAAAAAAATCAGAAGTAATTGCAAAAAATTCAAGGAAGCTTGAAAAAGTGATAGGATTAGGTAGCATGTCATCATAGAAACTCTAGAGATAATGATAGTACACTCTGTTTTACAAACAATATTTTGGAAATTTATACAGTAAGCATCTTTTTATCAGAGACAATTCTTTTGTTGTCAGAAACAAGATTGAAATAGGCCATCATTTTCCTCAGCTAAATCAATAGAGCAAAGAAGAGGTATTATATAGTCAGCCAGCAGTATCCTAAGTCAGTTATCACACCGGTCAGCAGACTGAGCAATTGTGTACTTCCAGCCACACAGAGTATACAATGTGTTATATCTTCAAAAAATAAACTGGCAGAAAATTAAAAATAGTTATTCAATGTGTGGGAGTCATTGAATATATGCCTACTGAAAATCTCTATCCCCTATCTACTCTATCTTCTAAAAGAATTCAGAAGTATTTAAGAAAAAAAGTCCACTGTTCAAATATCAGTAGTCTTGCTGGATAAAACAGAAAACAATTAGAAACTGTAGCTTTAAAACATGTTTGGAGTAAATATTCATGTTTAAGCTGAGTATTAAACCTATACTATTGCTTGGTCTTGTGATACAAATCTTAACAGTTATTAAAATATTGACTGTTCAAGGATTTTTTTCTGTAAAAGTTGTTTGTTACCTAATTAAACTGTTGAGACACTGTATAAGATAGGTAATAGTATGATTCTAATTTTCTACATGAAAACAAGAGGATCAGAAAAGTTAAGTAACTTGATCAAGATTACGTTTCTACTAAGCAAAAGAAGTTGGATTGTGCTCTAGGATGATACCATCGCTGTCTGATGTTTAAAAGTGCACACTGTGTTGCTCTGCCATGCTCTAAGATGATACCATTGCTGTCTGATGTTTAAAAGTGCACACTGTGTTGCTCCGTCCCTAACTTCTAGTATTCAAAAAATGACCTCATGAAATGTTGTACTTCATTATTGAATTCATGTTATTTTAACTTATATTAAATAGTTTAGACAGTGATGGTCTGCTGAGTATGTAGCAACTGGTACTCTGGGGGGAAAAGCATTCAGTTAAACCATTTTCAGAGTTTCATAGTGTGAATATTATTACTGTATTCAATTCCAGCATAGAAATGTGACATAAACCATAGAGTTAGGAGGAGTTGTGTGGAACCTGTTTTTGTCACCCTTCACAAGCTGTTCACAGTAAATCAACAAGTATACCATTTATGACTTGTAATTCATGGAATAGTAATTCATGCCAGGTAATTCCTTTTCACTTTCAAATTAGCAATACATCAATTTTCATCCTTTTAAAGTGTATATAATGAACTAAGTGATATAGTTTCATGAATTTGATCAAAATTGCGTTACTGCTATACTATTACTGAATTGATTATTAATGCATACTGTATTTTAATATTCATTACATCTTTGATATATATTATATATCACATATATGTGTGTGTGTTATTTGTGTGAAAAATATTGAATAAAGTATTTGGGGTGAGTTCAATGCTTGAACAAGCAAAGACAGTTGTTCTCATGTGTGTGAAGTTGTGCTGTTGTAAGCTATAGATTGTTTTTAGATTCATAAGTATTAAAATATAGTTTTAAAAAGAAAACTGTTAAATGTTTTCAATTATATATTACATATGCATAAAATTAATACAATACTCAATGGGTTTTTTTTGTGTGTATGTTTACTGATGAACACTGAACATTCTTTACTTCATATTTATTACTTCCCCTTTAGATACACTTTTAGACATATGTGAAGCCCAAATGAATATAGATCTTCTTTGTCTGGGTTGATAGATTACTACCTTTACAGCCGTTTTCTTCAGAGAACTTCTTAATTATAATAAGTAACTAAGTATTCTTTAAATGTCTGCTCCATATTCTGAGAAAAGTAAAAATAAATATGTTCTCATTTCATTAGTTTGTTATTTGCATTACTCTGACAGTCAGTGTATTTTCATTTTTGTATTCTCTGCATGGAAGTTTGAAATATAGAACTGTGTAATCTGGAGACAGATTTATTTCCACAGGAGATATGCCTATCAAACTAAAAATCAGAAACAAACATATTTGAATAGATATAAAAATTTATAGTGAGCTTCAGGTTAACTGCTTAAATTCTTCTTGAAGTCTTTGCATATACAATATTTCATGATCAGGCAATTCATTTAAAAGGCAATGCATTAAAAAAATAAGTGCTCAGATTTTTCTTTCCAAATCAGGACTTCTCTTTGTGTAGCCCTGGTTGTCCTGGAACTCACTCTCTAGACCAGATCACAGAGATTTGCCTGCCTCTGCTTCTCTAGTACTGGGATTAAAAGGGTGCACCACTGCTGTACAGACTGTGTAGCCCAGGCTAACCACTAACTCATGACCCTCTTGCCTCTTCCTCCTTCAATAAACATACCAACATGTGCAAACACAACTGGCCAGATTTTTAACTGTATGTATATTATACCACATTTGATTATAAAGTAGGAATAAAGGAAAAATTAAAGGGATAATTTATAAGAAAAGTTTTTCATTGCTATTGTATTTTGAAGAAAACAAATAGCTGGTTGTCATCAAGATGCTTCTGGGGGTAAAAGAATTTTCCACCAAGCTGGTGACCTGTGTTTTGGCCTGAGAACCCATACATTGGAAGGAGAGAACTGACTTCCAAAAGTTATCCTCTGACATCCACACATGTATTGTGACATGTGCCCACTTGTACACTCTCTCATACACAACACACATGAAATTTATAAATTATATTATGTTTTAAAGACTTCAAATGTCTAGTTATGAAAACATAGTGGCATGCTTACTTAAGACACAATATAAGTAATGATAGATTGTTTCTGATACCTGTATAGAAAGTTGTGCTAGAAAATGCCAACATAAATAAAAATGAACAATGTGGCATGAAGAATGACCAAACGTTGACAGAAATTAGGGATGATAGTTATAGTCTTAGGCTTTGCCTTGCAGGGGTGTATAATGCAAGGCGGGAGCTGCTGAGGAGGGACTCCACGAAGATTCCCAGTCTGTGACTGTTAGATTTCAGAAGAGCTGGTGGAGTCAAGAGCTGAAGAGCAAAAACAGTTTTGCAGATTTTCTGCATACTAATCAATGTAAGGGTGTTTGCTTTGCCAAATTAACTATTGGAATGTTAGTTAAACATTTCTGAGGATGATATTTCAGCGTTTCGTCAATTTATTCTCCATGATTTATATTCCACAATTACAAATTCTTAGATGTTTGAAGACTTAGGAAACTATCAGAGATATTAAGAATAAAAATAACAGACTATCACTCAGAGATCAAATAGAACTATACCTTACCTGATATAATTTTAATGTTAATGTAGACATTTAGGAGAAATGCAATCCTAATTATAGTTGGTAGCAATCATAGGAAACAGGCTGTCAATATATTTTTAAAATTGAGGTTTTGGAAAGTATAAAATATAAAATATCAGTGGCTTTTAAATATAGGTTAGAAAGTGGGGGTAATAATGCTTAATGGAAAGGAGAATAGGTTGATAGGAATTATCCAGCCTGAAAAACACATGGGATAAAAAGATTTCAAATAGAAACATTTTCAGTGGTCAGTGGTGTAACTGCTAGAGTCAGAAGAAGCCAAAGCATGGTTAAGAAAAATGTTTGGATAAATATTGCCCTTAAGTCTCAAATTTTATGAAAATAATTTATTTATATATGTGAAGAATGTAAATACAAAGAATACTAGTGAAATCATAGAGTATTCATAAAACTCAAACACAAAGAAAAAGCAATAAATATGGCTGGAAAGAAAATTATTACTTAGAGGGAATGGTGATCTGAGGAGGCCAGAAGACAACGAACTCATTGAAATGCTTAAAAGAAATCCCTTAACTTCAGATCTTATACTAAAAATAATCTTCAATTTGAAGATGGAAGAGAGAGATTTTCAATTTAAAAGCTATTGGAATGTGAACAGCAGATCTGTACCCCAGAAATCTTAAAGAAAAAATTCAATATGAAAGAATATATAATGAATACAAACTTTGATGTGTACAGAGCAAGAAAGATTAGTGGTTGTGATACAACTTGCATGTTAACATATTTTCCTGAGATTTTGGGCAGTCATGTAAAGACATCAAAATCCATGTTGTTGATTTGAGTGCCAAACACCCTACATATAAACAGAAATGGATCTATCAGAATTAAAACCAAGACCACATTTAAGCAGAAAACACATAAAGGGCTATTGTTTGAGTTTGTGTGTGGCTTTAGTGATGTGGGAGGCTGAGGAAGAAGGAATGGAATTTGGAGACCAGTTTAGAAAATTTATATCTTGTAAGAATAGCCTTTGAGAGCTAGCTCAGTGGTAAAATAGATGCTTGGCAACAGAATAAACCACAACCAGGAGCAAAATATTTACAAAATATATATTTGATGAAAGCTTTGTCATCTAAGGAAGAAGAAACAAAATGGCAAAATATTTGGATGCTTGCTTCAGAGAAAATATTCTTGTATAAGTTAATACCATGAATTGTCAGGATAATAAGAACTGAAAGTTTACAGGAAACACTATAAACAATTTGGAAAGAGAGAATCTAGAATAACATCACAAATGACTATAGACAGAGCGATAACACAATGAAATATTGATGAGTCATAAGATCAGTGCAATTTTCTTATGGAACTGTCCCAGAGAATAACTTTCCTAGGTAGGTGTGTGTGCCTACCTAAAGACTTGCCCATGAATTTCCATAGCATCTTAATTGATGATGGATCTTAACTGGAATTGACAATTAAAATTTCATGAGGATCAACAATTTACATATTAAAATATCAGAAATAAAATGAAAATACTCCTAATAAAAGCAACATCTCATAGATGGATATTAGAAGCATGTGGCTAAAGGAAAGAAATTGGACACTCAAGAATATTGTGCATTTATATGAGGTTTTGAAATACTTTCTCTACAAATCCATGCTTGTGGAGAGGAGTATGCTTCAGGACACAAGGAGTCGGACAAGAGAACTTTCTGGGTAGTAGATTTGTTCCTATCTTGGTGGGCATGTTTGTTACTAGATGCTTGTTTCTGTCAGTACCTGTGAACTTTTTCAGTTATATTTTTTATACTTCTTTAAAAAACCAAACAAATAAGATTGTCAACTTTTTATTGTTGTAAGACATGCAGCAATAGCTGACAGGAACATGTATTTTTTTCTACTCAGTGATGTGTTGGATGGTTTTCAGCCTTAGGTGACTGAATTACTTATTTTTAAGTAGACACAATGCTTTGTCTTGAGGCTAGAAACTCCCTATGGCTTATTTTTACAAGAACATGTCTGAGTATAAAATAAAATTAGTCTTTTTCTGAATATGGTTATATAATATGTCCAGCTGTGTTAAAGCTAGTCCATGTGAAAACACCCTCATCCCAAGTAATAAGTGAGTACTCTCTGTGCACTTAATTGAAAGAGGGCAGCACCATAGTCTATTCTTCCAGCTCAGGGCCAACAGTGCATAAGGAAAAGACATCAGCAGTGAGGTCTATCTATGGCTCTCAGTGACGGCAATACACTAGAATGCTGAGAGGTTTGGGCAAAGTCAGAAGCTATGTCTGATCTCACTGAGATAAACTGAGGCTGTGCATGAAGATAACCTTATAGCAGTAAATCAGCAAGCTGCATTAATCTTAGGAAGTCTGTCTGCCACATAGTGATGACTTAAATTTATTTTCAGAGTTAATATTGTCCCAGTTTAAGCCCAGATCCATACATGAACAAAAATGAAAAATGATATGTATAATGACCTACTTTCTTTCCTTAATTTTGGACTTACAATGGCTTTTGTAAAATTTTACATATTAAATCAAGGGCTTAATAGTCTATTTGTTTTTGATGTCAAAAAATGTTAATATGTAGCTTGGATTGGCCTCAAACCACTAAAGCATCAGGGATTACAAGTATGTGCTAATGTGCCCAAATATATGCCATTTTTAGGTACATGCTAAGTCTTCACATGAGGATACTTGTGAATTCCACTCCAAGGTCAGTATGTTTTTACCATGGGAAGGATGCCAATTTCCTAGTGTAACTCAACTTATAAAGTTAATATGAATTAATTAGGAATAGAGTCTTAGTTGAAATGTGATACTTCATCTTCCTCCCCCCATGATGAGCTTCCCCAAGGAAAACCAACTCAACCACATTTTCTTTATTAACCATTAAACTGTTCCTATTAGGAGCAGATAGTAGGATCTGGATGGCTCTGGCTATACAGAACCTAAGTGCTGAGGATTGGGTTCTCAGATCCCAGACTTCACCTTGAAACACTCTTCTACACTGGGACTTGTAAATGATCATGAGAGAAGGAGCTATTATTTGATGGATATCTACTATGTTCAAACTAAGGTGGGAGTGCTTTAAACACATTTCTTCATTCAGTTCTTAGAATATCCTGATTTTTGGATGAATAAAAAGACACTTAAGGATGCAAAGCAATATGGTCAAGAATGTGGATCATTCTACTTCTTTCTACCTCTGAAAAGTTAAGTCGCACTATGTCAAGGTATCTTGTTCTAACCTCCCTGAGAACAGTTTGGAGAGACACATTCCATAACAATCTACAATGAGACAGCCCTCCTGGTAGTGAACCTGCACTAAACTAACACAATATGTAACTTGGGGACAATAACAGGGACAAGTCCCTGGTAGGCAGTCAAAATTACTACAAAAAGACACCATGAACCATGGAGCCCCCTTGTGGTACTTTATCTTTGTGGCTATTTTGAAAAACAAATATTTCCTGTCTAAGAAATGATACTTTAACTACACAAAGTTTGATTTTAAATTTCAAGTTAAGTCTTATATGTTTTCTTTATTTTTCTGAGATATTTATGAAGTTACTATTAGAGATTTTTAGGAAATAAATAAGCTTCCCAACTTTCATGATTAGTGGACACTTGAAATTCAAAATTTTAAGTCATTGGTAGGTTTTGAATTTTCCATATTTCTAAAACCTAGAAATACATAAGGATGTAAATATGACTATTTAATATTACTAAAAAATACAACAAAAAGACATTTGACACAAGCCACTTATAAACAATTGTGTAGTCATTGTAAGAATAAGTTACATTTTTTCACTACTTGTAAATTATTTTATGTTGAAAGTCTTTTAGTTTATTTTTTAATAATTGCTTTCCTTTAAAAATGATGTCAAAATTATTCATTGATGAAAAAAACCTAGCTAATTTTTATGTTTTAATTTGAGAAAATCTTTTAACTTAAAAAAACCTAATTGCCATATTATAAATGGTACATTTTAAAGTGTATATTATGCATAGTTTTAAAAATGTACCTGAGAAGCTATCACTGCTCTGGAGATGGTCATAGTCTTCCTCAGTATCTTCCCATCACACATTCCTGCCCTATTTTGGTCTCTCAGACTCCAATGGTCTGCCTCTGTCAGACATACATTTCTACCCTTTGTTATATGTTGTTGTTATGGGAAGTCAGATGCTGATTCTGAGCATCAAACCCCTGAACTCATGTGCACTGTGCAAATGCTCCGCCATGAGCTACACCTTAGACATGACACTAATGGAAAAAGTCCACACACTAATCTGGTGAGTGGACTAGGCTACTATTAGACTACTCAAGTGAGAGTAGATAAAAGTAAAACAGCAAAGAAAGTAAAAACAAGAAAGTTACTTTTGTAACGAGATAATCCTCATCAAAGCTTGCAGACATTTTCCATGGTGAAATAATTTTTGTTTAAATTATCTGTATAGGAGCAGCCTTTGATTCATGGTCAAGGTTTACAGAGGGAAGAAAGAAACAGCAACAATTTATTCACCAAAGAAAGCATCAGTGAAAAAGACTCCATTGTGGGAACCAACTGGTTTTGCTTGTAAGCCATGCATGGGATGCTCATGGAATGTAGCCAGAACCTACTACAGTGAAACCCCTTCAAACTTCTTGCCTTTTGCTATGGTTTGTGTGGCATATGCAAGGGTATAATGGTATTCAGCACTCAATAAATAATATGAAACAATAACTGCAACTGAGAAGCATCACATTATCTTATAATCCAAATTTGATTTGATAATTTCAGCAACATTTTGATTTAAATATTAAAAATGTATGAGTAAAATTATTTAACGTCTTATAGTAGTTAAGACTTGATATGCTATAAATTGAGACTATTACTGTATAAACGAGATGCCTAATGACTAGACCTACAAGGCATAATTACCATTTATTGATAACTAGTTATAATTTTATGTGTACTCTGTCCCTGGTAAACATTTTTTGTTGTTATGCCATTTTCTACAAAATAAGATGTATTCTGTAATTAATTTAAAATGAGAATAATGGTAGTATGATAGAAATTTAGTGATACAAGGTATTAATTTACATGATAATAATTTACTGAATATTAAATTACTGAAATTGCAGTTTAGATTTTCTCCAAATGGCCACAACAAAAGATGAAGCTTAGATTGGTAATAACAAAGACTAAAGGGTATAGTTCAGTGGAAGGGTGTGTTTTCTATCCATCAGTATCCTCTCTGTTGTAAGAACCCTCTTTCCTTGAGTTCATAGTTTGTTCTTCTATATTAAAAATTGTTCAGTATTTTAGAACGCAAATATACTTCTATTGTATTAAGCTTAACAGTTATTAATCTCTTATTTACTGATAGAAAAACAACCATATGTTGTCAGGGTGGTGATATATTAAGTGAAAATGACTGTTTATCACCAATCCTCAACAGCTTCACTTTGCCTTGATAAAAATTCCATTTCTGTTGATTGCTTATAGGACCTGAGTAAATCTTATTGATCTTGTATCACCTTTTAAGTCAAACTGCTTAATCTGCAATTAACAAAATTAGTCTTTATTGTGTAATGTGTAGGAAAAAGAATTTCTCAAAGGTGAGACAATGTGAATCCAGTGCCCTTCTAGTTCAATATCTTTCTCAGAATATTCTGAGTAATTTTGTTTGTTTTAATGAATTTGGGAATAAAGAATATGAAGATAATAGGCTTTGATGTAGTAAGAGCCATGGGGATAAAAATGTTAATGAGTTTGGAAAATAAGGATGGTGTAGCTGTTCCTGAGTCTCCTGTCATCTTCTTGATTCTGATTGATTCTAGAAAAATTAGACAAACAGAAGAAATAAGAGATAAGATCAACGATCTTGCAATTCCCAAGGCAAGTAAAATACTATACTATGAGATGTCAAGCAAGAGTACAGTAGATTGAATCTGACACTACCATGAGCCTGTTTGTATTGTCTGATTTAGGAATCATATGACCATATTGCTTACTTTAAAAGTTGCATAGTAAACAATAAAAATGAGGAAGAAGAAAAGGTCCTTCATATCTTTACCCAAATAACCTTTTGTTGTGTATGGGAAGAAAGACCCTACAAAATCTTAGATGCATATAAGAGTATAACAATTATGAAAATGACTGTATGTATTTCAGTATTAAGCACAGATATTTTAAGTGGTGGAAAGAAAGGAACAAATCAGAAGAGGAGGAGAAATTGGTGGGAGGTTAAACATTTGCTTATTGGAAGAATACTGTATTTGATTTTTCTTCAAAGTAGGGAACTCTGAAAAAATCTAGGCAGTTGTTTATTATAATATTGACCATCCTCCCATTGGATATGCCTGGTCCAGGTACATAATGAGATCTATTTTTAATCATTTGTGGTTAATGATGGACCAACCTTAACCACTGACTTATATAGGCTGATGTAAAGACATCATCTCTATCTTGAATGCTGATGCAAAATAATTTAGTTTTGTTCTTGCTGGCACTGAAGTGGGCAATGGTTAGTGTAGTTAATTGCCCATTTCGATCCCTGAATGACTATTATTTATCTCATTGTGCTAATCCATGGTTATAGAAGCTGCTTGCTTCTATAGCATAAGTGTGTGGTGGCTGAGATAGACAAAGTTTATAACAGTAAATCAGTAGAATACTCAAATTTTTGGTATTATTAATAGTAATAATAGTATTTTAGTAATAGTACTAAATCAGAATGGAAAAGATTAATCTTGGCTAATGAGTTATGTAAGAGACTATTGATGAGTGTGGCAGTTAGATTGCCTTTGTGACATCCAGGAGAACCTGGAAGTCTCAGTAGAATAAGCAGAACAGTACAGACTACAGAATAACAGAGGTAAGAAGTGATGCCCAGCAGTGCAGAAGACAGCGGCATGGATTAACATGACAGGTGATTGTGGAGTGTCTGACACTGCACAATGAGATCACATTTATCTCTATCACAAAACTGCATGCCATATTTGCATTAAGTGTACTGCATCTAGTCCACCAAATAAGCCAACAAGCAAATGATAAACCTTTGGCTATGTTACTAGAAGATACAATGTTTGAAAACTAGGGCATGCTATTGCACAGTAGGTGCCATTTCCATCTCTGCTTTTTAAATATGAGTTAAAATTTCAATGACAATAATTTATCATCTACTTTTAGTTTTGACTATTTTTCAAGGCATGCTTAGGTTTTCAGACTTCCTTTCTTAAGAGATAAAATAGGAAATATGTAACTTCCTTCTAAATGCAAGCACAGTTTATTCTGTAAGTGTGATGGTTCATGTCAGTTGCCAAATCGTTGAGTTCTATTGTGGTAACCAGGGGAAAAGGTATCTGGACAGCTGTCTCAAGCTGACCCCATCTCTTACATGCAAAGAGAAGCACTACTCTTGAACTATGAGCAAAAAAGACCTTTTCTTTGTTGAATGCTTTTGTCAGGCATTTTATCACAGCAACAGGAAAAGAAACTAAGACAGGATTGCCCATTGATTGTAATTGAACTATGAATGCAAGAAATACATATCTGTGTCTTTCAACTGTAAATGAAATATAGTGTCTAATAGAGAGTAAAGAGGAATTTTCTGTGACAGTGCAGATGCAAACTTAAAATGATAGCCAGATCTTTGGAAATCTATAATTGCTCTTTTTCAGTCTTACATATCTGCTACCTATGCAGTTTTAAACATGTCCAAAAATATTTGTTTTTCAATCTTTAGTCATCAAAGTACCATGCCTTCTTAATTTTTGGATCTGAGAAGTTCTAGTAAATATTGAGAAGGGTAGCATACTCTTACAGAATGAAGCAAGCTGTCTCAGATCTGAAAGCCACAGCACAGGAATGTCCACAGTGCTAAGACAATAAATACATCTCGACAATCACCCACACTATTGTGTAACTTAAAAAAATATAGAGCTTGTTCCAGGTTAGGCATTTACAGTAACGGTTTTATTATAACAAACTCTGTGGTCTACTGCTTAGGATCCAATCTATAGTCCTTTAATTTAGCAATTGGTATAATAGAGATATTTTAACAATGTTGATTCTCTAGCATACAAACCAATGTTTATTATTGGTAGGTATTCCTTTTCCTTGCTTTTACAAATTTGTCTGTAGTCTACTTTTTGGTTGGAAAAGGAAGACTTTTTGTCCTTTCTTATTTGAATATTTGGAACTTATTCTCAAACGTTGAAGTGGACATAGACCATAAAGAAAAGGATTTCCCCTATGTTTTAAATCTTCATATACAAGAGACCCATCATAAAGACCATATTTATTTCTGAGTTCTGACTACAAGTTAATGAACAGAAAAGTGTGTTGTAATTCTCACTGGAAAGAAAACTCAATTACTCTGTGAGAGCATTTTGTCCAATGATTGATCACAATTTTAAAAGTGTTTTAAAATAGTGCGATTTTCTAATTTTATAATATTGTCCCTGTCATCAGGATTCTTGCAGGCTCAGATGCAAAGTTCAAAGAGGAGCTAGGGAGAAAGAGCAGGCCATGCCAGGTTTGAAGAATTAGGTATCTGCTAGTTGTAAAAAAGACTATGTTCTGAGAATGCAATCAGAAAATAGTTTTGTTTTTGTTTTCTGTTTTTATTTTGTTTTGTTCTCTTTGTTTTTATGTACTTCTGCATGAACTTTATATTGTCAGAGTCTTATATTCTTAGAGATATATACATATTTTACCTTCTCATTTGTGAAAACAGTTCAGTTTCTGTTGAGTGTTACTGAAAAAAAGATTTCATTTTTTTAAAAAAAATATTCACTTTATATTCCAATTGATGTCTCCAATCCCAGTGGTTCTCTCCCACAATCTTCCCCCACCTCCTTCCCCTTCTCCTCTGAGAAAGTAGAATTCTCCTCCACCCCAAGAACACCCCCTACCCTGGCACATGAAATCTCTGTGGAGCTAGATGCATCCTCTCCCACTGAGGTCAGACAAGGCAGCACAGCTAGAAGAACATATTACACAGACATGCATCAACTTTTGGTACAGCCCCTGCTCCAGTGGTTTGGGATCCACCTGAAGACCAACCTGTACATCTGTTACATATGCGTGGAGAGGACTAGGTATGATTTTTGGATGGTGGTTCAGATTGTGCGAGCCCCAAGCATCCAGGTTAGTTGATTCTGTTGATCTTACTGTGGAGTTCCTATCTCCTTAAGGCTGCAATCCTTCCTCCTGTTCTCCCATACAAGTCCCCAAGCTCCATCCACTGTTTGGCTGTAGGGGGTCTACATCTGTCTGAGTCAGCTGCTGGGTGGAGCCTCTCAGAGAACAACCATGCTAGACTCATGTCTACAAACATAACAGTATCATTAATAGTTTCAGGCATTGGTGCTTGCCCATGGGATGCATCTTAAGCCTGTTATTGTTTAGCTATACCCCAAGTCTTTGCTCCTTTTCCTGCCCCACCTTCTTTTGTAGACAGGATAAATTTTGTGTTGAAGGTTGTGTGGGTGCTTGGTGTTTCTATTGCTCCACTGGGGTTCCTGCCTGCCTACAGGAGGTGACAATTTTAGGTTCCAAATTCAAAATGCTATGACCCACAGCTAAAGTCACCCCCATTGATTCTTGAGTGCCTCCCATATCCCCTGTCTCTGGCAAGTCCTTGAAACGCCCCACACCTCCCCAGTGAGCTGCAGATTTCCATTAATTCTCATGAACATCTGGACATCACACCTGATTCTGCACCCCCTCATTCTCCTCCCCATCCCCTTTCCCACCATATTCCCTACCCCCATCTGCCTTCTATGACTATTTTATTCCCCCTTCTAAGTGAGATTCAAACATCCTCACTTAGGCCTTCCTTCTTGTTCTTGTTTAGGTTTGTGGGTATCTTGTATTTTTATGGCTTATATCCACTTATAAGTGAGTACAGACCATGCACATTCTATACTCCAAAGACCCAAAGAAAACTGTCTTCTTAATAAAAAATGTATCTTGGTGAAAAACAACTAAACTTGGGGAGGCATACATGTAAGCAGACACAGTGTATGTTTTGAAGACCTTACATGTTATTTAACTTCTTACAAAATAATCTCAGAATTTATGTGAAAGGGACTTTTTAAAATAAAACAGTTTTCATTTAGTATCATTTTTTATTGTTTTCATTTATATTAACATATTTATTGGTTGCTATTTTTGTTTTTAAATTCATATTTTTATACACAAATGGAAAATCACAGAATTTCAGGATGAAATTTATGCAGTGATTGATGACCAACACAGTGCTGTATTGGTAGTCCAGATTTATCACTGTGGTAAAAGTCATTCAGTATAGTTGGTATTGTTTCCTGTAGGGACACTGAAATAGCATAGAGTCTAGAAATTATTCTTTAATATAGAGTTATTTTGTTTCTGTTAAAGAGCATGCCTCCTGACCTCACCTCCGTGCTCTCTTTTCTCTGGGACCAAATTACGTGCTGTGTTTTGAGGTCAATGGATCATTAGTTCTACTTCCTCTGAGGAGCATGTATGTGAATCTTTCTCTGTGTGCCTGATTTTACCTAAGATAATGTATTTAAGACTCTGTACTTTCAGATAAAGGTACATTATTTTAATAGCTTATTATATTACTTCATAGTGTGATCTCTCTGTATATTTCTATTTACCTATCATATAGATACATGTATATATATGTATATGTGTGTGGGTGTATATATATATATATATATATATATATATATATATATGTGTGTGTGTGTGTGTGTGTGTGTTTGTGTGTGTCCACTCCATATTTAAATGCATATAGGTATACCATGTTTTAAAATTCATTCATCCATTTATTGATATTCCATCTAATTCCAATCTTGTCTATTGTGGATCATGCTAGGCTAAGCATGAGTGTTCAGACATGGCTTAATGTACTTATTTCCTTTAGTTTAAAATTATCAGCTACCATGTTTTTTCTGATTTTAATTTAATATGGACTTGCACTACTACTGGTGTGTTTGGAGTGCTTCTATGTTGTATGCAATTTTATAAGTGATACTTTTCCTTTGTTCTAGATATCTCCCAAATAAATGAAAGAGACTATTCGATTTATTTAATAAGCTTTATGACACAATATCTGAGCAGTTATTAATCTATTCTAATCCTCCAAGCTAACACAGCCTCCTGCCAGCCAAAAGCACTAAGATAGTTGCATTTGAGTATTGAAATAGCTCTCTCTGCTCCAGGGCTCCAGGTGTGTTCTTATGGTGTCTCCATTCCATACACTGACCCTGTTTTCCTTCTCTCTACCACTCCCATGTCTGGAATCAGAAGTCCAGCCCTATTTTCTCATCAGCTCAATCATTGGTTGATCAGGTTTTATTGATATATCAAATAATAAATGTGGAACAAAATTGACAGAAGATTCTTAGAATAACCATTATAATGCCATGTGTCATTGCAACCAGATATGGTAGCAGAGTAATCAGCATTTGAGTAATACAAGGATAATCTTTACACAGTGTAAAATAGCTTTGTGCCCACACTCCTTTCAAATCATTTTCCTGGTATATGCTACTCTTTCTCTTTTAGATTACTTGCATTCTAAGTGGGTAGAATAAGTGAAAAGGGTTTTATTTTTGCCTTTGTAAAATATCAATTAGCTACAAATACATAGAATATGTAGATTTACTTCTGTTTGTTCTATTATGTCTTTTGGTGTATATGTCCTTTTTGTTTGTATCAGTACCACACAGTTTTTCTAACTATAGCTCTTTGCTATGCTTTGAAATTCAGTAGTTGGTTTTCCTTGCTCTATTTTCTCAGTATCACTTTATTGTTGTAGGACATGTAGTGCTTCCACATGAAGGGTGGAAATTTTTAAAGTTTCTCTGAGATATGGAATTTCTATTTTTGAGCCCATATGTTATGCAAAGTGATGTAGACATAACAATACAAATTCCTCCCGTCTACAAGAATGGCACTTCTTTCTGCTTGTGTGTATGAGTTCAACACTTTCTCTTCTGTGTTCCATGGACTTTTCCTTCTTTGGAAATTATATAAGAAGGTATTTCATGCTAGTTTTGTACCTACAGTAACCTGATATCTTGTTTGGGTAGTCTGTTATTATTAGCATAGCAAAACACTGATTTTCTTAGTGGACTTGTTTGCTATCCACTACTACATTTATTAATTTTCCTATGTTCTGTGCTTAGATTTCTTTTATCATTTCATGTATGTTTAAATCTGTAAATATGACCTATTCACTTCTAAATTTGACTTCCTGTTATGTTCTTTCACTAAAGTTCTCCTCAGGGAAAATCACTTCTAAATATTTTTGTGAGAACTTAAAATTTATTTTTATTTTGATCTCTTGGAAATTCACAAGTAGTGGTTTTGAGTCTCATGTATTTTAAGTGTAGACATGTGTCCTGTGTGGCATTCTTTGTATTGTTGTTTGGTGCTGGTGGGGGTGGGGGTGGTGGTAGTAGTGGTGTTTACTTTATCCTGGGTAAAAGTCCTGGGTATTCCCCTTGTTGCTGTAATAAAATATCTACCAACAGCAACTGAAAGAAGACAGACTAGTCTGGATCAGAGTTCCAGGTTGTTCATCATAGTAGGGAAGTCAAGGCAGGAAGAACTTGAACATGTCATTCATAGTCAGTGACAAAAAATGTGTGTGTGTGTGTGTGTGCGTGTGCACGTGCGTGTGCATGTGTGTGTGTGTGTGTGTGTGTGTGTGTGTGTGTGTATGCTTGTTCCAGTGCATTTACTTGTCCTTTACATAGTCTATGATCCATGCCCAATGAACGGCGATGTCCACCATGTGCCCTTTACCATTTCAATTTACACAATTAGGATAACATCCACAGAGTTGCCTGGAGATGATTCTTCATTGAAGCTCCTTTTCCAGAATTTTTCAAGTTAGTAATTAATATAATCATCACTGGAAATATATTATAACTTCATTTTGTGTCCTTCATAAATCTCATGTTTCATTGTGCAATATTGACATATTTAGTAACATGTTTTTGTTATTCATATTTATATTATCATTTTTATTGAAACTGCAAAACTGCCTTTGGTCAGATATATAACAATTTGAATAGTACATCACTGAAATTGGCTGTTAAGCCATTTCATTCTCTGGTATCATTCTGACCAGTGAAATATTACAGTGGTGTGATAAGCTATAATATTGATGCTGTGAAACTTTTAACCTAGGCTAAGTGACAATCCAGTCACCTGGGTTGAGAGCTACTCTGTTAGACTATTTGTTGGAGCTGTAGTTGGGCTTACTGTTTCATAGATAACTCCCAAAATATCAATTCTAATCTTCCAGGAAAAGACAGGCCAGAAGTATAAAAAGGTTGTGCTAATCTAACAGGAAAAAATACACATCAATTACATGACTTCAAATGGTTCAAGTAAAGAAAAATGTTGATGGATTAGAACACTACTCTTCTTTTACACTGAAAGGTATTAAGGTCCAGAAGCCATTGCCTGAATTTGTAGTCAAGTCTGTAAGATAGAAACGTATGGGGTTTAGAATGTCTGAATGTCAGAAGAGAAATCTCTTCTCCTAGACTGTGTTACCAGTTCTCTGTCTTAAACCACAAAGAAAGGACTCTTGTCTGTGATCACTGTTCATTCAAATATAGAACTTTCATTTATCATCTTTTTTTTTTTTTCATTTGCTTCATTTTTATTTTAGAAAATGAGTTAAGGAAGATATCAAATAATACCAATTATCTAACAACTAAAAATAATCACATTATTCTTATTGGAAGAAACTTCTAAACAAGCCCAGTTTTCATTTAGTAGTACAGAATTTGGAGATAATTGGTATATATTTGGTCGTGGTTTTATTCTTGTGAGGAAAATACCCCTGACCATCTCTTTACCATGACTGCCTTCTGCTTTGCAGATGTTAGAATGGGGATCCTAGTATTTCCTCTGTCGGACAGATAGGAGGATCACATGCTTAATACACAGAAAAGTATTAGTCACTTCTATATATGTTCTCTGTTATTCTTAACTATAACATTTCACAAATAAAGAGATTCATGACAAATGAGTCTTCAATAAAGCTACATCAAGGAACTCAAAATACTATTGCAAATTTCAGTAATATTTCTTTATCTATAGATTATCTTGTTATTTATTTAGTACTGGTGGAGGGCTACTTGGTATATTCTAATTTAACATTTTAAATAATAGTAGGGTAGCTTACAAGTCTATACTGTATTTCATTTGATTTGACTGCTTAGTAATATATGATAGGGATTCTTGTTATTATGTCATAAATAAGGCCTCACTACTGAGCCTTATCCCTAATTATGTGTATATCTCTCTAGCACCTTTCTAGAAATTTCACAGTTGAGAAGTAAGTAGATTCTAAAGGTTTTTACCACTCAGGAAGATCCTGTCACTTTTAGTGACTTCAACAATGAATATAATCAGAAGACAAAGCTTTTGAGGAAGTATAGCTTCCTGGATAAAACTACTCTTTGGATAAGTTCATTTCAAACAAACAAACCTTGGTATTGTAAAACTAGACAAGCAAGTGAAAATATGAAAATCAATCAATAAATTAAAACATTAAAAAATTCATGACTGAGGTTAATTACTTGTGGTAAGTTTGTACCAAATGGAGTCCTAGATTACTAGCTGCTAGAGTTCACGCTGGCTTCTAAACCTTGTTAGCATTGCCTCGTGCAGTGTTTTTAGATATGTAATTGTCTACATATTTTAATATGCCACAAATAGAGAATCCTGCTATTTTCTTGACTTACAAGTTTAACATTGTTAGTTTTCACATGAATTCTCATGGGCCAATATATCTTGTGGATTTGTGTTCATGATGAATTTTTCAATTATGTCCCAAAGAATAATATTAGGAAAAGGAAAGGAAAAAACAAAACAAAACAAAACAAACAAACAAAAAAAAACCCAAAAACAATGTTCTTTCCTTGGAAAATTGTCTTGTCTGCCTCTTTCTTTTGTAGTTCCCATCAATTGATTAATAAGAATTATAGATTATTTTTCATGTAAATTTTTCAAAACACATTTGATAAGCTAGCTAGAACCTTTTTACCTCATGTGAGGTATGACAAATGCAGTAATAAAGTACATAAGCCAAGTAGATCCCACAGTTATCAACCTACTTTGTAAGAAGGGATATTTAAAATGACATAGAATTTACCATTTACCATCAGATTTTAAAATATAATAGAAAATGATTTTCTTCTTTATATTCTTTTGATGTAATTTAAAAATCATATATCTGATCATAAATATAAATTATCATTTTATTTTAAATCACTTTGAAAAGAAGTTACTTTTTCTCCGTGTGTTGATTTTATCATTATCCAACAAGACTGAATATCAATATAATATGGCCCATTGTTACAATGGCGGGCCTCTGCAGTAATGTAACATACTGGCTAGGTCCTTAAGTTCCCCCTTTATTCTCCTTGGCTCCATTTGTTCTGCCCACTAGTCCCTTGTCAATTATAAAGCTCCAGTGTCCTCATCAATAAAATAGGCTTGTTAATGGTGATCTTAGGTTTTATTTTTGTTTTCTGTCTCTAGTCTGAGGATTGGGATAATGCTTGCAGATAGCACTATCAGACAAGATGTAGTCAACAATGAAAGGAAGAGAAATAAGGCCAGCTTCCCATTAGCGCCACGTGCTTCCTTTCTCCACAGTTCCTACTGGTATGGAATCCAGAGGGTTAAAACGATTCCCTTTCCCAATAGTACCTCCACAGAAACTACAGCTATACAGAGGAGAAGGCAGAATAGCATCTCTTCAAGTGGGCGTCCCTGATGCAGCAGGTTCTTTGCATTATCTGAAGTCTATGAAGGAGATTGACAGACTAAGGACCTTAGTTGATGCTTGGAAGATATACAACAAAAGGCTGCTTGACAGTAATTCTGTACATTGATTTTGAGATAATCAAGTCTCCATGAGACTACTGATCTTTTGAGAGTAGTATTTTTTTTTTTTCAAATTATCCCTCTGTATGTATTTCTTCAGTTTGTAAGGCGAGGATGATAGCCAAGGAGGAAAGAACTTTTATTTTGAATGGACAAATATAAAAAGACAGTCCATGACAATAAATCACAGCAGAGCGTAAAAAGATTTCCCATTGCATGCTTCTCTGGTAACATGTTGGAATGAGCTTTCAAAGGAATTGTCTAGCACAAGTGTAGTGAAGTCAGAGGTCATGTCTCTTGATTCAAGCAAAGCCAAACATGTCGTTTGAAGTTGGTAGAACTCCTGATAGATGGAACATGGAAATGAAACTTCCTTCATCTCTTTCACCTTGCTGCCTGACCTTAGGATGCAGCAAATGGACCAAGGCAGAATACAGAGTTCACCTTAACCCACTTAAAGCTCTGGCAGAAGCTTCAGCTGTTATCAAAAGGGCTACTCTGCTTGGCTCTCATAAGCTTCAATCTTTAAATATTCAGCCCGTTCCAGTTCCTGTGCCAGAATGAACTGCTAGAACACATAGCACAGGTATTTCACAGGGTCTGTTGTATTGTTTGTGTGTTTGTTTAATTGACCAGTTAGTTTAGAAATCACAGTATTTGGATTTTTTTCTGTTTTTTGTTTTGTTTTGTTTTTTACTTAAAGCTTTATTTAGCTAATCAAATGCTATTGTAATCCTTATGAACTTGTTAGTGAGAATTTTTTAAAGCATCTTAAAATTTTTAATGTAACCTTAGTGATACTTTATAGAAACCTAATGAGTAAATTATTATATGGGATTTCAGTACACATTTCATTGAATAATGAATTTTTTCAATCTTCATTATTTAAATTCCATGATTGAGTGAGGCTAATGAGAAATATGTTATGAAGAAAGATAGATTGGAATTTTCCATCCTACAGACTAGTGGAACGATGCGTTTTTCAGGGACTGCTTCCTTTTGGAAGATGTAGAAGAAAGCTGTGTGTGTTATTTTTTATTATGTTTGCCATATGGAAAGCATAGTACCTGAGAACACAATTGGACTAGCCATTGGGCAAGGTGTGGACTTGGTCCCACAGAAAGGATTTAATAGCCTGAGATTACATTTTAGGTGAGATAACAGTTATCCCAAGGGAGTACATAAACTTGCTGCTATAGAGAGGATATTTGCAAGTATAACATGAAGAAATTATTTTAGGACAAAAAAGTTATCTACATCAGCTTTTTAACTAACACAAATAGTGAATGTTGCTATTAATGAAATTCTGGTGAGAAAACAAATTCCACCATTTGAGACAATTCTGAAGGAAGCTTTTAATTAAATACTGACTAGGATGGGCTTTGTTTAGTACCACTCTTTGGAATTCCAGGCTGAGTGAACCCAAACACCTTTTGCAGAGGCTTAAAGCACAAATCCATAAGGCTGCCATGCTTTCCAATGAGGCTTTATTGTCTAAGAACTATAATTCCCATGATTCCAGGGCTGCAAAAGGAGGTACAGGTTAACTGCAAGTTGTACTGTACTTATCTGGATGTTAATGTAGTTAAGTCCACACACATTTATGTGTGTGTTTACACTTGAGTGCTTTCATGCACTTGTGAGTATGTGTGTTTGTGTGCATACATGAATCTGTGCATGTGTGCCATAGTATTTGACTTGGACAAGTCATTTCTATATTTCAACCCTGAGGGTCTAAGTAATTGAACTCAAATCACTGAATTTGGTATCAATCACATTTACTCATTGAGTCATTTCATTAACTCAAAACATTTTAATATGATTATGTAAGATAGTTCCTGCCTTGTGGATTCAGAGAATGAACCACGAGTCTCAGATATTTTTTTTTGTTTTGTTTTGTTTTGTTTTGATTTCTGGTTGTTTTCTGGTTATCTGTTTCTGTCCTGTTGCTAGACTCTAAGCAAGCATGCATTGGTGAATGAGTGGCTGAGGAGTGTCCATTCTCTCATATTCAGAGTCTGCAAGTTCTTTGATAGGGACTACCTGGAAAATCAAGTATATTTCTTATCTCTTAGAAAATGACTCTGTGGCTTTTGAGTATGTACCATGCCAATGCTTGAAATCAGAAATATATTATTCTGGATATATATTTCAGGTTTTACAGTATTTGCTTTACAGAATTAATTATTTGAAGAGGGGCTACAAATCTAAACACAGAATTCATTTCTTTCATACATACCTTTGACACATACAATGAAAAAATGTGCAACATTTCTCATAACTTTCTGCGAAGAAAATATTTATGAATATTCTATCATTAGAAAATAAATGTGATCTGTCACACATATGAATAATCAGCAGTCTTTCTGAGGCATCACTGTTATGTACAAATCTTAAGATTTTTGCCAGCAGGGAATGATATCCTTCTTATATATGTTTCATGTAAGTACTTAACAGTATATGTGTATATATATATATATATATATATATATATATATATATATATATATATAATATAATTTAAGTACACACATGAGAAGAGAGAGAAAGTCACACACACACACATACACACACACACACAGATAGAGAGAGAGAGAGAGAGAGAGAGAGAGAGAGAGAGAGAACGCTAGAGAGCTATTCATATCGAGAAAATGTTCTGAGTAGCCAAGCAGCACCAAGGCATGCTGATGCTGATGGGGTGAAGAATCTGCATGAACCTGAAAATAGATGTCATTACAGAACAGGAAGTTTTCCCTCCATCATGAGTATAAGATAACATGCATTGTATAGCTGCATTTGTGTGTATGCTCTGTCAAATGCGCTCAAGTGTGTAGTGTAGTTTTGTATTTGTGGTGTCATGGTGGTGCACACAAAGTTCCAGATTTCAGAATATTTTCTTCTTGTATATTCTAAGACATTCTTAACTCCTATATATCCCTGTTTGGTTACTTTGCCTGTTTTCTGCAATATACATCATTATCCATTGTTATAGCTTTATAATTCATTTAGTTCATAACAAGATCCATGGACAGTTTCTTTAAGAGTGTAACAGAACATCTGCAGACAGATGGTTGTGTCTTGATATCTGCCAGACATATTTAAAATGGCTTAAGATGTTAAGCTAATTTAGCCTCCATTTTAAAGAAAGTCAGTATATCTTGTGTAAGTGGAGAAACTGAGGCACACTTTTTATATTTGCCTAAAATCTCATAGGTCTGTAATTCAGTTAGTCTGGCTACATTCTGTTCCTGGAAAAAAGAGAACATTGATTTTTGTACAGTAGAGAATGTTAGCTTCTTATTTAGATGCCATTAAAGTGACCACTGACTTCACTATCAGAGACACCACTGTTTAATGTGGTTTAATGAAAACACTCAGACCAAGGAGCCCCAGATTCCTAATGTGTGTCATCTTGAATTAGTTGATTTCTTGTTAATGGCCTTTCATATATGAGAATTAATTCTGCCTTCTCACTTGGCACAGATCTTTTAGTCAAAGGCAGATCTATAGTTATTATAGAACACACAGCCTGGGCACCACTGTAACATCTCAGGCTACTTGAGCAATATTTGAAATTCACATTGATGTTTTTCCCTCCTCTCCTTTTATGTCCCCTCCAGATTCTCAACTTGATAGACACCGTTTCTTTTTAATTGAGTAGCACAGTTATGTGGCAGAGTTCAGAGGGTTCTGACATATGAAATAGCCATTGCTGGTATAGTCCATCAAGAAGGTTGCAGTTTTTATAGTTGATTTTACTATGATGATCCTAGAATAAGGATATATTTATTACTTTAGATTACAAATAGCTAATGAACTTTACTGAGGATTTCTTTTTTGTTTGATCCATTGCCATACATTATATCTTAAATAGGAAAATGTCCTTGTTCAGTTTTACTTCCCTTAGAAGCTTCATTTGTGTAATTACTGGCATTAAACCTTATCTTCTTTAGTTTTAGTGATACAAAACATCTTGGGTATTTCTTAAGAATATGACGCTATAGAGTTTAAACTCTTTCTTCATTACTTAGCATAAATGTACCTTCAACAGTTTGCACCTCTTCCCTGTCTTCTTGGACTAGTTGGATTAGCACTTCTTCCAAGTCCTCTTACCATAAGCATGCAGCAAACTCAAGGGAGGTCCTGTAATTAGCAGTAGATGCAAACACAAGAAGAACTCAATAGTATTTTTGTACACCTTTTGTCTCATAAAGCTTTTGGGGGGCATTTTAATTTGTTTGTGTGTTTTTTTATACTGGTTCTTATATATTTTGGTGTCCAATTTTTTTTTTTTTAGTTTCTGTGCATGTGTTTCTTTTTTATATTGTGTTCTATTTTTTTTTTTGGAAGGAGGGGCATAGGATTTGGGGGAGTAGGTGGAAAGATGAGGAAGATGTTGAAAGAGTGTAAAAGTGTCATCAGAATATATTATTACTATATTGTAGTGGTCAGAATCCATTGGGAAAGACGAAAGCTGTAGAGAGAATTCAGACACAGATTAGATAAATTGATTATTACTGCTAGCAGAAGAATGGCAATACAGCACATTGAGCAGAAGTAAATGTTTAGGGGTTATAAGATCAGATATTGGAAAAGTAGGCATTACAAATATCCATGGAATTAACAGCTAGACAAGAAAAATGTTTTATTCCACTTAGTTGTGTTTTTCTTCCTGCTATATAGTAATAAAAGGCCATTTCATCCCCTTCCCATAGTGATGAGCAGATGAGCAGGTTTTACAGAACCAAAAGCAGCTGTTGATACCTCACAGCCTATTATCCTATTCTTATCTCACATTCAGGGCACTAGGATCTCCAAGGCACTTCAGAACAAAAGATCAGTGGCCCTTAAGGGAAGTCTTGGTTGATATTAAGTCTCTTTTTGTCATCACAGGGGACCTGAGTGCATTATCATGTCTGAGCATTCTAATGACTGAGAGAAAGCACTCAATTTTTGGGTGGCCAAAAACACAGAGACATTAGGTTAGGGGTAGTTGTCATGTATTTATAGTATGAAAAAATTAGTTTTTTTCAATTAGAAGAAGAATACAGAAGAAGAGGAAGAAGGAGG
>JADRCH010000012.1:10510427-10557611 GCA_019843965.1 Rhynchomys soricoides
AAGAACAAGAACAAGAAGAAAAACAAGAAGGAGGAGGAGGAGAAGGAAGAGGAGGAAGAGAAGAAGAAGAAGGAGAAGGAGAAGAAGAGGAGGGGAAGGAGGAGGAGGGGTAAGGGGGAGGGGGAGGGGGAGTAGAAGGAGGAAATGAAGAATAAACTAAATCCTTTTCTGGATAGCATGAGATGGTACATAGTCCCAATGCTTTGTGACTAAGGAACTTATTGAGAATGATGTGCTGTTTAGGCAGTTTCTTCCATGATCTATACAGTTTTTCTTCCTTTTGTTTAACACACTGATTAACCAATTATTCACTGATTAACACAGATGGTGCTACACAAGCACACAATTCTCATTCCCAAATAGGTCTGTGCCTGCAAGCTCTGTTCTTCTGGTGACTCAGACCAATAAGTCACAGCACAACCCAGACACAATGTGAGGCATCACAAGATTTTACAGAGTAGCCTGCTAATTAGAATTGCAGAGGACATAGAAATATATCTTTTTGTCCTTAGATGTTCTCCTTTAGATGGCCATGAGAGCAGCATAAGAATATATGTATTAAGCAGAGACCTAAGTAGCTCTGAAGATAAGGCAAAGATGGGAAACTTGAATTTGAGTTTGATTGTGTATCTGAATTAAACCCACATGAGTCTTAGATGCTGTGAGACTTTTCGGGTCTTCCTTATAGATATCTTCAACAGATAGAAGTTACTCTTAAAGACTTGCTGATGAAAATAATCATTCATGCCATTGCTTGCTACTTGATACAGTTCTATGTGTTGATAGGTATTTTATAACCAACTATGTATAAAATGATATCATGTTTGCTTATTTCTGTTGTATGAATATACTCATTGTGGCCATTTTTCTTTCACCATCTTCTAGCCCTGTACTTAAAGTTTTCAAGTACCATGGACATGTGCTCTCACAGGATAGGGTCAGGCTATACAGACATGTCTCCTACCTAACATTACTTGATCTTTCTGTTCCTCTCTTCTTTGAGTCTCCTTCCTCTTCCTATTTCTATGCGAACTTGATATGCTTCATCTTGCCAATGAGTAACAAGTCTAGGGGAAAAGTAACTTTATTGGGGAAATCCTCATCGTCCAAATGAATGGTTACTAATTTCATTTGAATTTCTATCTCTTCCCAGTCTTCTCTCAGCTCAGCTCTCTGCAAGCTTTTTCTGCAGGCCTCTTTGTCTTCCTGTACTGCCCTCTCTTTCCTTCATACATACAACATTATCTTCTGTTCCTCTGATGCCTTGATCTAATATAGAGAGAGACATTCCTTATTAGAAAGAATAAAAACAATCTAATAACAACCGACAGATTTCTCTTGCAGTGTAGTTTCTTTTACATTTAGAGTGCTGTTAGAGTGTCTGGATTTCTGGATCTCTCTTTTACATTTTCTACTATTTTATATTTTCTTTCTACTGTTTGACTCCTATTGCTACTACTTAAATGAAACCGATTTTGGTAAAGCCAACCAGTCAGATACAATGAGCATGCACATGATCATAAATTACAATGTCTTTCTTCTACAATCCCATGCTCATTTTGTCTTAACATGCCTATGTTTACTGTGGGTACAATTCTCTTGAACTTTCTATGTATTTATACTGATTTTCAGATTTCTAAGTGATCTTTATGGTTGAGGACCCACACATTAATAGTTATTGCTTTAATATTTTTGGTATTTTTACTTTTTCCCTATCTTGTCTGTACTTTAGCACTTCATTTATTTATTCACTTCATTAAATATGCTTTTTCTAGATGATTTGCATTTTTTACATCATTTAGAAGGCTTTTTTTCTAATTCTAAAATTGCTTTGTGGACCCCATGACCAGATTCAGATTAAGATATCCAATATTGTCCTAGATATTTCTTGTTAAAGGTCCCAAAGAGTTGCCTTGCCAATGAGGAATCTAGAGTGGGTTTGAAATTTGAATGATGTCTGTGTGCTTTAAATACTGTTTGTAGCCTTTACCTGGAGTCATTCACTCATCCTTTTATAAGGCATCTTATTTGACTTTCATCTCTAGGAGCATTCAACCTTCTGTGTCTTGCAGTTCTTAAATTATACCCAGGTCTGACTTCTCTGTGTAAAAATTACAGGATGCAGCCCACACACACACACATGATTTATTTATAGTTATACACATATGACTATTTCTAGTGACAATGCAAAAAAAAAAAAAAATGACCAAAGTGCACAGGACTGATACTAGGAAACAGTTGGGCCAAGTCTGAACAATTACACTTGGACATTGTTCACACATGTGCATATTAGTAAAGTTCTGATGCAATGAATCTCAGTGGAGACTTGGAGACTAGGATTTTTCCTGGAAGATAGCCACATAGACAGCAATTGCTTGAGACAGACCAGAAGTCTGTTCTCCCAGAGATTCAGTGTAAATACTATTGCTCCACCACTGAGACACATGAACTATTCTCCTTAGGAAATCCTGGAGGCCTCTTGAACTCTGTTCTGCATTCCAGTGAAGGGTAGGCTGTGTCCTTGCATGTAGTACTTCGTAAGAGAATAAGTCTGGGCCAGCATTTGCTTTCCTGCGTATCTTCTAGTGCACTTTTCGATGCCACATACCATCTTTCATTCTGTCTTCACAAGGGAGCCCACTGAGACCTTGAAAATACACACCATCATCGGGAAACCTATTGTAGGACTTTGCCCTGTTTTGTTTTTTTCTTTGTTGTTGTTGTTGCTGGTGCTGCTGGTGCTCCTGCTGCTGCTGCTATTATTGTTTTTCAGACAGTGTCTCTCTATGTAATTTTGTCTGTCCTGGAATTTGCTCTGTAGGCCTGTCTGGCTTCAAATTCAGAGGCCCACCTGCTTCTGCTGCCCAAGTGTTGGGATTAAATTCGTGCCTGACCACCACCCAGCATCACAATCTTAATTATAGTGAAATCAAAGTGGCTTTCATATTTGGAAGACAAAAGTTAATCAGAGACAACTCAATACAGACATCGTTATGCTATTTATATGAATATATGTGAATACACATGTGTGGTTTTAATTTTACTCAATATGAAAATATAAGGTGTTTGATATCTTCTCTGGCTGTGCTCAGAGATGACATAAAGCTTCTAAATGCTGCTGACCTTTTAAATGCTAAGCATGGAATAGTGAAGTCCTACTGCTTTCACATGATGAGAAGTCTTTGGGGAGTATTCCATTGTCATCTGGCAGTGACAACCCTGAGCATGCTGTCTCTAGTTACTGTATGGATATAGTGGAGTCCCATGCCTCATTCTCATGGTGCTTATCTAGTCTCCTGTGACAAATAATTCCACTCAGCTTGTCAGTGATGACAGCTGAGACTTTTTGCTTAGATGCCTTGACAGTGCTTGTATTAAACAGCCAGTGCCATACACTCCATTAAGTTTCTGTAAAATGAACTGTCTGCTTCGTGCTGTTTTGCTGATAGCGGCAGCAGTAAGCTAATCCTCTCCAGTTGTGGATTGCTCGACTGAGTGCTCTCGCTCTCCGACAGGTAGTAGATCTCAGACTGTTAGTAGAGGGACTCCAAAGTTGTTAACCATGAGAAGCACATGCATTCTGAAGCAGATGTCTCTGAAGTAGCTGTTTACTATAAATTAAGATGCAAATATCTGCTGAAGTAGCAAAGATGACTTTTTAGATGATGAAGTGTCTGGTGTTTTTCCAAAGCACAATTATTCATAGGCTCTTGGAACAAAAGGCAAAAACATAAGACAGGTAGATCTGTTTAAATAGGTCCACATGCCAATCTCTGTGTGCATGCATATGTGTATTAAAACATATGAAATCACTGTTCTTTATCATGAGGAAGTATATCACTAGAACATAAATGAATATTTTTCGAGAAAACCAGAGCATTTTAAAGAAAACCAGAGTGTGGAAATTCTGACCCCTAATTGTTTTCAGAAATGACAATCTACCTGAATTGTTTTTCCCTTTAAACCTGCTCCAAGTGTCAGAAGAAAATACTTAATTCTCAACAGCAGATACTCCAGAAAAGCAAGTTATATTTTCTTTAGCTTTGTAAGAAAGAGGTTTTTAAAAGTCCTTAATAATCTAAAGATACTCTTCTAAAGCTCCTGCTATTTTGTGGGTTTTTTATCACTTATGTCATCTATTTTGGTAAACATTAGATATTGAGGGAGCAAGCCATCACCATTCTTGGCTGCCCAAGCTATCATTCCAAAATGAAGCATCAGCAGAAACCTTTGTGTAGCATTGTCTAGGAGAACACAGCTTTCCAGTGAGAATATGGTAGAGCAAGCTGACATGGTTGCTTCTTAAAAGGGGGACTATATAAATCATACTCTACCATCATCTGAGAGAGACAGCTAGAGTAGGAGGGACTGTGAACAGTCTTTTCTGTATTTACCATGCCCCTCTTTCTCATACTGCCAATCAAATCAAGGATCAGCGCTTGGAATTTTCTATAACATTTTATAAACTAAGTTAAATTAATTTTAGCCAATGGGTGAAAATATAAAATTGTACATGTTAATAGGGCATGCTATGTGTGATGCTCATAGACACATAAATCTCTGTAATTTTAAAAATCAAAGTAGATATGTGATGTTTATTATTTCTTCATGGCACAATCATTTAAATTCCTTTTTGTAATTTTTTTGTAATGCCATTCTACTGTTCTGTATATAGTTACCACATCATGGATAGTGTAATGGAATACCCTGCTTACATCTAAACTGGTGCCTCTGGGTCAGCCTCCAGCTTTTTGGTAACTCCCATTTTATTCACAGCTCATGAGAGCATCTTCCTTAGATCCCACAGAGAATGGAGCTGTTTGGGTCATTTGACTTCATGCTGAGGTCTCTAGTGCCAACCAGTTTGTAGAAAGCAAATGACATGCATCATTTTCTTTTAGGACTGAATTGCATTCCACTGTGTGTCCATTCTGCTTTATCCTATTTAATCATTCATTGGTCAACTTTTCTAGCATTGGGATATTTAGAACAGTGATGCAGTAACCACAAAAGGCAGCTGTCTCTTCAACAGGTTTACCCTAAGGAATGATTGTTAGGTCCGATGGTCGTCCTATTTTTAATTTATTGTGAAACTTCCATTATACCTCCACAGCAGTACTAATTAACATTCCCATCAACATTGTGCAAGGCTTCCTTATCCTGTACATTCTGACTGGAATTGGCTATTCTGATTGGAATTGGTATTGTTGGATGATAGACTGTCTCACTGGAAAAAGATAATATCTCATTGTAGCTTTGATTTGCATTCCCCAGGTGATTAGTAATGCTGAATATTTGTTCACATATACATTGGCCATCTGTGTATCTTCTTTAATGAATAGTATAGAAACTTCAATGTGCATTTTAAGTCAGAATATACCTAATGCCTTATATGAAAAGGCACTTTTTTTTCCCTAAACAATTTAGTAAAAGAATCCATGACTTTCATTCTTTAGAATAGTGTGTGGTTCTGTACCACATGAATCTAGAGCAGATGATACTTGAAAAGTCTGATCAAGTAAAACAAAATGGTGTGTAGGACTTTAACTGAGGCCAGACAAGGTTGTGTATTTAGGGGTGCAGGATTCACAGGCAAGCAGAGAGGCAACAGGCTTAGGGACAGCTCCTGATCCAGTTGTTTAAGGGCCCTGCATGAAGACAAAGCTGCTCATTTTATACATGTGCTGTAGGGCATAGGTCCAGACCTTGATGCTCTTTGGTTAATAATTCAGTCTCTGGGCAACACCAAGGCAAGGTTACTTGACTGTGTTGATCTTCCTGTGGACTCACTCTGACTCCCTCAATCTTTCTTTCAACTCCAGTAAGGAGTTTCTTTCAACACTCTGAGGGTCCCTCAGTCTTTCTTTCAACTCCAGTAAGACTCCCTGAGCACAACCTAATGTTTCCATGAGAGTCTCTTCATCTCTTTCCATTGGCTGCTGGGTGGAGCCTATCAGAGTATAGTCATGCTAAGTTCCTGTCTACAATGTAGCAAAGACTTATTAATACTGTCAGAGAATGATTCTTGCCTACTGAATGGGTCTCATTTTGGGTCAGTGATTGGTTGGCTATTCCCTCAGTCTCGGCTTTATCTTTGTCCATGCATATCTTGTACATGGGACATGGGTCAAAGGCTTTGTGGGTTAATTGATGTTCTTCCTTCCAATGGGAGTCCTGCCTGGCTACAGAAACTGGCTTCTCCATGATCCATATCCTTTTCTGTTATAATCTTAGCTAGAGTCACCCCTTAGAGTTTTTCTCTTCCCATCCTAGATCTCTGACATGTCCTAGATATTGCGACCATAGCCCAATCTCCATTCTCTCTCCTCTGCTCTCCCTACATATCATCTTACCTCCCTTGCCCTTCTCCCCTCCCCATCCTGTCCTCCAGCCATTTTTCTCCTTTCATTAATCTCTGATATATATATTGTTTCCTCTTTTGAGAAAAATTCAAACATACTCTCTGTGCTCTCCTTGTCACTTGGCATCCTTGAGTCTGTTGATTATAGCATGGTTATCCTGTACTTTGTGGCTATATCATACATATAAATGAGTACATACAATGCATGTCCTTTTGGGTCTGGGTTACCTCACTCATGATGTTACTTTCTGGTACTATGCATTTGCCTATAAAATTCATAATGTTCTTGTTTTTAATAGCTAAGTATATATATATATATATATATATATATATATATATATATATATATACACACACATATATTCTGTATCTGTTCTTCTCTTGTGGAATATCTGGGTTTTTCCAGTTTCTGGTTATTACAAATAAGCTGCTATAAGCATAGTTGAGCAATATTCCTGGTGGGATGTTAGAGCATCCTCTGGATATATGGCCAGGAGTTGTATAGCTAGATTTTGAGGTCGAACTATTCCCAGTCTTCTGAGAAAACATCAAATCAAGTTCGAGTGGTTGTATAATTTTTCACTCCTACCAACAGTGGAGGAATGTTCCCCTTGCTCTCCAACCATACCAGCATGTGCTGTCCTTTGGTTTTTAGATCTTTGCCATTCTGTTGGGTGGAAGAATTAATTTCAGAATTGTTATGATTTGCATTTGGCTGGTGACTAAGGACAGTGAATATATTTTTAGGTGCTTCTTGTCCATTTAAGATTTCTCTGTTGAAAATTCTCTGCTTAGCACTGGACCCCGTTTTTAACTTGTGTTTAGCTCTGTACCCCATTTTAATTGGGTTATTTTGATTGTCTATGTCTAACTTCTTGAGGTCTTTATGTATTTGAATATAAGCTCTCTATCGGATGTAGGGTTAGTGAAGATCTTTTTCCAGTCGGTAGCCTGTCCTTTTGTCCTCAGGATGGTGTCCTTTGACTTCCAAAGCCTTTCAGTTTTATGAGGTCCCATTTATTAATTCTCCACCTTAGAATCTGAGCCATTGGTGTTCTTTCCAGGAAGTTGTCTCATGTACCAATGAGTTCAAAGCTATTTCCCAGTTTCCGTTCTTTTAGATTAAGTGTGTCTGGTTTCATGTTGAGGTCTTAGATTCACATGGACTTCAGTTTTGTGCAGAGTGATAAGTATGGATTTGCATTCTTCTACTTGCAGACATCCAGTTACTTGGCACCGTTTGTTGAAGATGTCTAAATCATGGATTATCTCTTTAGTTCATTACTTTTGTTTTTGATCTTAGTCATTCTTAGATGTGTAAGATGGCATCACAGAATCATTTTGATTTGATTTGTATATCTCTAATGGCTAAGGATCTTGAACATCTCCCTAAGTGCTTCTGGGCCATTTGAGATTCCTATATTGATAATTCTGATTAGATCTTTGCCCCTTTTTTAATTGAATTAGTTTGTTGATATCTAGTTTCTTGAGCATTTTAATATATATTTTCAGTATTAGCCCTGAATCAAATGTGGTTTCCATTCTGAGGGCTGCTGTTTTCTTCTATTGGAGGTATCTTTTGTCTTGAAGAAGCTTTTCAGTTTTTGAGGTCCCATTTATTAATTCTTGGTGTTACTTTTTGCATCATTTTTTTTTTTTTGGTCAGAAAGCCATCTAATGTGCCAATGCATTCAAGGCTATTCCCTACTTTCTCATATTTCAGGGTCACTTTTTCTGGTTTTATTTTGAGTTTTGTTCTGTGTGATAGATATGGATCTATTTGCAGGATTCTACATGGAGATACCACTTTTAGTGTTCTAAAGTTCATGCTATAGGTCTTCATTTCTTGATTAGATTTATTCTGAGACATTTAAACATTTATTTAATATTCATCCATCCATTTATTCATTCATTTATATAAACTCATTTTATAGAGATTGTTTTCCTGATGTCTTTCTTAATGTGTTTGTCATTGGTATATGGAAAGAATACTGATTTTTTTTTGTGTGTTAATTTGTAGTAAACTTGTTTACTGAATGTGTTAATCAGCTGTAAACATTTTCTGGTGACGTCTTTAAGGTCTTTTACATATAGTCATATGATAGTCACATGACACTTTGACTTCTTCCTTTCCTATCTCTATTACCTTTCTTTTATTCTCCAATTAATACTTCAAGCACCACATTAAATAAGGATGAAAAGTGTACATTATTTTCTTTTCTCTAACTTCACAGGACAGGTCTTTTCAGTTTTTTTCCATATAACATGATGCTGGCTATTGACATGCTATATAGTGTCTTAAATATAGGCTCTTTTAAAGTGAGTTTTAGGCTAGATTCATTTTAAACATTTTACTTTGTAATTGTCATTTGCCATTTATTTCTTAATTGGGAATAGCAAGACATGTTGTGTGCAACCTTACTTAGAAATGAAATTAGAATTTTTTAGTGGTTGTCCAGGTCTCTTCTCTCAAAGTCTCTAAGTTCAGCTGTTACTTGCTTTTCTGTTGTGGAGCAATGTGTGTATTCTCCTGCACATAATGAAACAAGTTCTCAACTGTTCTGCTTCATCTCCAGGGGACACACTCACTCAGTATTTAGCCTGGGAGTAAGATCATATAGCCACTGCAGTTTGGGAACATTTAAGAGAACATTAAGAGAACATTTTGGGAACATTTAACATTTAAGAGTAAGGGTTCAACTAGCAACACTATGCAGAGGTTGTCAGATGCTCCTGAGATGGAAGAGAGAATTCTAGATACTTAAGCATAATGTGAGAGAATTGGCCCTGCTCCTCTCCAGTTACAGTATTCAGAGAGCAGGCCTTCGTCTTTCCTGGCAACACAATAGAGCTGATATGGTGGCTGCTGGCAGGATTGTGGGTGAGTTGGTCCTGAGGGTGTGAGAGTATAAGAACTGGCCCTATCGCTTGTTTGTTGTGTGGCCACGTGGGAAAGGAAGAGATGCTCTACCCCTATGCCCTCAAAACTGTGGCCCCTGTTGTCATGAGAGCGGGAGAGGTAGCTTGACCCTCACTGTCTGCAGAACTTGGAGAGTTGGCTCTCTTGGGACACCAGGAGAGCTGACCCTGGTAGCAGGTAGCTGTGTGTGTGTGTGTGTGTGTGTGTGTGTGTGTGTGTGTGTCTGATGGACCCAGGGACATAAGCATGGGAGAGCTGGCCCCACCAACTTGTCTGTTACAGCACTCAAGCAGGCTGAGCACCTTGCCTGGGCAGCACAATAGAGCTCAAGCAGGAGAGTTGGCTCTGTCCCTTTCTGCCTGTGGCATTGGTTGAGCTAGCAGGAGAAGTGCTGGACAGTTTATGCTAATGACATGGGTGGAGGACATCTGGCAGGTTGAGAAGCTCAGCTCCCACACCAGTCCAGATCCAGGCTTGAGGTAGCCCACCCCAACATCTATCTACCCCATCTGTGACCTGCACGAACATATAATGGAGCCAGTCCTACAGATCCAAAGCTGAAGAATCTCCACGACATGGTCAACAACAGCATATCCCAGAGGAGTCTAGGTGAGGATCCAGTAGTGATAGTGTAGCAGAAGCCAGAGGCCTCGAGTCTGACCAATGACTCTTTTCAACGAACATTTTCAAGTAAAGCCATGTAGACAAAGTGTATATTGTGTAATACTGTGACACACTACAGCTTTCACAATAACCTTTTTTTTTTTTTCTTTTTAGAGAAATAACACAAGAGTGGATGGTGGGTATAAAGGGACAGGGAGATGAGTGATACTGGGATGCATGATGTAAAATCATTTAAAACAAATCAATACATAGTTAAATAAATAAATCAAGCAAGCACAATGTGTTTGCCCCAAGTAGAAGTATGTCTTGTTCCTTTACCTGGTCATCTAAAAGTGACTGATTCTTGCATAGAAAGTTAAAAGAACAGTGTAACACATTTAATTTTTTTAAGTGTAACTATTCATACTCATGTCTAAATACAAGTCAGAATTTTAATGCTCTGTATAAATATAGCCAATAGTGATATCAAGGGAAAGCAAGTGACTGTAATGACAGTTTAAATGTTTAGCTATTTCACTGACTCATCTTTTGGATTCAAATCTCGTGCTATTATCAGGGATAACAATAAAGAAAGGGAACCCCTTCATTAGGTAGCCAATCCTGCTGGAGAGACTGCCAGGTGGAATTTCATGCTAGCTTGTTGAATAAAGCTGATTAACAATATGGGTTGCATTATCTTATTTGGATGATATAACTTGTATTTTTAGGGTGTGTTTGTCTGTTTTCATAATCTCTCCCTGACTTCTGTGCTTCCTGGACAGCAGTGCACACACACTTCCATTTTCTCACCTGGGCAGCTGCTGGGAGGCGGACCTTAAGAGGGAGCCTGGTAAGGGAGAGCTAAAGGCTAGAAACCCTGGAGACCCTGATGGGACCTTAGGAGCTTTGCCTGCTCCTGACACCAGGATTTGTGGCCATCAGTCACAAAATGGCAACACCCCAAACCTTTCCACATGTAGATAAAGCATCCCAAACATCTCAGACCAAGACAAAAGGAAAAGAGATGTGACCACAGTCAAGTAGAGTCAAAACAAAGTTCTTTATACTAATGAGGTACCTAGATGTCCAGAGGGCTTGCCAATAATCTTTCCTTCCCAGACATTCCTCCTGGCAATAGGTATATAATCTCAGGCCCACCCTGAGAAGTGCGGTATGGTTTTACACATCCATTTTTTGCCATGATCATTAACTGTTTGGAATCATGTAGTGGCTCTTTTTCATGGAGATCTGCAATGGGGAGCCATGGAGAAGGCCATGGCCTACAGAGCCATAGTCTAGACTCCCGTAGAAGGCCTCTCTGCATTCCCAGCCACAATTGCCACCAATCCTGCCACCCACCAAGCCAAAGATTTCCCCTGTTGGGACTAGCTTGAGTTCCCTTTTTTCCCAGTCCTGGGTTAGACACAGGCTGCAGGCTCCCACTCAGTTCTCAGCTCTTCTATGACTCCCAGTGGGGCCTGGATGTCAAGGAGCCACAACTGCCACCAAGCCTACTGCCTTACCTCCTCTGGCTTTACCACATCTCAGACTGCACTTTCCCACCCCTAGAGCAGTGTGTTGGAGCTTCTCTACATCCAAGCCCCTTCCCTAGCTGCAGTTTGGGATGAGTGCAATCAAACTCCCCTCTTCTGCCTCCCCAAGCAGCCAAGCCTAGTGGACACAGGCCAACAACCTTAAAGGCAGTGGTGGACACATGCTTCCGTTTTCTCACCTACTTCCTACTGTTTCCTTCCTGAGGAAAAATAGAATCGCATAGCAGTTTTAATTTGCATTTTCATGATGGGTAATGTTAACTTTGTGAAATATTTATTGGCTATTTCCATTCATTTTCTTTTGAATACTCACTAGTCCATTTACTCTTTGGATAACTTTGCTGTCTAATGTTTTTGTAGTTCTTTATGCATTTTAGATATTAATCCCTTTTTCTGGTATATTGGTGATTTTTTTCCTCATGCAGTAGACTGCGTCTTCAGGCTTAAGATTACTTTATGTGCTTTGAAAATACAGTTTCATTGCATTGTTTGCCATCTTGACATGATCATAATGACACACACAGGTTATTTTTCTTTTCACAGAGACCGCAAATAGGACTGTTTTTCCCTGGCCTATTTATAACAGTCTCCTTAGTATTGTACAGAAGAGTTCTGGTTAATTATGTCCATGTATAAATCTACCAAAAATAATTTATAATTTGGATAAGAATTGTTATTTAGTTTTAATATGGAAAATTTAAACTGTGAATTATAGTATATTTCTGAAACAGATTGTACCTGCCAATATTCATAATCTCTGAAGTTCAGAAAATTTGGAAATCCTATTAATATGTACAAGGAATATAGTAGTTTGGACATGCGGAGGACATTCTTAAGCACACCGAACCCAGACCTGGGCATCTAAAGAGTTCTGAAGGTTTTCTTTTCCTAAGAGGCTGTGACTCCACAGTGATGTCTTAAGCATAGCCGTTTTCCAAAGGATATGGGCAAAATGAGTTCCAGAGGTTACCACTGCCCCACAGTTCTGTGCTTTCATGACGTATTTCAAAATTTGTTCCATCCATTTCTTCTCCACTTTTAGCAAATTGCTGTATTTCACAGAGAGGGTTGAATAAAGCTTCTCATAAATCAGCAATGCTATATCGTAACAAGAACTATTAGTAGCGTATTGAAGGTTTTAAAGTCTGTTACATCTCCATAATCTCTACCTATTAGGTCTTTGTGAGTTTAATTTTCAATCACTGTGTTTAATAAGGTACTCTGTAGGTATAATAAATAAGATTTCATTTACCATAGCACAGCACCGCAGAGAAGAGTCATTTTAACTAAGACAGCTATATACTTCCTGACTTATGGTCTTTATGAACCATTGAGTTCACTACTCATATTTTAATTAGTAGATAGAGTTGTATAGACAAAGAATTGAAATTTGTGTGATGGTACCAACTAAGAAATTACATATTTCTCTTTGGGGGGCCCAGTTTGTTGAATTATATTTCATAGCATTTTTTATTATTTGGCAATAAAAACTAAGTTAAAGCTCAAAGTACTTTGAATAACACAGTGCAATTTTTAATAAAATGCCTATTCTTCCTTCTATGTTACATTCAATTTTCATAAGTGTTATTTTGGTTATAACAACTGTTAGAAATGCACAATGGCTTAAGTGATTGTAACAACCTCTTGTATTAGCAAGAGTTTTAAAAGTTAATAGCCATTTTAGTAAAGCCCAAATCAAATCTGGGGTTTTAAACAGATTAAAGAGGCCCATTAAACACTTAGTGAAAATGACAGAAAACTTAAAATAAACAATGTTCCGAAGCAAAAAGCCTGTAGCTGTGGCGATTTGTTCTTTGTCCTTTATTTGAAGAAAATCCATCAGGTTTGCTAAGTGCTGCTGAGAAACAGAACATCCACATGTACAAAGAGGAAAACAGATCACTCTAATTGTGCATTAATGAACATATATCATATAATGAAAATATATCATACACCTTATATCAAATGGGAAGCTTGAAGGTACAAGAGCAAAAGCAAAGGTGAGATATTTTAAAATATAAGCATAGATAATGAGCTTCTGATTCTCAGAAAGTGATAGCAGAAATGTCAAACAAGATGAGAGGAAATCAAAAGCTTGTATGCACCAGGGGAGAAATTACCTGAATGACAACTCAGCCTAAGAAATGGAAGAAAATCTTTATACTTATCTGGCAGGGAACTAATACCCAGAATGTGTAATAGACACAAAATATTAAATTCTCAAGGATCAACTGATCCAATTAGTAAACAGGAAAATAAGTGGAATGAATACTTTTTAAAAGAAGACTGGATAATGGCTAGTAAATATAGGAAAACCTTCGATATATTCTGCCATTAGAGTAAGGTAATTCTATCACACACTACTTCAGATGATTATTAACATTGGGAAAACCAAAGGTTTACAATTGGATGGGCGGCAATGGTTAAAGATGGAATTAGAAGAAACCCTTATACATTGATTGTTAGAATGTTAACCATTGGATCGACTGTGGAAATCAATGTTTAAGTTTCTATTTTTTTAAAAAAAAAGTCTGAAGAATAAAATAGTATTAGTCATTTCTTTAAAAAAAAACCTGGGTATACACCCAAAGGAAACAAATTCAGCTCACTATAGAGAAACCTGCACCCCCATGGTTACTGCAGCAACATTCTAAGCAAATCATGAAATAAACATCACTCTTTATAAATTTCATAAATGGAGATATGACTAGAGAAAATATCACATACATATATACCTATGGGGATATTTGATCTGTGAGGAATTATAGCATCTAAAGTAGATAAAACTGTGCTAAATAAATTTATCTCAGATATGCAGTCAAGCACCATGCGTTCTCCATATATGAAATCTAAGATAAGTAAGTAAATAAATAACAGTTATGGCAACAGGAGAGCGACAGCTATTAGGAAGGAGGAGAAGAGACTGGCGTCAAAGGACCTGGAGAAAGTGAGGTCAATGTGCTGGTCCACACAGGAAGTGGACTCTGTGCACGCATGAGTATGTCAGATTTCAGAACCACCACATGCAAACAAAGCAGCCCATGGTAAGAATAACATTTGATAGTATTTGAATATAGTTCCTCAGTGTAAATATCCTAACTTGCCTTTCCTTAAGTTACCCTGGGTTGAAGAGATCTCAGATAGGTACTTAAACTATATAGATGCCAGTTCATAGTAATAGGAGACAGGTGGGCGGCTCATATTCTCTCTACTGTCTTACTAAAGATATTTGGTAAAAATGTGAAAATCAAAATATGTATTTTTCTCTTCTATCATTCTTCCTGTAGTTTTTCATTTACACATTGCATTTTAAATTAGTGTGGGCAACCTTTCCAGTCTGAGCTCTTGGGGCTTTCTTTGACTTTTTACTGTTGCCGTTCCTTCTATTTGTATTCATAGTTGAGTAGTTGATGCCAAATTTGGTAAAACATGTTCTCTTCCATGCTGGGATCCTTGATGCCAGTTGTCTCCCTGGAGTGTGTGCTTTAGTAATCAGTCCAGAAAAGCAGTACTGGTAATGGAAATACTGGCAGCCTTCTGTACAACAGGGGTGCTAGCCGGAGTTGCTATAATTATGGCTGTGATTAGAAATAAATGATGCTTTTGGTCTTCAATTTCAATCCATGAAATGAAGGGATTTGTATTTGTCTTGTGCTTGGCAGATGACAACGTTTAGCAACACTAGCTTTCTGAGTGAGGCTGGCTTCAAAAATCCTGTTGTTTTGGTTACATTTCCTGAAAGCACATTGTTTTCTGAGCATTTTACCTTGTTTACAACTACAATTCATTTTTTAAAAGATCGTTGTTAATAATTTCAGGTTATATGTTATTTTTAGCTGATATTAAAGAATTAAGAAACCCTTCTCCTATAAGATATAAAGCATAAAAAACAGAACTGTAGCAGTAACAATTTCAAACACCTATCATGAACGGTGCTTTATGCTGGGTATTTTTAGTTATTTCCTCTGTCAGGCTTATAAAGCAGATACTGTTCTCATGTCATAGGAATGTGAGAGATGACATGTATGGAACAGAGTCTACACACTCTTACACTGTGCAATGTTGCTTCATCCTCTAAAGAGCCCATCTGCAGGTATATATTTTATGTCAGTTAGTACATTAGTACCTTGCTCAGATATTCATTTTATTGTTAAACTTTGACAAATAATTCCACAACCTGTGTACCAGGCATTGTGCAAGTCTTTCAAAACATGAGCAAATCTAACCTTTGCCCTGATGGATGGAATATTATACATTTAAGATCATAGATTCCAAAGTGCACATCCCAGATATCACAGCAAACATGCTAAGAGTTTTCAAGTTCTTAAAATAATGTGTACAGGAAACAGCAACACCCATAACCTATCATTTTATGTGTGTGTACTTCAAATTGCTACCATATTAAAAGGTACAAATACTTATCATGTTAATTAGATCTTAATAAATAGCATTTTGTGTATTACTTTTGGAATATATGAAAAATTACTAAGGCACTGTAAGCAGGAATGCTTGAGGTTTTCTGACCAAAAATAGCATTTAGATTTATATTATATTTGTACTATTTAAAGAACCTCAAACAAAATTGAGCGGCGTATAGTGAGGCTGGCACTCACAGAATCTCTGTGACCACAGGAACAAAATACTGTGAAAATGAGAAATAGGCAGTACAATTGAGTACAAATATTTAAATGTTTTACTTATAGGAGTATTTAAAAAATTCTTATAGACAAGATTAGGTTCAGCATACTCATTGATTTGAATAGGAATGAAAAGACTTGGGAAATAGAACACAATTTTTAATGCTAGGGATATGATTGCGTGATCTGGCATATATTTAAATAGAAACAATGAGATTTCTGGCTTGTGATTTCAAAATGGTTCTTGATGTTTTATGATTTTGTTTTTAACCTTGGGCAAATTGGATGTTATGCTGTCTCTGTATGAATACATGATGACATTTCGATGTATGGGGAAGCATTTCTGAAACTAAACATGACCTGCAAGAAAAATGTAATTGGCAACCACTTTTCTACACATTCTGCTTTCTACTCACTCTGAGTTGTTCATACTTCCATAATACTTTGAGACCTGGAGCAGGTCAAGCGAGTAAACCATACTACCCTAGCTCCTTTTTCAAGAAAATGAGATTATATGATGGTAAGATGCTTTGATGATAAGTGGGAGTATCTTCATTGGCCAAACTTGTTCTTTTAATTGTAAAAGAATCAGTGGAACAAAAATTGTTTCTGAATGTTGTTGGGTTTGCTATGTCAGAGCTAAAATCTAAGTATCCTTCTCCATCACCAAGTGCAGTAAGACTAAAAGGAGATAAAAGAGAGCTCAATCACAAAGGACACTATTAGGAGAATCCAGTTTGCATAATTCAACAATGGATGTTCAGGTATGTTCAGGTCTGCACATTCATGAAGGCATGGTGCCATGATGACAATACTTTGCTTGCACATGGGGTCTAAACCTTCTTTCTGTTATTTTCTTAGAATTATGACCCTGATATTCTGGACCACACTGTAATTTCTGTTTTCATAACTTGAAAAATACAGACTAGGAAGCTGTAGGACAATGTAGGTAGACAGGGGTCTTCTCAAATCTAACAGTCCATTTAAAAACTGCTCTAATTTCTTGAACTGTAGCCATCTTCTTGAATATTTTTGTGTTTTGGTTATAAAAAATAAAATATATACAAACACAAAATATAATACATTCATTATATAATAAGTCATATAAATTATCTAGTTGATTAAGAGATCTTAGTGAATTGAGTGAACTGTCAAATAATAACATTTAAATCAGTCAATCTTCTTTCATATAAAGAACACCAAATTATTAAATATAAAATGTTGTAAGTACAGTCCATTGACATTTACTTTGAAAATAGGATTGTTTTTTGATATATAAATTTGTGTCACTATTATAATTAACACAAAATTATAGTGAAAATTATAATAAAATCCAGTCACCATAATATTTTACTCTGTCTACTTTTAAAATCTGTTAAGAAAACACTTAGGTATCTAATTTAAAGATGTTTAAAAATTTTTCAAAAAAAAAAAAATGTCAAGTCACACAAATGTCCTGGTGCTCTGACTCTTACAGTCTTTCATACCCCTGTTCCATGACATTCTCCGGGTCTAAGGTGTAGGAATTGTGATATGGATCGATCATTTGGGGTTATCCTACTGTCATTTGTTCTTGGCATTTAGACCACTTTCGGATTTCTGTGATTTTGGGGGTTTGAAAATGCTTGGCCCAGGGAGTGGCACTATTAAAGAGGTGTGGTCTTATTAGAGTAAGTGTGACTTTGTTGGAAGAGGTGTGGTCTTGTTGAAGAAAGTGTGTCCCTTTGGAAGTTTGCTTGGATATCCTCCTCCTAGCTATCTCAAAGTCAGTCTTCTGTTCGCCTTCAGAATAAAACGTAGAACTCTCAGCTACTCCCATGCCGTATATACCTGGATGCTGCCATGCTTTCTACCTTGATGATAATGGATTGAAACTCAGAACCTGTAAGCCAGCCCCAATTAAATGTTGTAAGAGTTGCCTTGATTAAGGTGTTTCTTCACAACAATGGAAACCCTAAGACAGTAGCATAAAGAAGCTTCTTTGATGAAGGTTGAAAGCTACAGTTATCACTAGGTATAAGGGATATAGTTAGAAATTATGCAGTTTAAGAAATTGGCAGGAGAGAACCAAAAAGGATCCACAGTTGAACAGGAAGTATCCCACCAGGATGGTTATTGGTGTGCTAAGTGAAAGTCTTGCAGGAGGCTGAGGGCCATGTAGTAACATTTAAAACCAACACTGGTGAGTTATATTGAAGAAACTCATTAAATCAGAGGACACTGTGATTTCATAACTATCCAACATCACAGCCACTTACAGAAATGGCTGAATGGAACATGTGGAGCCGGTGTACATATCTTGAAATGAGATTTCTAAGTTTGTCTGACATGCTGAAAAATGCACCCAATTAAAATGAGCATGAGAAATAAAAAAGCAAGGCCTGGGGATGGGCTGAGGAAAAGCTGCTATTCTGGAAGCCCATGGGGCTGCAAGAGGGAAAATATGTGGAATGGGGCTTGGAAACATCTCCAAATACAAATAATTTTCTCTGATGAGGAGAACTTATTCTTTTCTTTTTTTCTCAAAAGCTATCTGATATATGTATTTTTTAAAGGAGGTTGTTTTCTTTAAAAGAAAGAAAGACTTTTCAAGCTCTGTCTAATGTTTGGCTGTGGGTCTTTGCCTCCATTTCCATTGCCTTCTGTGTGGAGACTCTCATAGTACAGTTATGCAAGGCTCCTGTCTGCAAGTATAACAGAGTATCATTATTAGTATCAGGGATTGATTCTTGTCCATAGGATGGTTCTCAAGTTGTGCCAGTTACTAGTTGAAATTACACTGTTTAAGAAAAGATTTAGACTAGGAGAAAATACAGGAATATCCTGGCAGGCAGCTAACTTGGCACACTTTGCTTCTAGGAAGCATAGCATACCATGATCCTGTAGTCAGAGCATTGAATTCTGAAGTAGCATGAATAGCATGTAGCTGGGATGCAGATGATCCAGGAAGCTCCAATTCTCCTTTATTATGCTTCTTCTATATGGTGGCACTGTGGTATGAGTGTTCACTATCCATTTTGAGGTAATGGGTTAACCAATCACAGTCATTAGGCTTCTACTATATAATACACATACAATAAAACAGTTCATGTTCCTTGATCTCTGGAGTGGATTATCTCCTAGCCATGTACTGACTCACCAACATTTGGATGGCCCATGTCAATTTGTCATTAATGGGGGAGGGCAAAGGTGAGAAGGCTGTGAGTAATACATTTTTCTATCTTATTATGACTCTACTTGGGTATCAAGAAGATATATTTCAAGCACGGTGTGATGATTTATATATGCTTGGCCAAGAGAGTAGCAGGATTAGAAGGTGTGGCTCAGTTGGTGTACGTGTGTCATTCTAGCTGCCTGGAAGTCAGTATTCTACTAGAAGCCTTCAGATGAAATGTAGAACTCTCAGCTCCTTCTCCTCCATGCCTGCCTGGATGCTGCCATGTTTTGTCCTTGAAGATAATGGACTGAAACTCTGAACTTGTAACCAGCAGTAATTAAATGCTGTCCTTATATGAGTTGTGTTGGTCATGGTGTCTGTTCACAGCAGTAAAACCCTAACTAAGACAGAAGTTGGCAGGAAGACCATGGTATTGATATAATAGGTCTGACTATACTTTTGTTTGAAGGAATGTGGATTTGGGGACTTTGGATTTTGAAAGCAGTGAAATGCTTTAAATGGGACATAATGAACTGTCTTAGTAGGAATATGGAAAGATTTTGGAACTTTGGGCTAGAAGAACCATTGAGTATTAAAAGCACTGTGGGGCATTCTGTAGGCGCTTGGAAGATAATTTTGAGAACAGAAATTATGGAGGCCTGGCTTGTGACATTTCAGAGGAAATATTTAAGCTTCTTATCAGGGCACTTGCTGTTGAGACTGTGAATATTCTGTGTTGTAGTTACCTGGGGCTGGGGAATCTGCTGTGATTAGCAAGATACCAGAACTACTAAAGCGAAACCTTGGCATCACTGAGATTATTGATGCTGCTTAGTTGGAACTAAGAAATTAGTGGTGATTAAGAAAAGACCAGCATCATTAAGGTGAAATCTTTTGGGAATGTGTTTTCTGAGAATACAAAGAGGCTGTGTTCCAGAGATAGCCAAGGTTGTACCTTGTGCTGTAGCTGGACTTGGTAATATGTAAGAGTCACTGAGGTGGTACAGATTTTGAAGACATGAAGAGGTCATGAAGAGCAGTTGAGGTTCAGCACTGTGAGAGGCCATGGAAGGCCATTTGTGCAGGTGCAGCCTCAGTTACAATTGATGGCCCAGGACTGAAGGGGTCATTGCAAAGGAGTTGAGGCTTGGCACCATGAAGAGAGCCCAAGAGAGACTATTGGTGAATCCTACTTGCAGAGGAAGACCCTGATATATTGGCGATGCCAGTAACATTGGATGATCTCCAAGAACAGCAGAAGCAGTGGAGTGGATCAACCTGAGCTTAGAGTGCTACAGAATTCAGAACTGGAGAAGTGACACCAGCCCTTTGGAGGAGCCCAGAAGATCATGTGTGGATCACAGACATTGAAGCATGAAGCTGTAACATAGAAGTTGTCTTGGAGGCCTAAAGATATTTGAGATGCCAAAGCCATGAGATATCTATTGATCAAAGCTGCTGACAGGGAGTGGAGCCAGCCCTGGAGAAAGATCTTTGTTGCAGTCAAAGATGAAAAAGGAGTAGTAGATATGAAGACTGAGTTGACATCAGACATGGAGATGCAGAGTTTGGAGTTTTCCCAGCTGGTTTCTTGACTTGCTTAGGGGAGTATAGTTAAGTGATTGGATGAATGTCAGAAGAGACTTTGAACTTTGGACTTTCAACATTGTTGAGACTGCTATAGACTATGAGGACTTTAGAAATTGGGCTAAATGTATTTTACATTATGCTATGTTTATGTATGTCCCCCATAGACTCATGTTTGAGGAAGCCTATGGATGCCAGGGGGTAGAATGTGATGGTTTGCATATGCTTGGCCCAGGGAGTGGCAGCATTAGAAGACATGGGCCTCTTGAAATAGCTGTGGGTATGGGTTATAAGTCTTTATTCTAGCTGCCTGGAAGTGAGTATTCTGCTAGCAGCCTTCAGATGAAGATGTAGAACTCTCAGCTCCTCCTGCACCATGCCTGCCTTGGTGCTGCCATGTTCTGGCCTTGATGATAATGGACTGAACCTGTGAACCATTCCTAATTAAATGTCCTTACAAGAGTTGCCTTTGTCATGGGGTCTGTTCACAGCAGTAAAACCCTAACGAAGAGACATTGCAAGCTTTCCTGGTAGCAGAAATATAAGGACAATAAAAAAGAAAAACAAGAGGGAAAATCAAGATGGTGCTGATAGAAGTTCTTGCTACATTACAAAAGTGGGTGTTCCCAGCAAGAAGGAACAAGTCACAGCAAGGCACTGGAAGGACGGTCCAGTTGAAGGCTTCTCCTGCTATCTTCTTGATATCTATCCTTCCTTGAATACATTGCTTGAACATGTATTGTAGAAACTGAAGAACCACATTTAAATCCATTTTCATGGATTTTGCTAGTTATTATGATTGCTGGCCAAATGAGCAACTCAAAGCCTCTGCTTTACGAGTGAGTTTAAACTCTACCATGCAGAGACCTTTAGTGTGGTTTCTGCACGATCTTAAAACCATCTGACGATTGTGGGTAGCTTGTCAAGAGGATGAGTGCTGGTCTCCATATGTAATGCAATTATGAGAATCCATAAGCATGAATTTAAACATGTAGGAGGATTATAAATCATTGGCGAGAGCATACCTCGGGATTTTTTGTTTTGGAAAGCATATTATTATAATCAATGTGAAGGCTGAAAGAAATAGATACTCAGGCGTAGCCTTGAATGTGGCAATGTTCCAGGGGAGAGAGTGTTATCATCATCTGTTGAGTAGGCTTCTGGACTGCCTCAGTGTGAAGACCAAGTGTGTCTGTGTGCCCTAAGATCTCAGAAGTCTTGTACCCTCTTCAGGGACACAGCAAATTTCAAAGATTTAAGACGGGCTAGTGAGCCTTTTACTAAATTTCTGGCCTGAATACAAAATTCAGTGAACTGAAAGGAACAACATGCTGAGGTGACTAGTGTAGTCGTGAGCCAACCTTTCTATGATGGGGACATAGCAGAGATACACGGGGTGCTAGGTCTGATAAAGAATACCCCTTTTGGATGGATGATCTTGGCCTATCATGAAATTGAAACATGCACTTCCAGTATCTTTGCAGAGGGTCTTCCAGCAGCCCTAAAGTCTAATGTCTCCTTATATGGAACATTAAAAAAAAAACAATTATTAAATAATTAAATGGGGAAAGGCAAGTGATATTCAAGACCTCAAAGATATTTCTTTACAGAATATTCTTGACCCCCTTTAAAAAATTTTGTCTCAATAGAAAATTTGACCTTATTGGGATTCCCCATAATCCCCCAAATTAAGCTGTAGTGGAGAGACCATACAAACAACTCAAAAGGGAGAATATCAATCTGAATATGGGACAAAGCTCACCCTCAACAGCTTTTCAATATGGCATTACTTACTTTAAAATTTTGAAAATAGATGTCAAGAGAAATACAGCAGCTCATAAATATTGGACACCTTTGTCAGGGCCTACTAGGTCACCTCTGGTGACCTGGAAAGCTGTTATAACAGATAAATGTTAAGCACCAGTCCTATTACAGACTACAAGAAGAGGTATTGCTTGTTTCTTTCCAGAAAATGGACTGCCACCCATTTGTATTCTAGTCAAGCTCATCAGACCCTAGACTGTTGAGACCAGCAAAGAAACAGTTGAGATCGAGCAGATGCAAGAGATGTTAGGGCACCTAACCTGCTCATGTGTTTGCTTACGCATTAGTCTAAATAAGGCTAGTACTGAAGATTATCAATCATTGGTACTTACTTCTCCCTGGCTATCAGGGTTAGAAGTCAGAGGGACTTGGCTCTAAAAATTGACTTCAACCTATTTCCTGATATGGAATCTTTAAGAGAAAAAATTTAAAAAAATAGAATGACATTTCTATAATATCTTCTTTGGTTTCATAACCCTTATAGTCTATTTACCTATAGTATTATCTCTTGTAATATATTGCTTGTCATATTCTGCTCATTGATAAAGAGGGTCTGCTCTCAGGAGAGCAAAATAATACAGATAGGAGAACTATAGGAGGAAATGCAGGCAACCTACTTGGCACATAGTGCTTCTAAGTAAGAAACATGGTACGCCATGCTCCTGTAGTCAGAAACTGAATTCTGAAAAGCATGAGGAGCCAGTAGCTGGCCTGCAGATGAGTCTGTGCTAAACAATTACAGTCAATAGGTTTTCATGCAGTACAGCAGATGCTGTTCCCTGAAACCACTGTTTCCTAAAACTGATGCAAGAGAGGTTTATCTCCCTCCCTTTACTGACCCACAGCCAATGCCCTCTTGTGGTGGGGCACCCCAGTAAAGAAGGTAATTTAGTAAGAGAAAAGGGTCAAATGCTCAAGTCAGTTTCTATTCTGACCAGGCCTCATAGTGTTTTATTCTCTACACTTAAAAATTCTGCTTTTGCCAGGCAGTGGTGGTGCACGCCTTTAATCCCAGCACTTGGGAGGCAGAGGCAGGCAGATTTCTGAGTTTGAGGCCAGCCTGGTCTACAGAGTGAGTTCCAGGACAGCCAGGGCTATACAGAGCAACCCTGTCTAGAAAAAAAAAAATTGTGATTTTTGTGATCGTACCCCTCTTATGTAGCTAGCACAGGGACAATTCATTTCTCTTTAGATCCCACTTATTGGATATAATGAATTTGAACTATACTTACCAAACTGAACACATTTTTAAAATGTAACTATTTATAGCCTAGTCTATTTTTCTATGAAGGTGTTAAGTTTTGATCTACTAGTTTATATCACTTTTGTTTTAGAGATAATAAAGCTTCCTTTCAAGTGAATTCACCTTTCTTGTTCATATTTTAGAAGTTTTGCTTATGATAGTATTTTCATGCAGATATCACACATTTTAAATCATTTAGGTGTCACATTTTACTGCAGATGTGGAACAGGCTTTAAGAAGTATTTATAACCAGAGTACAGAAAATATTTACTAATCTACCCTGGTATTTTAAGGTGTTGTTTTGACAAATAAAATTTTGCTTTCTCTGGAATTTATATGTCTCAAATAATTGAAGCACGATGTGAAATGCACTATATTTTATTTATGCTAGCCAGTGGGCATTCAGGACTTTTGTGATCAGTTTTGAACAGTGGCCTTGATTCATCCTACAGCAACACAAATTTATCATATATAACCTTCTATTTCTATTATCTGTTGAGAATATTGTGTTTTATACTTCTTCTGATCATATCTACATTCTCATAACTCTACTAGTATCTACCCTCTTCCTTAGCTCCTAGTCTTTGTTTACTTAAAAAAAAAGAATCTTCAAAACCAATCTGTCATGCCCCAAATATTCTTGGCTATGTGGTCTTCCAATATCACCAACTGGCTTTCCTTTTCCAAAGACCTAGCAATTACATATCACTTCATGGTTAAGGGTAGAATTATGTACCCAATTCCCATCTCCATGTTAGGATTTAGTCTGTTCACATTAATCCAGGTTTTGTACAGACTTTCCAGCCATTGTACATTTACATGCACAGCTGCCCTGTCCTGTCCCAAAGACATTTCCTTATAGTTATCAATGTCATTTGTCCCCCATGCTCTTTCAGCTCTCTTTATCTCAATAGTCCCTGAATCTTGGATGGAAAAGTTTGGCATAGAAATTCACTCTGTGGCTGAACATTCTGTAGTTTCTTATTCTCTGTGCCTTGATAAGTTGTGTGTCTCTGTGTTAATCACCATCTACTGCAATTAGAAGTTTCTTGGGTTGTGGTTCTGAGATGCAGTATCTATAAGTATTATCATAAATCATTAGGAGTCAGTTGGATACGGTTTAAATTTTGGAGCATAATCATAGTAAACTCTCCTCTAGGACCTATTATTTTTCAGTCTATAAGTCCTAAGACTGACAATGATTGTAAGTATGGATTTCACCTTGTGGAGTAGGATTTGAATCCAATCAGAAAATGATTGTTTACTTCCATGATGTCTGGGCCAACCATGGGCATGTTTTGTTTGGACAGTCATTGTTGTATCTCACAAAGTTCAGAGCTGAGTATAGTTATTGATCTTTTTTCTCCCCTGGTAAGTTGTATAGTCCCTTCCCACAGCATGGAATCTAGCCAGTAGGAATGAAGCATCTAGTTGTGTACAAGCTTGATTCCTCTGTGTTCTGTGACTCAAGTATGTGGCATACTCAGCAATGGGGTATTACTCTCAAGTTCTATAACAGAACAAAGAAAAATGACAATATCATGTAATGTAAGAATTCTCACTATCCCACAACTCACACAGAAATCACATGCTCCTGGATTTGGACTTTTTATTTGTTATTTTGTAGTGTCAAGAAGTTGCTGACTTACAATTTATGTGTGTGCATGTGCGACCATGTGCCCTTGGAAATGCATAGTAGAATGTGGTATATTTGCACAATGAATGACTATTGAGTGATTAAGAAAAGTAAATCATGAAATTCACTAGGAAGTGTATAGAGATTGAAATAGTCATTGTGAGTGAGGTAACTAGACAAGAAGGCAAAAATAGCTTTTAATGTTCAGATATGGGTGTTTCATTATGGGTGTATTTTGAGTACTCAGAGAGGTCAGGGAATTACCATGGGACCATGAGGAGGAAGCATCAGGGAATCAAAGGGAATTTAAGTATAAATTGTGGTGGAGGAATGGCAGTCAGGGTAGCACAGAAAGAAAGGAGAGGAATAATACCAAGGAACTCTCTAGCAATACTTATGGAAACATTATCTATCATTGTGTCTATGGTAACTCAAGAAGCATCCCATTATGAAGGGTTTACAAGCGTGACTGAGTCATAATACCCTCATTTCACTTTACTCTTGCAGTTTATGAAGAATCCTGTTTAGTGCAGACACTGAGATTCTTGTCCTTTGAACTCAAGCATCTCAGAGTCCTGGGCCCTTCTTATTTACTTGCAAATTAGTAAGAATGAATGTATCAGGTAGCTGTCTGCATGCCAATGATTTTGTACTTGGATCATTAAGCAATGTAGAAATTATCTGAAGGTAGTTTATCCAGAGGAAAGGTTTTTTATAGTAAGAAATTCCACTTAAAGATGAAGAAGTCTCTCATCTTTCAGATCTTTAAATATATAGGTCATATAGTTGGTAATGATCTTCTGGACTATCTGTTTCTACACCCTTCCACTTTTGCATGAAGAAAATTCATGGTCCCACGTTGTGCCAGAGCCTACACAGTCATATTTCGATTTGATTGCAGAAGTTGTATTACAACCTGCATTTTGGCTTGCAGAGAGATTCCTGTAGTAGGAGCATCCAGGTGGCAGAGCTTCCTCTACTAGTACTATGTAGACCTACTGCAGACTTCTAGGGGTTAACCATGCATTCTGTCCACTGTACTGAAGTTCTAGCATGTATGCTTCTTGCTTCAAATGCAGTGGCTTTCTGTTTAAGTGTATCAGTTCCCTGTATTGTCAGATTGCTTCCTCTTCCTGTGCATCTCCATGGATGCTTTCCAGGATTATGTATCAGTATTCCTTTTCTCAAGGAGCCATACATGTGATTCTGATAGCTGGCCATACAGCATCTATGTGGTCAAATACAGAGACCAAAGGATACTGGGTTGCAAACTCAATTTATGTCAAACTCATGTTTAATTTGTCTAAATAAAACAATCCTGAAAGGCAGTCTTTCCTAATGAATTAGTGGGCTCACCATTGCACTTCACACCATCATTCTTGCTGCCACGGGATAAATGAGTGTGCCAGAGAGGCATTGAGGCTTCTTACAAACACATACAGTTAAAACCCTGGTATGCTTTCTGTAAAAGAATGGCTAGAATTGTGAAAGAATTGCTAAGTGGGTCTGTCATTGATTAATTAGAGGGGCGGGACCTTTAGTTACCATGCCCTTAGGATGCAGGCTGAACAACTGTTAAAAGCAGTTTATCCTTCAAACACACACAGTATTTCACTTAGGGGGAAATAAATAGCTTGATCATTGGCCTAAGCCTTTCCTTTGACTTTGACTTGCATTCGGTTTAATTCTTTGCAAGCCCCTAGGGGCATGAAGAACTTTTAATTGCATCCAACAAAAAAAAACAAAAACATGAAATCACATGACTTTTGAGCTTGTATCTTACTTACACTGATCTATATTATATTTATATATATAAATATAATATGATATATGATTATATATATAAATATAATATGATATTATAATATGATATAATATGATATTTTATATATATATAAAATACAATTTAGCCAGACAGAATTGTTTAAAATGGCCATCTGTCTGGAAAACATGTCTTCTCAGGCACTGCATCTGACACTATGTCTGTCTATAATCCATAGGTAGCTATCTCCCTTTTTCAGGCCCTGTTAATCTCATGTGAGTGTTTGTTGAAGGGCTTAGCACTCAGTTGATAATTATTTCTTACCCATTTATTTATGCATATGTTACAGAGACTATACCAATCCTGTGCATACACAACCACTACCCAGACAAGCTTGTGGTTTATGATAAGTGGGGATGAAAATGAAGAATTTCACAGTGGAGCACAAGTGACTGATTAGCTCTGGAACTGTGAAGTTGATTGGGTAGTTATGAGCATAGCGCCTTCTGTAAGGAAAGCAATGGAAGTTACACAATGTTTCAGCATAACACACAAGTGGAGCAGTCTTTTAAGCATGTTGTGGCACGGTGCTTTCTTTTAATCAGTTTTCCCTGTAGTGAAGATGGGTGTATTATAACATTTACTTTTTAAAATCTCAAACTTCTAAAATAAAAATATAATGGTAGGTCTTCATTTTGTTTGTTAAAATGTACTATGTAAGGTGCTACTGGAATATGACATTGTCATTTAGTGATATGCCTTGATAGTTAAGAGGTAATTGCTTTTCCGAGACAGGCAAACTTTGCTTCCCAGTTATTCCTCTATGAATCTAGACACTTCATTTTTGCTATCTTTTAAATCATGGTTTGAAAAAAGTAAATTTTAGAAGAATTTTAAAACCTACTAAGAACCCTGTAAAAATTCATGATATCATCATGTTTCAAAAATTCATTTTACTTTTCCTGGTATTTGTCAGGTTTAAAGGCACAAGAGCAAGAGAGAAATAGTCAAGCACCTGTTCTCTGGCTTTGCATGCAGTATCAGGGTCTGTTCCTCTGATAAATTTTGATATTGCCATTGGCACCACTTTTGACTTATTCCAGACTTGGTATCACTGAAACAAGTCAGGGGCTATCTGTTAAGGAAGGGTAGTGAATGATTATGTTTATTATGTTAGTAGATCTGTATTTATGAAAGAATTTATAAAGCAAAATGGATATAAATTATATCAGACGTTGAAAGCATATCTCTCACATGTACACCTGACAATCTTACAGTCAGCTGCTTAGATTTGCATCATACTGCTTCTTACTACAGCTAGGTGTAAAGCTTCCTGTAACAAATTCTGTCCTTTCTTCATGTAGAAAAGTCCTCTGAAGGATTCTGTGTTGTATTCTTGGCTCTCTCTTACAGTGAGTGCTTAGGAGGAGCCCACAACAGCAAGACAGTTTCACATGTTACTTTGACCTTGAGAGTGGCTGGGAATGACAGTAAGGGAGGAGCAACTGGAAACTTAGAATTGTGCTACAGACATGCATCCTTAGCCCTGTAATCCCTATATATATTTGTGGTTAAGGTACTCTCTTTGCAAGAGGCAACTGTCTTTCATTTTGACAAAATACATCCTTCCTCACTAAGGTCCTCAAAAGGACCAATCTCTGCTTATGACTGTGCTATTTTAAGTAAACAACAATGTAAGATACACAAAATGGATGAATGGAAAATATATTTTATGTAATAAGGAACAGAATCACCTGACTTCATTTCCAAAAGTGCATCAGAAAAGGTAGAAATATAAAATAAAATGACAAATATATGTTGTAAGTGAATGTCATATATAGTAAGTATCTGCTGTCTGAGGCTCATGAACATTATACGTCATTTTTTACTATTTGTAAGATAAGCTCCATTCATAAACTTAAATACTATGTATACATTTATTTTATCTCTGCCAAATGGCTGAGGACGTTCAGGTTAGTAGACAGAAGGGAAGTGGTTGTGACATTGGTCTGTACATTGATTTCCAGGCCTGATGCAGATGGTCTGAGCTGGTCCCAGGTCCCCTTACTACTCTTCCAGAGTGACACATTTTCCAACATGATGACCTTCGGTAAGACAGTCAACCATGAAGCATATTTTAAAAGTATATTAATTTTAGGTCTTAGCTTACATAAAGATAGACAAATCCTACAGACAGTCTTTGCTCGCTGTTGTTCTTTTCAGCAGTAGAAAAACAAATAGAGAAGTTTGACTTTGAGGGCTCATTAACTTTCTTGAATGCTTAATGACTTCATCACTTTATTAAGTTGTAGATATCATCTCTAATTTACTATTTTTTTAATTATGAAAATCTTACAAGTTAAAAATGAGTCACCAAAATTAACTAGACACAAAGTCTATACATTTCAGTGAATATGTCAATACAGTTAGAGTGTTTATTCTGAATTACTTATAATTTTTTTTAACAAAATCGGACAATGTTTTAAAAGCAGAAAATTTCATCTATAGGAGTATAAATGATGAGGCGTGCACTATTGCAAGCAGTCGGTCTAAAGCATGGTTGTAATTAATCATCAGACAAATTATGCAAGTTTTATGGTTATTACATACAAATATAGGTCAATAGTCATTGAAATACATCTATAAATGTATTCATTGTTTAATGATGATAAATGCTACCAAAGCACAAGACATAAAGGAATGATAGGTTGCAGCACAGGCAAGCAAGCACCCAGGAGCTGTCCTGGCACTGAGAGGGGAGATTCACTGACTCAATGATTTTGAGCCAACTCTCAAATGAAGAGACTGTAGGAGCTGTGTTCTAGAAGGAAAAGCTACAGTATTAAACGTGATAATCTCTACAAAAGTGCTAGCTAATATATATTAATTGAATGTTAAAAATAAATGAATCTTTGTAAAGAATTGTGCTCTGTTTGTCCAGAAAGGACTGTGGCTGAATTGATACATTTTGCACAGGGTATATCTTTTGTCATTTGTCATGGTAAAACCTAATCCAAATCAAGAAGACAGTCTCAAAATCTTCTGTTCAGAAGGATTATTTCAGATACATTTGCTTTTGTTCCAGGGACAAGTGTAAGTCTTAAAATATTAGAAAAGAAATTATCCTTTAAATGTTAATGGAGTAAGATCCTAGAGTGCTCTACAAACAAGTTTGTAAAGTTTGTTTTTACCCTATTACAGGGAGAAAGCTAAAAATAAATGCACATGAAGCATGACTTTTATCCATCTTGAATTTCATGGAGCATCCAGAGTGATGCATCTGTCCCTTCAAATATTTATCCATCATTTGCAGACAAGTACTGTATGAAGCAATAAATAACAGACAGTGAGAACAGGAGAAACAGTTTTTTAATGCCTTGTGCTTAAACTGTCACTCTAGCAGGAAGTAATAACTGCATGCGGCATTATTTAAGGCAAGGTAATAGACTACTTCCTTTTGCAGGCAAATTACTTTGGTGACTGCTACCTGACTCTCAGATGAACTGTTTCCACTGTGAAGGCCTCAAGTTGTAAGCTGTGATGTGATTGGCTGCCTAATCCCCATGCTTTCTTTCAAACCGTCTACCCATCAATTGTCAATATGTGAAGAATCCTTTCAAGTATGGGGTGCTCCATATGGGAGACTGTGGTGTGCAACATAAATAGCCCAGATGAGACTAGAGTTATCTCTGCTTGACTTTACTACTTATTAGGTATATGATGCAGAGCAAATTATCAACTGCCCAGGGATTCCAATTATTTAGGTATAAAGTAGAAGTTACACTGACACAACAAAGTAGCTCAGGGAATTAAAGTGAGTAACGTTCTGGAGCTTATTGTGGGAGGCCAACAAATGAATGCTTGGCTCCTTGACAGACCTCAGGTTACAAAATGCATATGCAGTTTAGCTGTACTGTGTCAAGCATGGCCTTCAAGCTCTGTGCCAGCTTGGGGGTGCGGTGGGAACAAAGGACCAGTTTTCTTGCCTGTTTCCTCAGTTCTCTATGTTTTCATTTTATCGTATGGAAGATAGTAGAATAACATTCTAAACACAAACCTCAGGTGCCAGGTGTCTGTCCAGTCGTAAAACCTCTGTGGGTTAGAAGTCAGCAGAATTGTCAGCACAGCTGGGACAGCAGTATTAGTTTGGTGGGGGTTCAACCCTTAGTTTCACTTATTTAAGAGTAGCACCTTCATTCCTTTGTTAGGATTTCATGTAGCTGAATTTTTTCTTGTCTTTCTCTGCTTACTCACATTTGGTCTTCAACTTGTTGTGGCAAACAGAATTTCTTTGTTGGAATACCTTATAAGTCCCTTGGGAGTAAGGCAGAAATAAATAGGCAGTCTATCCATCAATTATTAAATATTCAAAATGTTCCGGTGTACTTAATGAAATTCATTAATAGTAGCATTTTCAAGTAAAAATCAAAGTAACTAGTTGATGATTGAATTTCACACCTCTGAACAGACTGCCTTTTATTACTCTGTAGGTTGAATTTAAGTGATATCTCTGCATTTTGCCCATTGAAGTGCAGAATAGAAACTTATTGCATTATTTTTATCACATTGGCACGGTTCCCATGCTCTTCTCCATGGCCTCTGTTCAGTGTGCATAATTATGGAGTGTCTAGTTTCTATCACATTCTTGGGTAGGGCCCGGACATAATTTAAAAAGAACAGGAAATGTTTGTCTTTCGTTCAGACATATAATTTAGTGAGTGCCAATTTTATAAAATAGCATTTCCCTTTTAATATACTAGAAGCAAATGTAGGAAACACCATGGCAGAAGATCTTTAATCTGGCTGGGGTTATCAAAAAAGGTTAAAAAACAGAATGCTTCTCACCAGTGCAGAGCAGATGCCAAGGGCGTGTGGCAGGATAAGGTTGTTTTCCGTACACAGAGCAGCACAGGCAGAGGTGTAACTGCGGGTGTGGGTAGTGTTACAGAAGGCACACTGGGCTTCCTAAAACAGCAACACTGTTGTACAAACACTGCTGGAATAGTTAATTGAGAACATATATGAAAGCTGGCTACAGATACATAAGAATCTTCTCTGCAGTTCTAGTCTCGGAGTTAAGTCTCTTGTGGCCTTGAAATATCAGTGTGAAGAGACAGAGACCATGCTCATATAAATCTTTCAGTCAGTTGTAGCTAATTGCTCACGTGACAGTCTATAAGTTAAACTTTACATTTTGTGTGTGTGCATATAAGATAAAATGTATAGGGGTGGAGAACACTGTAGAAGGACATCCCCTGGAGCTGTGGAACATATTCCTTGTGGGCAGAAGGGAAATGCTAGAGAAGAGTATACTTTTATCTGTTACATATTAATGGAATACGAAAATATTGGTGAAGTTATTTTTCCACATGGATGGATTTTCTAATAAAGGCTAAAGAAAAGATACTTTAATTTATTCATTCTGAGAAAAAATGTGTTTCACTCTTTTCCTTGCTTCATTAGTCAATGTAGAAGAACATATTTTTGCTTTGCCTCATAAATAAGTTTAGAGTTTGGAGTTTGTACAAATATATATATTCCTTTATCTTGCCCTCAGCATAGGAAACATGTCTTCCTAGGATGATTTAAAGCACTGAAACTCTTGGCCAGTTTCTGGTTTATTATTTTATTTATTTGTTTATTTTTGTATGAGGGGGGTTATGAACAAAACTCTTTTGGAAGTCAATTCTCTCCTTCTATAGTGAGACTCTGAGGAATCAAACCCAGGCTTTGTGGCAAGGACTTTTACCCCTGAGCCATTTTCCTTTAACAGACATGGGTTGCTTTTTTTTGGCATTTCTTATGATCCAGAACTGTTTTTTGCCATCTCTTCCTTTTAACAAGATTTACTATCATTTCTAGATTTTTAGCGGCTTTTCTAACACAGTAGCTCTCCTACTAATGTTGGCATTATATACTTACAAGGGGACAAAAACCCCTGTAAATTTCTTTCTGGTTCTTTCACAAGACTGTAGTGTGTGCTTTAAGTTGTGACCCTCTTGCCACAGCCTACAGATGCTGGAGGTACAGGGTTACACTACCACAGGTACAGGTTAAGTTATTTTCTGTTAGCTTATGTTCTATGTTTTGTTTTGTTTCTGCTGCTAAGATGAACACCATGACCTAAAGCAACTCAGAGGAAAAATTTCATTTCATTTCACAGATTACAGTCCATCATGCTGGGCAGGCAGGGCAGGAACTGGAACAGAGATCATGGGAGAGTACTGCGCTCTTGCCCTGGCCTCATGACTTGCTCAGCTTGCTTTCATATAATAACCAAGATTACCTGCCCATGGATGACATGGCTAGGTAGTCTTGGTCCTCCATCTAAATCAATCAATCAATCAATCAATCAAGAATATATTCTACAGAAACTTATCTCTAGGTAACCTGTTGAAGGGTTAACATTGTCCAAAAGAGACAACTGGCTGACATACATAATAATAGATACTAAAGAAGAAGTATCTTCTTGAAGAATGAAGGCAATTCAGAGAATGATCATATTATCTTGACCACATAAGTATCTTTATTTTGGAAATTTCATATATTTCTATTTACATTATTGTATAATAATATATAGTAGTACACAATATCACAATATTACATACTATATATAATATTATATTTCTTAAAGTGTTTCAGTTTTGGAGATACCATCCTTGCCTGGGGGCTACAAAGTTCCTTGCACTTCAAAAAGGAAACTTCACACTGCTATTAAGAAAGGCAAAGATATGCCAGAAAGTATGGATGTTTGATATATATCATCTGAACTTTTCACAGCAGGTAGAATAAAGGGGTTGGATAGTAGCAAGAAGAACAGAGAGCAGTATTTGAAAGACTCAATTTTTTTTTCTTTTTATTAGGTTGAAGTAAAGTTGAGCTTTCCCTTCAGTATGTGGCTATCATAGCAACTTATGATAGGGTCACATTCTATTTTTAAAGCTGAATGATGTATTAACACTGACATAAGGTTTGACTTATAAACCAGCAAATTAACTTGTTACAATTAATAATTTATTCACTGAAGTTTTCAAAGATATATCAGTGAGGGTTAGTCAAAGTTACCCTGAAGCTACCCTCAGACAAATGGCATGGGGATATGTGTTAAAACTTATTTGCTGCATGGAAGAATGTTTATTTGTCTGTTCAAAGGAAGACACAAATAGTGAAGGTCATATGAGTTCTATGGTAACGAGATTCATTTCACTGTAACAAAGCCTTGGAAGGACAGCAACTGATGGAGATGTTGCCAGGCAGTGTTGCCGCAGGTAGAGGTGCTGTGCATGGTGTCCAGGGAAACAAGTCCATGCATGGGGCTAGGAAAGGGTGAGCCTGTTTAGAACCATTTGCTGGGCACATAACACATAAGAAAGGGGAGGAGTGTGAGTGAGCTAAATGAAGGTTGCCCAATGCTCAAAAAGATTCATGGAAGTCAAGACCTCCCCTGTAAGGACTTTCAATTTCTTTTTTTCTTTTTTCTTTTTTTTTTCTTTTTCTTTTTTATTTTTCATACTTTATTTACATTTCAAATGTTTTCCCCTTTCTAGATCTCCTCTTTGGAAGCTCCCCTTTCCTCCCCCTCTGCCACTATGGGGGTATTCTCCCACCTACCCATTCTCATTTTCCCTCCTTGGCATTCTCCTCTACTGGGGGCTCTAACACTCTCAGTCCCAAGGGCATCTTCTCCCCTGATGGCTAACAAGACTCTCCTCTGCAGCATATGTGGCCAGTACCATGGGTCCCTCCATGTGTATTCTTTGCTTGGTGGATCAGTCTTCAGGAGTATCGGGGTGGTCAGGCCAGTTACTACTGTTGCTGCCTTCCTGGGGAAGCTCCTTCAGTCCCTTCTCCAAGTCCTCCATCTGGGACCTCACATTCAGCCCTATGGTTGCTGTGATGTGACTCTTAGGTATTTCGAACTTTTGGGCTAATAACCACTGAACAGTGAGTACATACCATGTTCATTCTTTTGTGACTGCATTACCTTGCTCAGGATAATATTTTCAAGTTCCATCCATTTTTCTGTGAATTCATGAAGTCATTGTTTTTAATACCTGAGTAGTATTCCATTGTGTAAATGTACCACATTTTCTGTATCCATTCCTCTGTTGAGGGACATCTGGGTTGTTTCCAGCTTCTGACTATTATAAATATGGCTGCTATGAACATAGTTGAACATGTGTCTTTATTACATGTTGGAGCATCTTCTCGGTATATGCCCAGAAGTGGAATAGCTGGGTCCTCAGGTAGTATTATGTTCATTTTTTCTAAGGGTTCGCCAAACTGATTTCCAGAGAGGTTGTATCAGTTTGCGTTCCCACCAGCAATGGAGGAGTGTTGCTCTTTCTCCACATCCTCGAAAACATCTTCTGTCACCTGAGTTTTTGATCTTAGCCATTCTGACTGGTGTGAGGTAGAATCTCAGGGTTGTTTTGATTTGCATTTCCCTGATGACTAAGGATGTTGAACATTTCTTTAGGTGCTTCTTGGCCATTTGAGTTTCCTCAGTTGAGAATTCTCTGTTTAGCTGTCTCCCCATTTTTTGATAGGGTTATTTGGATCTCTGGATTCTAGAAGATGCAATGGACGTTGAAAGTAAAGATATAATATACTATTTTAAAGAGAATTTTGTAACGCGAAGTGTGTCTTTTCTCAAAGATAAGCCTCATGCCTTCATAAACAACCAAACATCATCTGTACATTTTCCAGTTAAAATGCTTGTTTGAAAATTGTGTTTGTCATAAGGATTAATTTTTAAAATTACCCTACAATAGCTCAGCAGATATTATTTTCTGGGGGCCAACAAGGTAGTTTTCCTTATGTTTGTGGCTCTTGGTAGGCATACCCTCCTGCAGTAGTTGGCTGTGTACCCATGAAAGTAATGCAAATTGTACTCAACAACTTTTAAAATTGTTGGACATGAAATTAATTTGATATGGAAGTTAGGTGGATTTGGGAGGACATGTGACTATTGTCAACATAATACATGAAATTCTCAAGGAATAAATAAAAATTGAAAATTTACATTTTAATATCCACAAAGCATTTTTCTTTCAAGTGTCCAAGCATAGCAGTATGGAAAAATTATATATAAGATCAACATAAAAAATTACTAGATAGTATACAGAAAAGGGAAGCTTTACCAACTGTTGGTATGAATGGTAATTTGTAACTTATTATGGGAAAAAATGGAATACTTTAAAAACTAGAAGTGGAACAATCATATAGCTCTATATCTGAGCTGTATATCTGCTAATGGTGAAATTATTTAAAGGTTAAAGAATCTGTGCCTTGGACATTGTGATGCATACTTGTATTTGTTGCAACATGTAATTTCAGTTTACAAGCATAGACAAGCCACTAATTTTTCATTTGTGAGTGCTTATTAATTGGAGGTAGCTTCTGAGTTAGGAATGTAGAATTGTGTCCACCTCTTTGGCTGCCACACTTCTATGAACTGATTTGTCTTGGTCCTTCTATGTCTGGAAGGCCTGTTTTCTTATTATTCTCAATCTCCTCTGACTTTGATAATCTTTTCACCCCCTGTTCTTCAGGTTTCCCAGAACAGTGAGGGGATGAAATCAGTAGAGATATCTATTCAAGACTGAATGCTTTGATAGTGCTCTCTCTGCCTCTGTCTGTCTCTCTGTCTCTGTCTTTTTCTCTCTTTCTGTCTCTCTCTGTCACTGTCTCTGTCTTTCTTTGTCTTTCTCTGTCTGTCTGTCTGTCTCTGTCTATCACTCTCTCTGTCTCTCTCTGTCTCTGTCTCTCTGTCTCTCTCTCTTTCTTTCTCTCTCTCTCTCTCTCTCTCTCTCTCTCTCTCTCTCTCTCTCTCTGTCTCTCTCTCCCTTTCCCTCTCCTTATTCTGCTGTGAATCTCTATATTTATTCACATGTACTTCAGGAAGAAGAGTCTACATTTTCTAAACTCTGGGCTGATTTGTGACCAAGTGCTATGAGGCAGCTTCTTTCCCATCTTATCACAGAAGCCACGGTAGGAGAGGGGTCTACTCTCTCCCCCTTCCAGACCCCTACATTGGCTGTGATACAAACCTGGGAGCTCTGCACTGATTCCTGAATCATGCAGACAGTGTTTCATCTCTAATGTATGCTTCTCCAAAGGCAGGAAGTTGTGGGTAGATCTGCGTATCCCTGGAACATCAATATTTAACTATAGGATAAGATACATCTCAGATTCTCAGTGTCTTGTAATTTTTACCTTAGAATGTAAACAATTGATTCAGTATGGCCACACAAATCCTAATGTGACTGAGATTGGGTTTGTGTTGCTTCTTCTTTCAGATTTACAGCTAGATTAGGGAGTTAGGTCTTATTTTGGCAGATTGGTTTGAGGAATTGGCAATTAGTGTGCACTCTGGTGTTTTGATATAATAATAACTTCCTTATAGATTAACAAGGGTAATTTAATATTTATGAGAAAAATACTTTTTGAGAACAAGAAATCTTAGAGCTCACTTTCTGACTCAAAGATTGAATATTTTCCCCAGGGAAATATAACTTTTAAATTTCTTATAGATGTTTTAAAGCTAATTATTTATTTAAAAATTAATCTCTTGCTTGTAATCCTAGACAAACGCATACACACAGAGATTCTGGAAAAATGTAAACATTTTTGTTGTTAATTCTTTCTATATAAATAGCTCTATTTGCCAGGATCAGTCTAAGATAATTTTGGTCTTAAATATACTGTATGGAATATGTCCTCATGCGTGTATTAAAGGGAATTACAATTTAGGACTGATTCATAATAATATTCCATCATATTTTATGGATCAATAGGCATCATTAGACTTTTAGGAACCATGCCAGCTTTATAAAACCCCTAGATATAAAATAGGTGTTATTTCTTTCTTCCATACATAAGTGCTTGGATGGTAGATGACAGAGGGCATGAACTTTTATGCTTAGTGCAGAAAGGAACAGAAGACAGGTTACTTATTCCTAAGTGAATATATTTGAATAAGACAGGTAAAATGTGATATTTCTACAATCTTGACCTATCAGCTTATCTATCAACATCTTGCTGAGACGATACAGGAAACAACAACAATAACAACAACAAAAAAACCAAAAACCCCTGAAGTGCTTGTCAGTGAGATTCATCACAAGAATCACTAGGCAGTTTAATATAAAAGTCTTAATCAGATTCACTCAAAAACCCCAATTTTGTAGTACTCATGTGGTGCTAAACCTTACATTAAAAGAATAAATTGTTTGGAAAACTCATTCTCTATTCAGCCACATATTAGTGTGCAGTAGACATCAAAATAATATGGTAGAAGGTAAAGACAGAACACCAGGGTAACTTCCAGTCAGCTTCCTACTTTTGACAGAGAAACACAAGGAAACATGAACAAGTGCCTTCAGAGGTAGCAATAGATAGATACATTTGATATGTGCAAGAGAACATGAACTGCAAGTGTGAACCAAGCATTTTATTTTATTTTTTAAAAGAATGGTGAAATGCACCTGGACCATGTGGTTTCTCCCTTTACACAGTTTTAAGAGTTCAGTCCAGTTGGCACCAGACACATTTGTTCACACTACTGTGACTCCCTCAAAGCATCAATACCCTCTTCCCAGAATGCTTCAGCTTCCATACTGTGTCTATGTAGACCTTAGGACAAGCTGTGTCCCTCATAATCCAGCATGGCTATCACCATTCCGATCTCTGCTTTCACCATCTGGCATCTCAAATCCTATTTCTGGTGAACATGTTTTACTTATTATAGGGTCATAATGCTATATAATTATTATGTAGGTGGTTCATCTTTTGGATAAAATTCAGCATAAACTTGTAGAAGGAAAAACCTGAATGTAGTATAAAAAAATTACATTTTATAAAAAATGCTCCTTCCTATTTTATATTTAATAAGGGAATCGAGAAATACTCATGCATTCATTTGTAATGAATTTTATGATGTAACACACATATCCATCACTGAATATCACTGTGTTTAGGTTTTTACTCACAAAAAGTATAGCATAATAACTTTAAAGGTAACTATTTATGCATTATTTTCCAGTATCCAATGTTCCACAAGAATCTCTGTGCCTTAGAAATGCTACGGCAGGTGTTCATCCCTAAGGACAAATAAATCTGTTTCGATAGCAGGTCCTGAGAAATCAAGCCTAGCTTGGCTACAGTCAAGGACCAGTACAGGAAAGAGTTGCTGGGATCTAAAAGAAGTCAGGTTAAAATATCTTTGCCAAAGTGCATAGAGATGATGATGTGGAGGACAAGTCCCATAACCTTTCTTGAGCTGTACTCTACAAACTAAGAAACCGATGTTATAGTGTGCAGCTCTCAGGACCCTGACAAAGCTCAGTGACTAGGGATGTTTCAAGAGCTTGGTGAGGATCCAGATGGGAAATAAAACATGAGACATTATATAAAACTGAATGGCTTATTGACAGCAGATTTTGGTCAAGTGGATCAGGGCCATTCAGCAGATGAATGAAAGAAAGATTATGCAAAGGGAACCTACTTTTTAAGAGAAGACATTTACAACATATAAGAGTGTACCTTTTATTCATGTGTATAGATAACACCAGCAGAATAGGAAACCAAGGGAGTTCTAGATAAGCAAGCTTCCAACATGAATGACTATCTTTGGAACCAATAAGAGAAAAAGTCAATGGGCAGGATACAAGCAAAAATTACAAGTCATATCTTTTTCGATAAGTATTTATTTTTGGAAAACATATTTAGAAATACAAATTCTCATTTTAGGAAATGCAGGATTTTTTTTTGTTTGTTTGTTTGTTTGTTTTTTCGTTTTTTTTTTGAGACAGGGTTTCTCTGTGTAGCCCTGGCTGTCTTGGAACTCATTCTGTAGACCAGGCTGGCCTAGAACTCAGAAATCCACCTGCCTCTGCCTCCCAAGTGCTGGGATTAAAGGTGTGCGCCACAACTGCCCGGCTCAAATTATCATTTTAAAATGTGTGTTGATACATGTTATTTTTTGTGTGTGAATTACATATACTAATATACGTTTTTACCAACAGTGTATGTAAATCCCTTTTTACCTACATTCTTACCAGTTTTTGCTTTCTAAACATTAGACATCCTAACTATTGTGAGAATAATAAGTCTCATAGCTTTCATTAGTATTTCTATTATAGCAACTATCTTAGTCTGTTTTCAAATGTTTTATTCATTTTTAGTTTTATTCTTTTAAATGTCTATTAAGATGATCTGTACATTTAAAATTTTGAGAATTTAAAATGAATGATTTGTTTCAGGCTATTATAATTAGAGATGAAAAAGAAGTCATTACAAGAGACACAAATGAAACTCCTGAGTATATGTCTTAATTTTTTTTACTAAAAACTTGAAATCCTAGAAGAAATTTAGAATGAATGTATTTCTAAATCTATGTGACATACCAAAATTAAATAAATAGTTCAAATAGATAAGTGGTTCACAACAAAACTGACATAATTAAAGGTCTCTCATCCTGAAAATTGTCTCCATTTATTATTACAGTGTTATTCAGAGTATAGCTGATTTTCTTCATGACAACTTAATATTTCATATGTTTGTGATGATTATTGATGTTCTATATTCTAAAATCAAATAAATATAGTTTAAATATAAATTGTGACTCAGTAAGTGAAAAATATTTATGTACACACCTGCTCTGTGTCTTTGGTTTTAGTAAAATAGTCAGACATGATTTTTAATTAAATATTACATTGAATTGACTGTGGAATGAGTGGATTAAACAAAATAACTTCAATTCTGATGATATGTTACCTTCTTATATTCTAGTAATCATCAACTTTTTAAAAATGCATTTTGTCACATTGATGTGTTTGTGTGAGGGGGTGGTGGTGTGCATGTGTGGAATTCAGAGAGCATGTTGTTGAGGTAGCTTCATAAGACTCTTCTAACCATGTACTTGGCATTATTGCACAAGTAAATTTGTGTATTTATTTACCTTCTAGTCTCATTGTAGAAGTTATGCTATTCTGTATAGTGTAAAAATATTGGAAACAAAAGTGTGAGTCTCATGGGTAAGGTAGCATTGAAAGCCACTGTTTCCTATGTGAACCCCACATTTGTACGTAGCAGTAGAGTTGGTTGGACATAGTCAACCATATACTGGCAATCACAAATTCATTTGAAATATCTATTTAATGATTCATTATAACTTTTTATTACACAGACACTCATAAATAGAAAGCATATTACTTTGATAAAATCTATTTCCAATATAGTAGTACTATTTTCCTGGATGGTTACAATCATTCTAGTTATATTGTTTAATACTCAGTCAGAACTTATACATAAGACATCTGGGATGTGAACTTTGTAATGATACACTTAACATTATTGTAATTCTATGACACAGAGATTTGCAGACCTTCACCCATATCTACTGTTGGCTAAAAAATACAAACGATATGAGATTTATATTTGCATAGAAGTTAAAATTGTGTGTTTGACTCTCATAGCTGTATTCACAGAGATGTGTGTACATCTGTCTGTATCTGTTTTTATATATCTCTGCAAGAGTGTGTAAATGGGCCATGTCTGCCTATGTGTACAAGTTTATGTGTATTTGCATGCATATGTCTGTGTGTATGCCTGTGTGTATTTATGTGTATATGTTGGTATGTCTTATTATGTGTTTATGTATTATGTTTTGTGTGTTTGTGTGTATTTGTGTTTCTATATGTCTGAGTAAGTATGTCTGTATGTGTATGTGTTCAAGTGTGTGTGTGAGAGTGTTTGTGTTCTTATGTATGTCTCTGTGAGTATGTATTTGTGAGCATGTATTAAGGTGTGTGTGTGTGTGTGTGTTGACAAAAATGCATTTTATATCATTTGATTACTTACATTTGGTTAAGTATTGGAAGCTTGGTGATTGTCGCCTATTTCTGTCATTCCCTTCTGTCACCCATGTCAAACTCCACCTTGATACATTCTCACCAAATACATTGACTTAATTTAAAGTTTTCTTAGTTCTTTTTTTAAATTATATTATCTTATATTTATGTTTTCCTAATATACCAGTCTGTTTCATTTTTTTATATAACAGACATGCAGCAACTCATAACACAAACATTTTGAATACTTGAATTTTATTTTTATCACTTTAAATTGTCACGTATGCCTTTCTAATGAAACTGTGACATTCTTAAAAATAGGGCAATGCAAAACAGAAAGAATAAGAGATTAATCCTCCACCCCACATACCCACTTAGCTGAGAGGTATACAAAATTATCTTTTTACTTTCGAATGTCAAAGTGACATTTATGTGTAAGCTGAAATTGAGACCTAAGTGTCTTATTTACTGAATCTATTTAGATCACAAATGTTATGGCATTTAAGATGACTATTCAACACTTATATATTTCTTTCTACAAATATTGCTCATTTTTATCTTGTATATTATATATACAAATAATAGATATATGAATAATATTTATAAAAGCCCCTGTTATGGAATAATTCATGAGAAAGTGAAAGTCAAAAATAATATGCAGTAAGAATAGATATGCCACCAACATTTAAATCACCTTGTTCAATCAACTGAACAAGGAGATTCTCAAGGAGATAGTACAGGGTCCAAGGACTGGATGAAGTTTTAAACACTAAACCAAAGCTTCTGTCTTCTAAGAACATAGTTTTACATTTAGTTTTGAAATAGTTTTGACTTATATTATCTATGAAGTAATCATTATTCCTGTAAGATTCTTCAAGACATTCAATGGGAAAGATGATCAAGCAAATGGGCCACATGATAAATATTCATGTTCTTTTCTTAGAAGTTCATAATAAATGAAGTAAGAAAAGCTGCTCAGAGGGAGGCCAATATGTGAAGATATTGAATTGAATCAATATTTTCTCTGCAGTATTTGCCTGTCAGTCCTGTTTCTCTCATGTAGAGTGGTCAGGTACAGTTGGTAAACATCACTTCTTTGAGATCTTATATTTCTGTAAAGAAACATTTATTTTCCTTCTAGTAATCACTGTAACAGTAAATTGGTTATCAAAGTCATAATTACTTTGATTTCTGAGAATTGAAATTACAAGAATTTAAAGAGAGGGGCCCTCCATGTTTTGCAGAGGTAACAATGTGAACATGAGGTCTCAGACGTCCCTGAAGATGAACAGAAATGCTTGGCCCACTAGGGCTACTTAAGGGTTTCCTCTAAGTGTATCCACATTGGTTGGAAATTTATGACATCCTGTAAAAGATCTCCACATAAAAAAAAACTTTTCTGTGCTTAGCCAAACTCTTTTTGTCTCTTCACATTTGCCTGTTGATCAATTAGCCAGTTCTTTAATAATATCTTTGTGTGCTTTAGTCTTCTCTGGAAACAAAGCAGAGCAATTCTAAACTTTTAAACTCACTTGTAGGTCCTTTTAAAAAGCTTTTTATCACTTTAGAATTGTACTCATATATAGACCATGAAAATAGAATAGTTGTTTATGACATTTGTTGATCTGCCTTGCAGTCTCACTGAATCAAAAATGTTGTTCATCGTAATCTGAACTTAAAGTTATTAATAAGTTTCCTGAGGAACAGACACAGTTGTTACTGAGAGCCTATTTTTTGTATCTGGGCCATAAGCCTTCAGAATATTAATTGCTAGAACAAAACTGCCCATCTGAGACAGTCTAAACCCTCCATAGATACTCCTTACTGTCAATCTGGCTCTGTGTAAGGATGGACAGAGGTGGAAAGAGGCCATGACAGAAAGTTGAGAAATTATTCTGATCATCTCCTTCTGAGCTCTTTATATTCAGGGCCACACAGTAAAGCTTGGTTACATAAAAACTGTGTTCCCTTTTAAATTAAGGCAATTAATTAGGTCTTGATATCCTTGTTGTTTGAAGGAACTGGGACGCTGATAATTTTAAGTGGTTTACCAGATTTATGGCTATTAAACATTAAAGAACTAAAATCGAAATATAATTTCTAACTTCCACTTTGTATGTTTCTAAGACCAGGTTCCACCACACCCTTCAGATTATAGGTAAAGTGTGTATATATATACACACTTTATGTGTATATATACACATAAAGTATATATACACATAAAGTATATATGTGTATATATACATATATATATTCTTTATATATGTATATATACATATATACATGGGTAACCATAGTTATATATATATTACGTACACATATGTATGTATGTATATATGTATATATGTAGGTATTAACTTTTCCTCCCCCACATTTCAATTAATGGCTTCTTCTGCCACCATTTATTTAATTGTCTAACTTGCTAACTGCCTTTGAGATAGAGTATTGCCATATCACCCGTTTTGGCCTTCAACTCAGATTCCTGTTTCCTCAATTTCATAAAAGTTGGATTATAGATGCATGCCATCTTTCTTGGCTTCGTTATCTTTAAACAAACATTTAAACTAAACTTATTTATTGAAATATACTGCATATATATGATAAAACCCCCAATCCCATGGCTGGTTATGCAACAGGGCCCATAAGAGAGCTTACTTCTATGATTCTGCTTAATAATTGTAACATGGATATCTTATATGTTAGTACATCTTTCAGACTTATAGATAAACAGAAGACTGTGATTAATATAGAAACCAACCACAGTCAACATGCAGAGAATAAGAAAGAATAGAGTGTTCAGATAAAAATGGGACTTTTATACCACACGTCCTCTGTGCAAAGTCAAGAATTTATGATCGAATAGAGCATGGAAATATAAAAGCCAGAGTGTAACTGTTTATAGCAAAACAGGATTTGTCAGACATGGGAACACAGGTGCACATATGAACTCACAATGGCTGAAAGTACATGAACAAAATTTATGCAAAACCAAGCCAGCCAGAATTCCAGCATAGATTGGAAAGGTTTTCATGTAATATTGCCCTATCTAGGGCACTATTGGCACTGAACGCAGCCATTGAAAGTTTACTCATGCTCTCATACATGATCACACACTCCTGAATATACAAGCTACACAAAATGGACTCTGTGACTGTAAAAAGAAAAGAAGGAGAACAAATGAAGCTGAGTTGGAAACGTTTGGGGGCATTGGAAGAGAATTTGAGTAGCAAATGGAGAGGCAGTGTCACTCATGTGTTTTTGTTAATATTAAGGTATTTACAAACTTTTCAATATGGTTACAACTAAATTAAGTTGTCCAAAAAACTAATCATTTCCCATAATAATTAGCAAATAATATCAAAAGTTTCCCAAGATCCAGTGTCATATCTGTTCCAGGCAGAAACTGTGGACAATGATGGGAAGGTGGGAGAAAAAAAAAGACTGAGGGATCTCAGCAGTGTAGACAGTCCTCCAGGCTCAGCATCCAGAACAGCTCTCCTGCCCTAGGAGACTGTCTGGCTTCTGAGCCATATTCAGTCTCTGAGAAAGTGTTGCCTCTGAATAGCCAATCATCTTAGGACACAGCAAAGAGCATTCTTGGCTTTGAATATGTTTCAGTTTGTGCTGTGCAATTGCTGTATAAATTAACCACAGTCTTCTGCTTATCTATAAGGCGGAAAGATGTATTACATGAAATATCAACCTTGCTATTATTAGGCAGAATTGTAGAAGTACTTTCTCTTATTGGGCCTATTTTATAGCCAACCATGGAGTTTGGGGCTTTTTCCTGTGTGTGTTTTGATATCTTCATGTCTTTGTGATTAACCAGTAGTTTTTCAATATGATACAGAGAACACAAATTTGAATACATTCATGCTACAATTAAAAACTTTTACCAAATGCAAGATATTGTTTAGACAGAAGGAAAACCTTGCATGGGAGAATGCATTTACAATACACATTACACAAAGGAATATACATATGTAATTACATATTACAAAAAGATTAAAAATAAAATATACAAATTGCGCGCACACACACACACACACACACACATATATATATAAAATATATAAAGTTGGTTTTTCTTTTAATCTCTTTCCAGTCTATAGTGATGGGTGTAGCCACTATAGAAACCAGTATAGACGTACCAAAAACTAAAAATAGAGCTACTGTATGATCAAGGTCTATCTATCATTCTTTGGTGTATACCCAAAGGATGCCAGATCCTACATTGATGCTTTATTCATAAATACCAGAAAATTGCAACAGTTTAAGTGTGTATCAACTGATGAATTGATTATGAGAATGTGGTATATTTACACAATGGAATATTATATAATTATTAATTAGAAAAAAAAGAAATTTGTAGGTAAATGAATGATGCTGGAAACAATCATTCTGTGTAAGGAAACCCAGACTCAAAGAGGAAATTTAAAAGGTTTTCCTTAGTCTGTGGATAATAGCTTTCAATCTCCAGATATGTGTGTTTCATTTGGAATAACCATAAAGATCACTTCATCTCTCATTCTTCATCTGCATAGCTTCTAATTGCTTAGATGGCAATTCATGTAGAGACCCACAGTGGGCTAGGAATAACACAAGGCAGAATGTTCAGTTTTTGTGAAAACATATATACCACAACTTCCCCAAAAAGTCTCAGGGGTCATTGCTGAAGAGGGGGCAGAAAGAGCATATAAATTCAAGGCAGTGGATGACTACAATGAGACATTATTTTCTGGACATAGTAAGGCAGCTCACAGTGATTTTGAAAAATCTGTGAAAATTCAGCTCAGCCTAAATCACTGCAAGGAGAAAGTACCTGTGCACACACACAGTCCCTGTAAGCTCTGTAACTGATACTTATTAGCAAAAACTAAAACACCAAAATACCCAACAACAACAAAGAAACAAAAACAAAAAAATCAACCAACTGACAAGGAGAAGGAGAAGGAGAAGGAGAAGGAGAAGGAGAAGGAGAAGGAGAAAGAAGAAGGAGGAGGAGGAGGAGGAGGAGGAGGAGGAGGAGGAGGAGGAGGAGGAGGA
>JADRCH010000012.1:10557621-10589477 GCA_019843965.1 Rhynchomys soricoides
GAGGAGGAGGAGGAGGAGGAGGAGGAGGAGGAGGAGGAGGAGGAGGAAGAGACTCCAAGCTTAGAGATAGAGTGAGAGAGTGAGTTTTCTCTCAGAATATAGTATAGCCTCTGAATATTCCACACTCTTCTAGAAGACTGCATCTCTAAATATTTGGGCAGCACTACTTGGTGGTTACAGAATCCCCAAAATGAGTCAAAGGTGGGTGGAGATGGAAGGGGTGAGTTGGGGAGAGTTTCAGGTAGAGAGAATATGATAGAATCACATACAAGTCTCAAAAAATCATGAAAAGTAAACTATACAAATTTAAATAAAAGAAAAATAACACGACTGAGAGAAAAATGTCTTAGTAGTTTACAGAATTGAGTACAAAAATTGCCAGTAACTGAGAAGTGCAATGATTGTCAATACAATGTAAGTAAAACACAGTGGAATCAACACTCACCCTCAATATCATAGGGAAAATAGCAAGAATAGACAATGCTGTGGTTATGGGGGCAATGGGACTCCTACACTGTGCAAGTAGAAACGTAAATTAATGAACTGTTTTTGGATGACCTAATGACAATGTTTATAGAGGAACATATTCTAAGTTCTTACACAGATGTTCTTTTCCCCAATCCTATGAAAGAATATTACAATTAGCAATATTTATTGTGGATCCTTGCAGGAAACATTCTAGCATTCTAGCATAGTAGAGGTGACCAATAAGTACAGTAGCTCATCCAGTAGATGGTGAGAGCTGTAGCTCCACTCAGTGCTTTTCTTTCTTTTAGCACTTGTTAAGTCTGAGATGCTTCCCATTTTGTGTTTGTCTGTTGCCTTTAGTTCATCTGGTTTGTTCTTTGTCAGTAAAGCAGCCATTAAGATACAATAAATGTAATTAGGTCTATCTATAACTTCTAAATTACAAAATGGTAATAGTTGTGCTCTATTTATATTTGAGAGAAAGGTTTTGTTTTTTATTAGAATAGAAAGGGGAAATGCAGATATGATATTAAATTTTCAATCTACTTTGTTAGTTTTGAATCATTTATATTATACATTACTATGCCATAAAACAAAATTGTAGTAATTACAGATGGTACAGAGAATCCAGCACCCAGTGATGGGTTGGCAATGGACAGAGAACTTATAGACTAGTTGCAACTACAGTAGAGATGGATGCATATGCAGTAGAAAAGGTACATTTCTAAATCAAAAGTATTAATGTTCTATTGTTTCCTATCTCGTGCATTGAATCATTGTTTCAGATTGTTGAAGAAGATTATATACTTTCTGATATTCTTAATAATATCACTAAGGAAGACATAAGGTGCCTTGGAGTACAGTAAGAGCTTCCAGGCAGTTTGGATAGTTAAAGATATTTTCATATGAGTATCTTAAAGTAGAAAAACAATGCTGGTATCTTCTTTCAGTCATTGGAATTACCTTTCTTATGTCTTAGCAAGCACCACTCATTTTCCAGGTTCAAGGTGAGAAGAGGGAAAGGGAGGCACAGTGGACTGGGTACTTCCACACACTCTCATTCCTTTGCAAATTTAAATGTCCACACCTCTGCACAGGAACACCAGCTCAGACAAAGGCAACATACATTTGCTTTTAAGTTATAGAAGACAGGATTACATTTGCCACAAACTCTTCAAATGTATACAGAATATTTACTTCTACTACTTTATGGGTGGCTGGTTTCAAGTTGGCTTTTCTATGAAAACTCTCATTTTTTAGTGGTGGGTAGTATCCCCTGTAGGTTCTGGAACATGTTGACCTCTGTAAATGATTCAAAACTAACAATGTGGATGTACCAATGAGTCCAAACCAAATGCTAAATGTGATGTGAAAAGAAAATGAGTTAAATTTGTTTGATTTAGTTAAAAAAATAAGAAAAATATTTAAAATGTAATATATAGGCTTGTAAATATACAACCCACCTATTTCAGAAAAAATTTTCAACAACCATTTTCTGATAATATCAATGTACAATATTGATATCACACATTATATATAATAAAGATGTAATGCAATATTATACAATATTGATATTATCAATACAAATTTACCTAGTTAATATAAAATACAGAAACTTCTGATTTTCATGGTAACAATTTATTCTTCAGCATCCAAAACTGGGCAGACCTTTGCTAACTACATCTTGCATTTATTCAAGATGAAAAGCCATCAGTAATAAAAAAAAAAATATTAGGTAAGGGAGATACGTAATTCTTGCTTAGATTTTATTATATAGTAACACAAGAAAAGGAATCCCTTCAAATAAAAAAAAAAAAAAAAGAGTGAAAAAAAGCATGGTGATCAACATTGCAACCCTGATACCAGAAATAAATGTTAAAAAAATTTTTGACTTAAGGAAAAATATTTTTTTCATAGGTTTTGAGAAAGTTACTACTTATTTGTAAATGTGTGGATTTTGGAATATCAAAATCTTACCTGCTTAGTTCTTTTGTATATTTAATATTTTTCTTCTTTTCTTCCTCCAATCTATATTTCAGGGATTGATTTAACTCAATATACTTAATTGTTTCTCATCTTTTTCAGACTTTGAAAAAACGGAAAACATTTTCAGAAATGTAGACACTCTCTTTTATTTCTTAGAATATTATTTCTTACAAGTTTATGACAATATCTGTTTAGACAGACTCACAAATTGCATTTTTGAGTATGATAAAACTAAGCAAAGACTTCAATATAATCAACATCCTCAAGAAATCAAATTGATTTATGTTGTTCACCATTAAATTCTCTGAATGTTTATTGTGGGGAAAAAAGATATAATGAACACAAACCTTTTTCTCCACTGGAAATTTATAATTTCGCTCAAAAGAAAATCGTATAAATAAATGCCTTAGTAACAAGTAAAATAGATGAAAATGCATTGAGTGTGCCTTTTGTGCACAGGGGAACCTTTGTGATGACACTAGGCAATGTTTCACTGGGGAGTAAGGGAAGATCCAGTTCTTAAATTAGTGATACAGCGTTTCTATGTCCCAAAGCTATAAGAGTTGGTGGAGTTTGTCGGGGCACTTGGAAAATGCTTTACAAGAATGTCACAAACTGACATTTGAAGATGCTATAGGCCATTAGCTAAAACCTCAATAAAATGTGAACTGATATCCCAACACTGAAGGTACGTAATTACAGCATTAGGTCTGAGAATGAAGACATCCTTTATTCTTCCTTCCCATTCCTCTACCCAATCCCAATGTTGCTTTGTCTCAAGCCTGTGTGGTATGAGTACTGAGTTGCATACAAAAAGAGATTCCCACTCAGTTCTTTCCAGTAAAGCAGCTGCACTTTTATCTCAAGATTTGTTTTTCTGTTGTTGTTCTTTGTGAGTATGTGTGTTTGTTTTTTTCTAGCTTTCCTCTCTGTCAGAACATTTAGCAACTGGATGCTTTTCTTTTGCCTGTTATAAACATTGACTGCATCATTTATGTCTTTAGCTAAGTTCCTCTTGGCAAACAGAAAGGGAGATAATGGTCAGTACCTTTCACTTAAGTCCTGTACTAGTATCCTAATGCTCAAGCCCTATCTATGGCTATTCCACCATCTCTTTAAATCAGGAAACCTCACTCAGGTGCCTAGTGCATGTGACCAAAATATGAGTTCTTTTCCTAAATATATTACAAAAAGTGTTACAGTTAAAAACTATATTAAAATTTTACAAAATTATAGCTTATAAAAATATACTCAAATTTAACATTTTAACATTTTTTTTTTATGTCATAGATCTAATCAGGGGCCAGTAAGATGGCTCAGATTGCTATGTATGTATCAAGACCTAAGAATTCACATAAACGTGGAAGAAGAGAACTGACTTTGCAAAGTTGTTCTCTGCTCTCCAGGAACAAGCTGTGAAAAGTGCATGTGCATACACATAAATATACAAAAAATTTAATAATAATAGCAATAATAGCAATACATAGACAAAGGTTAAACAGAGGCTAATGAATTTCATGACAATTCTAAAATTTTCTGATATTTAGCTTGAAAGGGTAATCATAGCAATGTATAGCATCTGTTTCCATAAGTGCTGTGATGAAGACTATGAAATAGCTGGACCCAACATGTCAGGTACATGACAACTGGAAAAAAGATTCTCATGGTGGTACTTTAACAAGCATCTCAGAACTACGCTTTTGAGGTAGTCTTCAACAAATCTCAAATTAGGAAGCTTCTCCTGCCTTATATAATGGATCCTGTGTCTGGTGTTTTCTAGAGTACTATTATTTCCTCATTCAAAATTGGTGAAATCTAAATTGAAGGGAACTCTTAATTACATGTGCTGATGTTGTAAAATAGCAGTAAGAACAAAGGATAGGATTTTAGATTCTTCATTAATTATGAATAATAACATCAGCTGTGTAAAGCATGCGTTTTGTACTTAGAGCATTGATACAGCAGGGGATTGAGAAGGCCATCTCACAGGAGGTAAATTGTAACATTTTTTTTTCCCTTGCAAGCATGATTTTGTTCATGTGACAATAAAGATTCTGTACATAAAGTTAGTGATAACGAACTTGAGTAAATAACAAATGGTGGTTTTATCATTATTAACTTGAGCGTTCTTTAAAATTTTAAGTTAATTACTAAAATTCTACAAATTTTCATAAAACTAATATCAACATAACATTCAGTTAGAATGAAAGCTCGAATGTCTCATATAGTTTAATATGCCTTGCTTTTAATTGAACATAACCTAGATAAACCATTAGATGATAGAATTGCAACATTAATAAATATGACATAAGTCCTATCTTTCATCAGTTTAAAAACTACAGGTGTTTTTAAACACATTTCGCATGTCTGAAGCCAAGGAGCTTCTTTCATAGTGTCTTATTATTATTAGTGGCAATGCCTGTCTTGCTGTTTCTGTTTGTGCGTGTGTAACCATGTCAGTATCCAGCATGGCTCTTGTATTAATGGCATTTTTCACATGTTGCTTTTTATTGTTGTTTCAAGTGACTTTGGAAATAGTGAGTCAGGGGAGGAGGGCTATCTAACAACTTATCTTCCTAGTTCCCTTTCTGTTATTGTGAAACAGTATTATAACCAAAAGAAATGTGAGGAGCAAGGGCTCAATTTGGCATAGGTCTTCCGGTTAAACTTCATCACGAATAGAGGACAAGGAGGAACTCAAGTAGGAATCTGGAAATCTGGAAGTAGGAACAAAGCCAAGGCTATCAAAGACAAGGCTTACTGGCTTGCTTTATATGACTCACTCATCTTGCTTTTTATACAACTCACTTGCCCAAGGGGATACTGCCTAGGTAGTCAAATATAAACTTAATCAAGAATGTGTCTCCAGGCTTGCCTACACTTTGTACTTGTGGAGGAGTTTCCTTAGCTGAGGCTTTTGCTAGATGACTCCAGTTTGTGTCAAGCTGACAAATCTAAATGCACAGCACTCCAATCTGAAAAACTATGAAACATGGATGGATTATGGAGGATGGACATTTTCTCTAAGAGTGAATCTTCTCTTGTGTTGACAGGCTCCAATGGATGGCCGCAAACAAAGAAGTATATGGACAGGCCAAAGTGGTCCTAATTGTTTATTTTATGAAAAGACGCTATGACATTGGGAGGTAGTATATTAGGGTTTGGAGATAGGAGAGGAGCTGTGGGAAGTTACTTGGAGTAGGGGGTATAAAATGCTCGAAATTCATTGTATGAATTTCTCAGACTTAACAAAATATTATATTAACAGGCATTTATTTGCAAAAATATAGTTTGCAATACTTTTCTGGTGTTTGCATTTTCTATCTTCTCCTATTTAAAAATGATACTTATTATTATGAAAACTTCCAAACAAGAGATGATTCTATCATTATTATGTAAAGTCACTCATTTTCATTAGATACATTTTTGTGTTATGGTATTAAGTATTTGGAATCTTTTATGCTATTATCAATATGTTATCTTCACATTCTTTAGATCCTGTTCATTTTCCTTAACATGTACATGTTTGAATAGTAGACAGGAAAGAGCTTACTTACAAGGGTGAATCCTTAAAATAAGCTAGCATCTGACTCAATTCTATTCCCAGCTCCAGGTTAGTAGTTCAAAGGGTAATTTTGCTCATTCTGTTTGCCCTTTTTAGGTTTTCTTCTTCTCTCCTTTTCTACCTGTACCAGAATAGTACTTAAACATCCGGAATCTGGAAGCTTTCTAACTTCTATGCTCAGTAGCAGAGGTACAGCCTATTTTTCAGAAGGTGGTTATGCAGAGAAGTCAGTATGCTCATCCATTTGTCCCTGAGGCTGTTTTTGGCACAAAGAAACAAAGCCATCTACCCAGGCTGCATCTACTGTCATCCTTTTCAATAGCTTCTATTCTTAGCAGTGCTTCCTTGGCCTCACGGAGACCTGTGGGCTCCTATTGTGGCCAGTGCCTACTGCCTCACTGTAGCTCTCCTGACTTCTATTTCATCTCTATTTGTGAATGTACTCCAGGGAATTACATTTGAACATTTACTATTCCATGGAATTCTTTGAGATTAAATTTTGAAATGATTGTAAAAATCTGAACATATAGAACACAACAAAATCTTCAGTTAGCAAAGACAATGGAAGAATGCCTTCCATGATTATAAGCCCTTTTACTTTATAAGAAACTATTTTTTGTGTTATTTAGTATTTTTTGAGAATACTTTTCAGTTTCATATTTATAAATCCCCTTATAATAAGGGATCTTCTATTTTACATTTTGAAAATAAAAATAAAAGAAAAATATTTCAATTGCATCTCTGTTGGATTTGGTTAGTTTAGTTTACAATATTTTTTTGAACCCATTTTGACAGACAAAATTCAATTTTCACTGAGTAAACTTAATATATTCAGTGTTAAAATATGTATTTTTCCTGCATAATTTTCAAATAGTATCTTTAATTTAGGATGTCTTCCTTATTTGTTAAGTCACTAAAATATAGCATGATTTATTCAAGATCATAATATTTATTAACACCTTTTGATTTGGTTTTGATAGATCTTGATTATCATTTTATTATGATAATTTGCTACAAGTTTGAGATTGTGAAAAAGAAATGTTGATTTATGAAAATTATTACATGTTCTTTAAAAGCTAATTACTGGACATCTCTTACTCATCTTGTCTTATCAAGATTGATCCATTAAACTGAAGAATAATTCCCGTGTGACAATTCTATTTTGAAGAAAACCCATTGCACTTTTAAATAAACATAGAAACATAATATTTGAATTATTAATGCCAAAAATATGCATTCATTTTTGGTAGAAGAGTGATAATATCCTTAGTTCAATGAGAATCCATTAACCTAGTGGCCGTTTATAAATATAATTAGTCTATTATAAAAAGAAATGATAAGATTAAGTCTGTAATTTCTTTGAAGGTTCTTAATAGAAAAGCATTATTTATTACTGTCAAAAAATCAATAATAAAATACTTAAGAACTCAGTAATAATGGCATATCATTATTGATGTTTGTTCAATAAAAAAACTGTGCTCACTACATGTATAGAGGGCCTCCTTTCAATTAGCTTTGCTTAAATGAAAATATCCCACTTAATTAAATTCAGTGGTTACTAAAATTGTTCACTTGTGATCACAACAAACCTGTAATTATTTTCTAAGAAAAATCTTTTCCTTGTTCTCAGTTCCTTCTTCAGTTTACATCTCTTACAGATGACTTTTGAGGAAAAGTCTTTAATGTCAACACTTGGTTTGTCTCCTGAGTTCTCATTAATATCATTATCATATTCTATTCTAGGAAAATATTATTATCCAGCTTTAAATTATTAATCAAATTATTATTTATTAATTTAATTATTAAAGAGTAATTACTCTTTAATATTAAATGACATGTTATGATTTCATTCCAAGGGTTTTCTTGTTTGATATGTTTGAGGGATAGAATATTTTACTGATTAGTTACTGTTTAGTGCAATGAAATGGAACTGCTAGGAGCCCCAAGTAGACAGAATTGATGTCCATGTTGGATGCGAAGCATGCATATTCCTTGCAAGCTCAGAATCCTTATTGGTATGTCTTGTAATTTTATTAAAGTCCAGAAAGGATGAAGACCTAATAACGAGCAAGTCGCGGGCTTTGGCTCAGCCACAGCAAAACCCAAAATTTGCTTAGCTCTATAGTATAGAGAAAAATGTTTAACAATTAGAGTATTACTTTTTAATATTAACAATGTTAATCCCCCTAAATTTGGCACAATATTTTATATTTCCTTAAAATACCTGCTATAATTTTTTATTATTATTTTAAAGGTGCTAGTGTTTTGATACAGTTAAACCTATTTTTTAATTTAATATTTTATTTATTTATTTAGTTATTACACTCCAGATTTTATCCTCCCCTTAGTCCACCTTCTGATTGTTCTACATCCCATACCTCCTCCCAACACCCCTGTCTCCACGAGGATGTCCCTACTACCCACCATCCACCCAACCAGACTTCTAAGCTCCGTGGGGCCTATAGTCTCTTGAGTGTTAGGTGCATCATCTCTGATTGAACCCAGACCTGGCAGTCCTCTGCTGTATATGTGTTGGGGGCCTCATATCAGCTGGTGTATGCTGCCTGGTTGGTGGTCTAGTGTTCGAGAGATTTCGGGGGTCCAGGTTTATTGAGACTGCTAGTTCTTCTATAGAGTCACCGTTCTCAGCTTTGTCCAGCTTTTCCCTAATTCAACCACAGGGAACAGCAGCTTCTGTCCATTGGATGGGTGCGAATACCTGCACCTGACTCTTTGAGCTGCTTGTTGTGTCTTTCGGGGGGCAATCATGATAAGTCCCTTTTTGTGAGTGTTCTATAGCCTAAGTAATAGTGTCAGTCCCTGGGACCTCCCCGCGAGCCACTTTTGGACCTGTCCTCGACCTTCTTTTTCTCCGGGTCCTCTCCATTTCCTTCTCTGCAGTTGTTTCAGATAGAAACAATTATGGGTCAGAGTTTTGACTGTGGGATGGCAACCACCTCTCTCACTTTTGTTCAGATTCTTGTTTCTGTCTTAAAGAAAATAAGCAGAATTGAATTTATTTCTATGTTTATTGTTTAAAAATCACCGTAATTAATATCTATATTACACTTTCTCCTTTATTAGGATACATAAAATAAACTTTGAACAACTAAATTAAAAACTTCTTTCTTAATTATTTATAAAGCTTACAGCACAATGGATTCTAGCATTTACCTAATGTATTATTACTTTTCTGTTGCTGTGTTAAAATACCATGAGCTGAGTCATCTCAAGGAAGATTACTTTATTTGGGCTTATGGTTTTAGAGGGGGCACATAATAGTAGGAGAGGAATGGCAATAGGAAGCCACAGCAGGAATCTAAGAAAGAGCATAACTCTAATTAGAGCAGGAAGCTAAGATAGCAAACTGAATGTGGGGTGAAGACATAAACTCTCAAAGCCAACCCAAAGTAATATACCTCCGGCAAGGCTACACCAACTAAAGATTTTATAACTCTCTAAAAGCTGCTATCAAATGGGGACCTAGTGTTCAACTATGCTGGTCTGTGAGCAGCATTTATTAGTCAAACTATCATATATTAGTAACAATGCTGTCAATTATTTATAGAATGTTGATTACCTTTACAGGGACTTATTGAATCAAGATAGCTTACCTAATGGTAGTACAATTTCCAATCATAGGAATAGACAAATATGTATTTAAAATTTAGGTAATCTGAAATAAAATAAGAAAAATCTTAATTTTGGGGATATAAAAAAATTCTTATCATGGAATAAAACTGTATTATCTTAAAATGTTTGAATTATTTGCTATCATGCTGACTGAGACCCACAGCTCCGAATAATTTGTGGGGAGTTTGCTCTATACTGTTAAAGTTGGCTCATTCACAGATTCATGAAATAAGTTACACCCTTTGAAACTGTGTAGGTTCCGGACTTTATAAGTACACAAATTTCAGTAACTTATAAGTAGCTTTGGAGTTATTATATTCTAATATCCATGATTTTGACAGTATGTACCTATCAAAACAAGAAATTTTAAAAGAAATATATATGAATATTATTTGTCCCTGTTTTTAGTGTACAGAGATTGCATTAGGTAGTAGTACAAATTTTTGCACAGTATTACTTTGTATAAATGATTAATTTTTTAAAAAAATATAATGCTAATTTTAATTTAAAATTTAAAATTTTATTATTTATAATTTTGCAGAATGTGTTAATGAATTAGTAGAGAAAGCATGGTTTTCCACTGGAATTATTGTAGATCATCTGGGAAATATGTAATGATGTTGTCTTTAAATATATAGTTATTAAAAGAATTTTCTTCACTTTGATTAAGTGTAGAACTTGAAGATTTAGCTTAAGTAATAAATCAAGGAAAATATGTTTCATCTTTTTCTTGTAGGAAGGTAAGAAGTTGTACTATTCTTAATGACAGTAGCTATGCTCAGTCCATCAGAAAACTCATACATCTGATTTATTAGCAAATTGATGTATACAATGATTATAAAATTGAGCATATGTTCATATAAATAGTTAAAATTCAAAGAAATGAACAAACAAACAAAAACAGTGCTGTTCTCAATGACTCCTAAAAAGTAAAACCAAAACCAAAACCTTAGTACTGGATACACATACTTTGCAGCAGGCCAGGGAAACTTATCAAATGTTAACCATATAATATGGTACAAGGGAAATTTAAAAAGATAAAGGAAACATGAAATCACATCTTCATGTTATATGAAGACAATAAAGCTGCAGATCCATGGTAGTATAAAGCTGGATATCAAGGGTAATATAATCCTGCATATCAATGGTAATATAAATGGTAATATAATAGTATCAGTAGCCATAGAAACAACAGAAAGAACACGAAATGAGCGAAAATTAAATAATACACAGTGGAAATAGGAATGGATAAAATTTTGAAAGAGGGAAGGAAGTTAAAGAATCGTAGAATTAATTGAAAATGAAAACCAACTACATCAAATCTATGGAATTTAATTAAGAAAATCCCATGAGAAAGGAAAGTTCAAAGCATGATGTACCTAAATATCAAGTGTGTGAGATCTTAGATTACTAAATCAATGATGGACAAGAAGACTATGATAAAAATGAGAAAACAACATCATTCAAAATCACACAGGAAGAACTAATCAAAATAAGGCCTTATTTGAAAACTTATATGTAATAACAGTTACAGACTGGGTAGATAATATTTAGAAATATGTGTGTACACATAGACATGTATTCATATAACAATAAAAAAGAAGAATGAGTTTAAAAGAGATCAAGGAGGGGCATATGCAAGGGTTTGAAGGGAAAGGAGAAGAAAAAAATGCTGCAATTATAATCTTAAATATTAAAGGAAACAAAGACTGGAAGTAAGGACATAGTATTGAATAATATCTATAAAAATAATGGAATGAAAAGATATATTTATCTTACAATTCTAACAATATTAACCAATCTTTAGCACGTTAACCAAAGGAAAAAGGTAGATGATTGGATGTAACAATATTAGAGATTAAAAAGAGATATTATAATAAACACTCAAGAAATTTACAGAACTATAAGACATTTTTTAGCCAGGCAGTGGTGGTGCACTCCTTTAATCCCAGCACTTGGGAGGCAGAGGCAGGCGGATTTCTGAGTTCAAGGCCAGCCTGGTCTACAAAGTGAGTTCCAGGACAGCCAGGGCTACACAGAGAAAACCTGTCTCGAAAAGACCAAAAAATGTCATATAAAACCAACTACTGTAGAATCTTCTTAAAACATATACATATGTTGAAAGAAATTTATATGGAGCTACTGAATTGTTATGGTGACAATGTCCAACTATACATCTTTGGCCACCCAGAACCTTCCAGTGCAACGAATGAGTTCCACTTAATTGTGTTGTTGGACAAATGTGCCCCATGGAAACCCCAAAACAACTCAGGTTATTTCATGCTCTTCATGAATAATGATAAGGCATTATTGCTGAATATAAATCTTACATGTTTCATTGAACTCAGAGGAGTCAAGCTGGTTGCTAGCTGTAGCTTTTGGCCCTACTAACTAATATTCATGATACTAAGAGATACTCTGTACACAACAAGAGGAAGAAGGTCACCACAAGCCAAGCTACAAACCTTGTAATCTACAAAGTGACCCGCCTTCATGATAGACTGGTGCAATAATGGCATAAACATGGCAGGAGTCACCAAACATGATCTGATTGGATGTATGCAACCCATCATGAGCTGGAATCTATTCCTGACACTATTCAAATGGCCATGATTGTTAGATTAGATAGGCCATGAAATCCCAATTCTATTGGTGCATTCTGCTGTACCCCTAGAGCATGTCCCACTCAGTCATAATCAGAGAAACTTCCTCCTACAGTAGGTTGGGAACTATCACACTGACATAGGACTAGACAATGTGCAAAGACTCAAAATTAAGAGACTTTTGAGTGACACTCAGTCCTAAATGAAGTAAAATAGAAATTAAAAATAATAAGATAAAATGTAAAAGATGGTGGGGTGGTGTAAGGAAGTGTGACTTGAGAGGATCTTATGAGATAAGGACCATGCACAGATGCTGCTGAATATGTTTTTTCTTTGATGTCTACTTGTGCACATGCAACCTATCCTTTAGTGTAACTGTTTCCCCAGTGTAACTCCCTTGATAAAAAAGTATGTATTTCCATTACTTCTGAGTTAATGATGAACGCATCATTAACGTATCAAGAACGCGGGTTTCTTTAGGCTCTAGGACTCCATCTTGTGCAGACCTGTATAGGTCCATTCATATGTCTGTCTATCATGTTGATTTAGAAGGCCCTTTTCTCCTGGTGGTCTCTAACCCTCTAGATCTTAAGCCCATTCTGATTCTTCTTCCTGTGTAGGTGTTATCTTCAACAATGGGGCCTACTGTCAGTTTGTGGGGAACAGTCTATAATACTGGTGATAGCCTGGATTGTTTGGCAGTTTTCATGGGCTCCCTTTGGCCAACAAATCAATTAGGTGTTACCCAACTCTAATACTGGTAGCTCCATTAGGTAAGAAGACATGTCCAGTTGGGGCTCTGTTTCTCCCACTATCTGGAGGTTTCATGTAGTTCCCTTCCTGTATGTCTATATTTTAGGAGGCTTCTTCTATATTAACTTCTTATACTACTTTCCACACTTCTGTCCCCTGACATGGCCCTTAGTTTTTCACTCTCTCTCCTGCCCCTTGTCCTAGTCTTCTATCTCTTTTTTACTTGTTCTTCATGTTCCAGGACCCAGCATCCATCCATAGCTATATGTTCTATTTCCCTTTCCTAAGAATATTTATCTGCCCCTCTCCCCACTGCTCCTATATGCTATACCAGATCTCTGAAACTGTAACTTGCTTGTGGTTGAGTTAACAGTTAATATCCAATATATATGGATGTGGGATACTTTAATCAGGATATTTTTTTCTAGTTCTATCCATTTGCCTGCAACTTTGATGTCATGTTTTTTAAAAGCTCTGTAACAGTCCATTGTGTAAGTGTCCCACATTATGTTTATTCATTTTTCTGTTGAGGAAGATCTAGACTGTTTTCAGTTTCTGGCTATTATCACTAGAGCAGCAATGAACATGGTTGAGCAACTGTCCTTGTGGTGGAATGGAAATACTTTGGGTAGATACCCAAGAATAGTGTAACTGGAACTGGAAGAAGAAAGATGCCCATATTAATGAGGAGCAGCCATGCAGGTTTCTACAGTGGCTTTACATGTTTTCATTCCCACTTATAACAAATGAGTATTCACTATATTTCAAATCCATGCCGGCACGAGCTGCTATTTTTCTTAGTTATTCAGATGGAATCTCGGTATTTTGATTGGAAATTTCCCAGATGGGTAATGATGGTGAACATATTTTTAAGTGTTTTCAGCCAGGTGATTTTCATTTAATGAAATATCTTTGTTTCGAATTCTACCCTACTTTTAATTTGGTTATTTTCTTTATATCTAGTTTTTTTTCTGTATGAATTTTTGAGATTAGCCTTCTGGCAGATGTATAGTTGGTAAAAAGCTTTTCTCATGCTATAGGATGCCACATTGTCCAAAAGATTATGTTCATTTCAATGCCAAGGTTTTTCAGTTTCTTGAGGTACCATTTATTAATTGTTATCTCAGTTCCTGTGCTAAAGGGTTTGCAGTTCTTTTCAGAAAACATTATTTTTGTATGTACCAGTGAGTTCCATGTATACTCTTCTATCAGGTTCACAGTATCTAGTTTTATGCAGATTTTTGATCCATTTTGACTTGTATGTTTTGCAGGGTGATAATTATGAATCTATTTGCATGTTTCTATATGCAGACATTCAATAAGACCAACATAGTTTGCATAAGATGCTGCATTTCCTCCAGTGTGTATTAATGCCTTTCTTATAAAACAAAACAAAACAAACAGCAATAATAAACACATTCTAAAGCTGTGTAGATTTGTGTCTGGGTCTTCAGTTTAATTCCACTTAATATCATGTTGTTTTTATGACTATAATTCTGTAGTATAACAGTAGATTGGAAATAGTGAAATCTCCAGCAGTTTTAGCTATCATTATTGTAGTGTGTGTGTGTGTGTGTGTGTGTGTGTTTCTATATGAGGGTGAAAACTGTGCTTTCTAGATGTGTGAAGAATGTGTTGGATTTTAAGATTGCATTGAATCTTTAGATTGCTTTGGTAGGATAGCCGTTTTTACTACATTAATCTTAGCTATCCATGAGTTTGAGAAACCTTTCCATCTTAAAATATTTTCTTTAGTTATTTATGTCTTTAAAATGTTTAATTATACACGTTTTAAAACTGAATTTCAAAATACATTAAAAAGATTATCCACCATGATCAATTTGGCTTTATCCCAGAAATGCAGTCATAATACTATAAAATATATATATATCTCAGCAAACATACTTCAACACATGATAGACTAAAGGACAGAAACCACATAATCAGCTTCCTACCTGTATAAAGTCCTTTGTTAAAATCCAATATTATGTAAGTCCTAGAAAACCTAGAAACAGAGCAGACTTATCTCAATGTAGTAAAGTTAATATTAAATAAATTTATAAGGAACATTTTGATAAATGAATTAAATCTCAATTAGTTTTCAGAAAAACATCAAGCAACATGATGAGATCCACTGCCCTACTTGCTATGACAAAAGTGAAGAAATAAGTGGGTCTCAAAATGAGTTGAAGTATTCTTCTTTCTAGATGCTACAGAAATATACCGCCTTCTAAAGAAAATATAGACATTCAGTAAATTATCAGGATAAAAAAATAATGCATATGCTAGAAACTTCTAGAAACTTTATCCTTCTAGAAACTTTGGTAGTTATGAGATGCTATGTCTGAATCCAGATAATATAAAGTAATAGTCCTACCATCCATAAGCTTGTGAGCTACAATAACGACTGACCTGGGAAGACAAGCCCACTGGTGCAATAGTGGCAGATTTCTATGAGCAACCAATAGCACTATGATTAGATGTAAAGACAACACTTAAAAAAAAAAACTATTTTACATGGTGTGTGTGCATATGTGTGCATAGGCCAGAAGTGTCAGGTCTCCTGGTACTTGAGATAATGGCAGTTGTGGGCTACATAGTATGGGTATTAGCAATTAAACTTTAGCCTTCTACAGGAGCTGCATGTACTGTTAGCTCTAAGAAACCTCTTGTTTCAGGTTCATTAATTACTATTCTCATATTCATTTAACATAATACATAATAGCGAGGCTGTGGCTAAGTAATAAATCTGCAATGTACTAGCACTAGCACCCCATTCATATATAAATCATGTAACATAAAAACTTTTAGAAAGAGGTTTAGAATCAATTAGTCTAATACTAATATTTGCTTTTAAATTATTAATTTCAAATAATAGTATAGGTTGACCTACTCATAAAATTTTCATTATTAAACACTATACCAAAATATAATTCCATTTGTGGCTGCGGTAAAATACAGTGTTTTAAAAGGTAGATGATTATGTATGTTTTAGAGGTTGTGCATCCCATGTGTCAAAGGGCAGCTTGAAGGTTGAACATTTGATTTTGAATGTTTTGCTTGAATGAGAATTCTTTTCTTAGGCAGGTTCTGTGTCTCCAGTTTGCTGCTTTGTCTCATAATTTAAAGGGAACATTGATTTCCAATCTCAGTGCTTTGAATTTGTCTGGAATTATTCATGCCAATGGAAGCATATTTTCCAGCTTTCATGAAGTTTATGATAGATAAAAAGAATGATATAAAGTCCGCAAGGTGTTCATCCTTTGTCTCACAACTTAAGAGTAAGAATTTATAATGTCTCTATGCCATAGTGGAACATTGCTTCACTTGGTCAAAATGCTAGATCACTACTTTTCATTTTCCACATATCAGCACAATTTTTTATTTCAAGGCATGTCCATTTCTTGAATTTTCATGTCATACTTATTAAGCTGTATAAACATAGAATCATACAGACTGTTTCTTTATCTCTGATCTCTTAAATTGTGCACATATATGTGCATTTTCTTGTGTTTATTATATACACATGCACGTGGAGGCCACAGGACAACTTCAAGTGTCATCCTCAAGAATACTATTCACTTCCATTGAGACTGGGCCACTCCTTGACTTGGAGTTCATCAATTATGTTACAATGCCTATGTAGTGAAACACAGAATTTATTATGCTCTTGTTTACTTAGCACTAAGATAATACCTACCAACCACCATAGCTAGCTAAAATGGCTCTGAGGATTTAGCTCAGACCCTAATCTTTGTGAGGTGAGCACTTTACGAACTGAGGTAACTCCCTAGCCACATCACTGGCTACTTACATTCAAAACTTTGGCTTTGTGATTCATGCAATGTTTTTACTAGTTCATTACTCATTTTATAGTTATGTTTTTTCATGTTGAAAGAATCCATTATCCTATTTTGTTAAAACTCATTGATTGTTCCTCTCTCTCTCTCTATCTCTCTCTCTCTCGTATTGATGGTCAACTTGACACAATCTGGAATCATTCAAGCACATCTATGAGGTACTTATTTCAATTAGGTTAGCCTCTATCCATCACTGCGAGTACTTGTCTGGATACATTGAGTTAGGAACACTCACCCAGACACTGGGTTGGAGCATCCCTTGTGTTAGGATCCTGGACTCCATAAGAGGAAAGATTGGCTGAGAAGTAGTGCATAATAAAAAGACAGGTTCCCAGTGGGCAGCTTTCTCATGCTTTTGAAATCAGGACTGATGTGGGGTGGTGGATTGTGATCTTGAACTGATCTGCAGCAGTAATCCCATTCTTCCTTCGATTGCCTACTTCAGGGCATTCTATCAGATCAACAACAGGAAAAGTACTTCATACAGCTACAAAATAAGAACAACTGCTCCCATTGAAAAACATAAAACCTGGATTCAAAAGCCTACTACACAGTGCCCTTAGAACATGATTCAACCTTCATATGTGCAGTTTCTTTAAGCATCCCATATTATTTTGGAAGAGCACAGGTGCCTGTGTTTGGGTTGACAGCTTAACTATTGCTACTTACACTACACATAGTAAATGGAAAGTATTCCCCATCTACTATATTTTTACGTGTTTGAATTGAACTGAAATTTGGAGTTCCTGAGACCCTCTGTGTGCAAGTCACCCTTTCTCCACAACTTTGCAAATATTCTTGCTAGCCAATTTACTCTCGCATATCGTTCTCTGCACACTCTCAAATTTATCATTGATTTTATAAATCTGTCATGTGCAAAGTTGCACTTTAATACATGTCTTCCTAAAACACTAAATTGAAACTGCTATTATTAATTGAAGGTGTAATTAAGTACTTTAATTAATGGGAGGCAGCTGTGCTCTTACAAGGAAAATAGTCTCTAAAAATATGTTATGTTTTGGATTTTAGAATTATGTCATGCTGTGTAGTAATTCAGCAAGGAAAGCAGGTTAATTGAGTCTAAACGTGAGAAAACACAGTTGCCATGTACCCCAAATTACTAAATACCATCTTTCTTTGCACAGAGCTTTTTATCTAAGGCTTCATTTTCCAAACTACATGGCTTCAGTCACTTGTATCATTCAAACAGCAATGCTGGAGAATAAAAATAATGAAGAACTATATGTATTAAATTTTTTAAAAACCTAACTGCAAAGTTCAGTTTTGTAAAAAATAAATCATTTAAATAGGTAATGAATAAGATTGGTCATAGACAAACTAGAGTTTTTTTCTTCACAAGGTTTATTTATTTTATGTACTTTGGAGGAGGGAATGTAGACATGACCTGGTAGACACCCTATGGGGTGCACTGCATTTCTAGGTAAGAAGCACTACACACCATGATACTGTAGTCAGAACACAAAATTCTGAAGTAGCATGAGTTGCCAGCCAGTAACTGGCCTGCAAGGAGTTTGCACCATCCCTGTCTCTTTTAATATGCTTCTTCCTCATATTGTGTGAGTGTTGCAACTCTGAAGGGAAAGATATCCTGGCAGTCAGGAGCCAAGGAATACCGCAAAGTCCTACCGGGCAACAAACCTCACTCAGGTGCTTTATCAGGAGGGAAAAACCTGGGAGTGTGGCTGCCTCTGCTTAGTGAGATACAAGAGAGGACTAAGAGGAGGCTGGCTTATATAAGATTTCCTGGAGAGTGGAGGGGGCAGACAGAGAAGGGAAGCAAGAGGGAGAAAGGGAGGGAGAGGAAGAGGGAGAGAGAGAGGGAGAGGGAGAGGAAGGAGAGGGAAAGGGAGAGGGAGCAGGAGGAGGAGAGGGGGAGGGGAGGGGAAAGGGGAGAGGGAGAGAGGAATAGAGGGGGTATCAGGCCAAGGAAAAGCTAGATTCCAGAATTCTTTTGTTCTTCCTGCACCATTCCTCTGTCTAGCTCATCAACAGCTGTATATAAAGGAGTCCTTCACAGTCATTGGTTGTGGTCTTCCTGCTCTAGTTGGATTTCCTGTTGTTTTGAGAAAAAACCATGACCAAAAGCAATACGGGAGGAAAGGTTATATTTCAGCTCATCACTTACAGTCCATCCTACAGAGAAGTCACACCGCTGGAATCAAGGCTGGAACCTGGACACAGTAACATACATAGAGGCCATGGAGGAGTGCTGCTCACTGGCTTGCTCAACCTGCTTTCTTGGACAGCCCAGGGCTGTGTATCCAGAGCAGTCTGGGCACTTTCTAATCAATAATTAATAGAGGGGTTACCTACAGAAGACTCTTATGGAAACATTTTCTAATTGAGATTCTCCTCACTCATGTAGCTCTAACCTGGGTCAAGTCAATAAAACTAACCAGGATATGATGAAAGAATGTATTGCTTCAAGATATTCCACAGTTCATGTTAAAATAACGAAGTCATCTTTTATGTGCCTTTATATTTTATAGATTCTATTCTAAGTGTGTTATAAACTAACCTTAAGAAAATTCATGAGATATACCTGATTCAAATGTTTCCACTTGGGATCACAGATAAAGTCTATTGTCATTGCCTTCATCCCTGGGATATAATGATGTCTTTAAAATAGAACAGAACATAGATTTAAGTGAGAACAAAAGTTGCTTCAGTTACAACATGCACTTTGCCAAAGTAAATGACAAAAAAATTAGTAATTCAGCATTTGTTACATGTGTATTCCATGCTAACTGACAAACTGAACAGTGTCCATGCTAACTGATTAACTGAACAGTGAATATACCAGATAAATCTCTGCCTTTCTGGATTTTATGTTATGGTGAAATGAAGAAGAGTGTGTGTGTGTGTGTGTGTATATGTGTGTGTGTGTGTGTGTGAGAGAGAGAGAGAGAGAAAGACAGAGAGAGACAGAGACAGAGAGACAGAGAGACATTTCCTTTTTTATTGCTTTCTGCTATGGCTTCATAAAAAGCTACACATTTGCCTGATTTTTATTATTCTGCAGTTCTTCCATATATGTATGATGAAATTCAAAAGATGGTTTATTTAGTTAGCATCTTTTGGAAAGAATTACATGCTATGTAACATATGGGAACTCAACCTCTGGAGGCTATGAGCTGATTTTCAGTTTAAAAGAGACTGTTTAGTCATGATATTTGTGCTCCAGAGATGCTGTACAAATGGGTTCATGCAGTTAACCTTCCTTCAAATTGACATCCTTGACTTTATCCCGGGAAATAAATGGCGAAGGAGAAAATGTTAATTATGAAGCTTTTCAAGATTAATTTTTTTCATTTTGAGAAAGTGACGTGTTCACCACTTTCCATGTTAAATAAGGTTTCTTGCTTGGTAACATAGGGTCTGCTGCAGTAATTGTGTGCTTGGAGCAAATGCTTGATGGTGGAGAAGACAAGTACAAAAAGCAATTTTTGCAACAGCCAACCAGAACAGCTTGCTCTGTTCCCAAAAATTAATGGATTTAACCTTGCAGCTGCAACAGTGTTATTATGCAAATATCCCGAGGATTATGAAAGCTAACCGACTCTCTACAGAGAAAGTTGATGCTTTCTTCTTGAGAATTTTAAGTGACTACATAATTGACACATTGTGTAACCACATTAAGTAGAGAAAATATATTTTCAGTCAATCTACTGATTTTCATTGTATATTTCATTGTTTTCAGCAATTTATTGAGGCTTTTAGCTAGAACAATACTATTTAGCTTAGTGAACTTCAACATCCTTGAAAAAGAATTGGAAATGCTCGATAATGAGTTCATGTTATGTTTGTTTTATCTCAGAAAGAAATAAAGTAACCCTTACATTTTACACAAACGCAGTGATGTGGTTATGTTGAATGTGTTCAAAGCAATATATTTGCATTTTGATTGGCAACAGTTTAGAGATTTATGATCTAATTACTTGATCAAGTTGATAGCCACCTTGGTTTTTGAAGCAGATCTCATATTTATCATGCATATAAAACACAATTGAAGGTTCATTCTTGGTAATTGACCAGTTGTGAATATCATTCAGAGTGCACTTCACTCGATTGAAACTCTATTCTAATAAAATCTTTGATGATTTTTAAATAATTTAAATGAAACATATAAGGGTAAGGGCAACTTTAGTTTCATTATGGTAGAGCTTTAGTTATGCAGGTAGAGAATGAATATCAATTCACACTCTTTATATGAACTACCTGCAAAGATTATCTTGGGAGTGTCAACTTTATTTAATAAGGTAATATCTATTCTTTTACCTGTATGGAGAGATATTCAAACTTCTCTTAAATATATCACAAATACACATATGTATCCACAAATACAATAATTATAGCTGTTTAATTGAAAACACACTTAATTTGAAATCTGCAAATCTTTTATACCTTAATTTTATTAATTATCTTTTATTCATCACTTAGGAACAAATACTTAAGACCAGGTTTCTGATGTTCACTTGAATGATAACATATATAAAGTATTTGAAAATTTAAAACATTATTTAGTGATATTCATCTGTATTTATGTTCCTGATCTTTCATTAAATATTTGTAAACTAACTTCTGAATCAAGTTTTAAAGGCTAATAATGCAAGCAGCATACAAGTTATGAAATTTGTTTCTCAGTTTAAAATTTATATTGTCTCAAAAATCAGTATGAGAATTGTAAAAATTACAATGAACATAATTTAACTAATGTAGAATGAGTTTTAAAATTCTGACATATCACAAAGTATCTAACTAAAACCCCAATCATGAGAAAAATTGTTGTGAACTCTTGGCCAAGGGAGTTCAAGAGACTCAAAAAATACAGACTAATGTTCTTGCCCCAGGTTCCCTTCCAGATGATGAAGTAAATTCCCTTTGCTGAGGACACCATGCACTTCAGACACAGGACTAGAAAGATCCAAATTAGGTCCGCCCTGAAAGTGTCCTCTCTGTGGACTAACTTTTATAGTATTACAAGTTTCTATGTATGCTTCCAAGGGAGAAGAGCAAACAATACTCCAAACTAGTTGTAAAATCCATAATCAAAATAATGGCACATATGCCTTCTTAGTAACCAACAGTTGTCTAGTTGAACTAAAGATGTATTTAACAGTAGGGAAATCTTAGAACTGCAACCCTAGCCACCTACCCTAGGGTTCGTGAAATAGTGTGGCTTAGAAGAGAACCTACTATTGCCACTTTACTAAATCACAGAATTCCCAACTTAATTCCACATTATTTTCCTTATACTCACAGATAAAATATAGCTCCCAACCCTCATCAAGGAAGCTTTCTTTTTTAATAGATGGAGACCACTACATAAAATTATAACATCACAATGCCCAGAAATGTGAATCATTTTGGTATCCTGCCGCAATGGGTATGTCTACAACAAAACTCCTATATCTAGACTCAGGAAACATAATATAAGAGGGGGCAGAAATATTGTAAGAGACAGAGGATGGGAAATCTTCAGTGAGATTGTATCTCTTAAAAATGACAGCGAAAACTTACCTATGACACCTCAGCATTCTGGCTTCCTAAAGAAGACCTAAACAGGGACAACACCAATAACACATTAATTAATGTGGACGTGGGAAATATCATGGACAGGCAACTAGGCAACTTGGGTAGAGAGTGGGAGAAGAAGCTTTCCACTAGGATTGATCCCTAAAATTAGTTACCCACTAACAGTTTTTCGTCCTGAAACAAAATGCATGCACACAGCACTGAATAAACTCAGCAGGCTATATTGTTATATTTATACAGACAAATAGATGTGTGTGTGTGTGTGTGTGTGTGTGTGTGTGTGTGTGTTTAAAATATCTGACATACTCAGTGTTCAAATTTTTGATTCCTGATGCTATCCACATTCATTATGATTAGCCTCTATTAAAAAAGCAGGAGAGCCATCCAGTCTTATTCTTATACTTTTGTAGCAGCCAGAATGCCTCTTCTCACTAACATGTCCCTCTCTATATGTGTCTCTGTCTTCTCTCTGGTTTCCTTGAGTACTCTAGTGATGAATTAAAAACTCTGTTTTCATTCTATATTTGCTTTTAAAGTTTGTAGTGTTACAAGTATTTTTCCTTAATACTTTGCTTACATTTATATGCTTTTGGAATTTGTAATAATATAGAATTTCTTCCTCACTCAATGTTCACCTCGTCTTTAAAATCACTGTGTATGCATGAGGTACATTTTCACCTTATTTCTTCCTGTGGATATGCCTTATTGATTTTTGTCCTTTTTGTGATATTTATTTTGCCCTATATAGTTTTTCTAATGTAGACACAGCCTTTATGATATCTGTAGTAATACTTTGTTCTTATTACACATCATTGCTATTTTGTAAAAAAGTCATACATGATCATTAAACATGTGAATATTAAGTCAACATCCCTAGATAAAAAATAGGGTCAGATTAATCTTAACTTGTAGCTACAAATTTTCATGAAACAACCAATATGTAACTATTTTTTTGTTTAAAGGCATCATATTTAGTGTATAATACTGGATCATTGTTATTCAGTTCATGACCAATTACATCCTCAACTCTTAGCTGATTATAGTTTAAGTATAAGCATATTGTCTGCACCTGTCTAATTATAGTCTATCATTGATAGGAATTAGAAATGGCAATTCAGAATTGTTTGAAGCATACAGAGAAGAAAACACAAAGACAGACAGACACACACACACTCACACACACACATATACACACAAAGTGAAACCACAAAAGGATATTTGAAATGAGATGGGTAAAGAGAGGTAACTGTTGTTTTTCAGCCTAGAGTCAACATGCAGGAATTATGTACCTCCCAGTCTGTAAAAAATATGTGTGCAACAAATACTGATTTGCAATAAAACAAGTTGCTGATTTAATTCATAAATCAACCATGAAGAACAATTTCAGGTCTCTTTGTAGTTTTCATGCATTAGCTTGATACGAGTTGCTTAGAATGTGAAGTCCCAGATGGAGGAGTTGGAGAAGGAACTGAAGGAGCTGAGGGGGTTTGCAGCCTCATGGAGGGAGCAACAGTGTCAAGTGGCCAGACCCCCCCCCCCGGTGCTCCCAGGGACTGGACCACCAACCAAGAATACCCATGGAGGGACCCTTGGTACTGGCCGCATATGTGGAAGGGGATGGCCTTTTTGGACATCAGTGGGAGGAGAGGCCCTTGGGCCTGAGGGTGTTCGATGCCCCAATGTGGGGGAATGCCAAGGAGGGAAGACAAGAGTGGGTGGGTGGGTAGGGGAGCACCCTCATAGAGGCAGGGGTAGGGGGAATGGGATAGGGGGTTTCTGAATGGGAGACCTGGAAAGGGGAAAACATTTGAAATGTAAATAAAGTAAATATCCAACCCCCCCCCAAAAAAAAACAAAACAAAATAACAAAAGATTTGTGGGTGTACAATTCAGGTATGTTAGTTGGAAGGAGTGAATATTGAATTTCCGTTTCATTGATGGAGGAATGCACTTAACCCTTGTTGACACAGTTAAATCAGCTCAGAGATTTTAAACACATGTCCTTGGCTGTGTGTCAGGTTAGATATCTCAGCAGCTAACGTTGCACATAGGGGCAAGGTCAAACACTATATTGTTAATGTCATTCCCTCAACCAGGGAAGACTGAGCTCTTTTTCAAAGTCATTATACCTGTGTGTTCTTTCAATTCTATTGATCTTCTTACAAAGTCAAAAAAAAAAAAAAAAGTTGCACAGAAAACTTGTGTTAAGTTATGTTTGATCCCTAACCCTAACAGAGTTATTGAGACCTAGGTCTTAGTGGGACCTGGTAAACTACATTTTGCCATCTTTAGAGGGCGTGCTGGTGAGAACAGTTTATGAATACACGTTGTTGAACTCTTCCTTATTGAGGAGCTGCATCAATTCTCCAGAGCATGTGTCATTCCTGAAATCCCAAGGTCCAAGTCTGTGCTTCTTTGTCACAGTATCTTCCTTCTCGCAGTTGACGTTAGGATGCCTGATGCTCTTTCAGGGTGTTTATTCCGTTTCTGTATTGTAACAGGCTGCATGTCGCTACCCGTGTTTAAGTCTTTCACGTAGCCAAACCTCATTTCTCCCAGTTGTTGTATTTCTGTTTCTGCTTGAGAAGTCTCTCTGGAAAATCTGAACACTAGTTCAAGTTGGTTGTTGTCCCTCTACTTTAAGCTTTCGCAGTGTCAAGGACAACAAACGCTTCACCTGTTTCCTGGTAGGCAATCATTAATATGCTAACTTATGTTAATTAGCACATTGACACTACAGCTTGCTGAGGACTTTTATTATCATACTGACCATCTTTGGTAAATGTTGCCTACTATAGTACTTTTATATTACTTTGTAGTACTCTACATTACTTTTTTATTCTTAAGGTTATAATATAACATTTTTCCTTCCGTTTACTTTCTGAAATCTCTTCCATATAAACTTCTCCACTCTCCATCAAATTCACTGCCACTTTTCCCACTAATTATTATTGAATGCATATGTGTATACATACATATATACTCATATGTATACGTATCTAATATATGTATAACTAACACACACACATACACACACATGAAAGTTAGTTTCTACATGTTAGAAAGGTAATTGCTGAAATGGAATACAAATACTTTGAAAAATCACCTCACCCTAGTGGAAGAAAATGCATACTATGACTTGCGAGAGGAGCACAAACTTGGAACTTGTGATTTCAGGATACAAAGTGTTTAATATGGAATCACATGAAAATGATACTGAAAGGCTGAAATAGAAAATTCTACCCTTGGCCTTAATCATACATAGGATCCTAGAATATAATACATAGGAACACTTCATACACAGCACATCCAGGACACATTAATTAATTTTATGTTCAGGGTTAGGTTCTATTGCCTTGGAACATAAATCATTAAATCTGCACATAACGGAATTTCTTTGGGGTTGGGAGTTCAAAATAATGCTTTTCATTTCATTGTGTGTTTGGTAGTGTTTCTAGACTTGAAGTAGTGCTTAAAATCCATTGAGATTTAGAACCTTTAGCGTTTACTCAGCCCTGTATGCTTTGCATCGTCTGTGTGCTCTGTCAGTCTGTATCTCACTCCAGGGAAGTTTTACTTAACATATGCAATCCTAGTACACTGACTTCCTTCCCAGCTGCATGTTGCATCCCCTCATCTGTCTGTGCTACATCGCTATAAATATAACAATATTATATGAGAAATATATGAGATTCCAATTTAATTCTTCTCATTTCTAAAACTTTTAGTCCTTTATCAAATAATTTGATTTATAACAGATTATCTTCTTACGTTTAATTTCTATACACATATTAAAAATACTTCATATTCTGTTTTTGTTTAGTCTGATGTTGCTTTTCATTAGTATGTGGTTGACATTTGTGTTTTACTTTATATTTGTACTAAACATTTCCTGATCCAGGATGTAGGCTTATATTTTCCAAAACCTACTTCTTAAATGCTTCAACCTCCCTTGCAGCCCAGTGACCGCAGTTAGAGCAGGAAGATGGCTAACAGGACAAGAGGGGCGTGAATCTGCTTAGAAGGAATTCTTTGAGGTGAATCCAATCTATGTTGTCAGCAGTCCAGTCAACTTACAAAACATCAGACACAAATCAGAAGAAACTGCAGAGCTCTATGGATCTGCACAAGAGCACTGAAGCAGCCAGAGCACCACCAGAAGTTCTTTGGTGCATTTCTATCTAGTAAATAACAACAAATGAAGATCAGTGAAGAAAGCAATGTGAACCAACGGCAAGGCATCATCCACTGTCTGTTGGGTTATACTTATACTCTTTCTAAACATTGAGTCTCCTCAAGCCTCAGTTCCAACAAAACAACACATTCCCTTTCGCCAGACAGCCTCCAGAGAAACACTGTGTGTCTGTTCGCAGCAAAACATCCTTTTACATGTTTGCCTCAGCCAAACATCCTCTCATGTGTCTGCCCCAGCAAAACATCCTCCCACAAGACAGTTTCTAGTAAATCATCACATGATACAGGGTAGTATTCAGTGAAACCAGAAATTCTCACTTCACCAGGAAGTATAGTGTTGAAGGACTCTGAACACTAGTGACCAGGGATCCCATATGATTGGGACCCCCTGAGTTTCATTTATTTGAAATAAAATGCTCTCTCATGCAGAGAGCAAATAAAGATAAATGTGGACACATTTAATAATTAATGTGCTCTGGACTCATTGGCCGGTGCTGGGAGAAAATAAAAAAAGTTGACACCGAGTTGTAGGTGGTAATGAATGCATGTATGTGGTAAATTGCAAAGTTGGTCTCTCTGGTGGACAATTTCACTTCAAATCTAAATAATGTGTGGAAGACAAAGGCTGCTAGTACATGTGGAAAAACCCATGACTACACAGAGCTTTGGTACAAACATGAATTACATCAGCCTCCAGAAGGTATTTTGGCAGCAATAATTAAAACTAAAATTAAAATACATATACTAGTGCACCATCATCTCACTTCAAGTGCCTTGTCACATGCAGAAAATACACCAAGTATGCTAATGTGCTTATTGTATGATTACATCATCAGTTAAAGCAACATGGGAATGTTTTTACTAGCAAAAGTTTAGAAACAAAATGATTATCTGTTTGCTAAATTAGTAATATGCTATCCCTAGCAATCAAACCCAGTCAAAATCAAAAGCCATAACTATAATTATTGATATGAGAGTCACTCTAGGACCCCTCTTCACTGAGACGAGGAGAAGATACAGAAAACTGATCATTTTATTACCCATTTTGAAAATAAGCAGACACAGGCTAAATACTTGCAAATAAAACATCTATAAAGTAAGTGTGAACATATTTATATAATTTTATGTTCATTGAGAAGATAGATAAGAAGGTAGATAGATAGACAGACAGATAGACATCTTGATGGGTACTAGTATTGAAAAGAACAGGATAGCAGCTTTTAACAGGCTCTCAAAATGTTCTCATTTTATTCATTTACATGTAAGAGCACACACAAATAACACATCAACATTCTGCTGCTTTCTCCTGTTCCCCTCCCCCAGTGGCCAGAAACTATTGTAGAAATTAGATATCAATGTAGTTCATTGACATATTGAAGTTAAAAAACTTGAGATCATGAAAGCCATAGTTATTGTAGAGTATATATTTTTTCTAACATTAAAATAATATATTAAATTTAAACTATATAGTTGATCAACTCTGGTACAATTTCTTGGCATTAAATATGTGAAAAAGTGTTAACTAAGTGTTAAATAAATGGAAATTATACCAGAGATAAAAATGACCAAATCCAACTTGTTCTTACTACATGTTTCTCCAGTTTATTTGTGTGCTTTATTTGAAAGAGCACTTAATTGTGGCAGTATCAGGATAACCTAGGATGGTAATAAAACTAATTAAAGAACTACAACAAGTAGGTAGTTGAATGTTTACTTTCTGATAATATACTATATTTCTATACATTGAGAAAGAGAAGCATAGAAATTCTTATATACATGCTTACATTAAATGTGCTTATTTTAAACCATTTGAGAGATCTTGACCTTTCCCCCTAGCACTATAAGATATAAGAATGGGATGCAGTAGTAGCTTCTGCATAGAAAACATTGACCCAACCTGACACATTGCCCTTCTCTTTACTCCTATGAAGTGAGGTTCTTCATACTGTAATTCAGTGTTAAATGAGAATCCATTATTTTTCAGAGTTAGAGTTTACAGTGAAGCTACTTTAAATAGCTTGGGTTTTATGATTGTATTAGAGAGATATTTAAAGAAACCATCCAGTTTCATTTAATTTTTACTATAGTTTTTATAAGCCTTCTGTGTGTTACATTTCAGAAATATAATAGGTTTGATTATATTTTTTCTTATTCTCTCGAGAGCAGCTCCTCATTAAATTAGATCTGACAATTGAGCCAGCTTTTTACATGTTAAGTTATATGATATCTTTACTTCTTGGTACATAGCAGATTCCCAGTTTTTCTTTCACAAGATTTTGAAATTTAATGTAGCATTTCTTATAAAATTATAGAACCAATATTCATAATTTTTCAAGATAAAATTTGCACATTAAACTCATCTACTTATTGAAATTCTTTTCTATAGGTGTCTGGTAACCTTTCATAAAGCTGAATTTAATTTTATAAGCTAGTTTGAATAGTTGTATGCAGTCATAATAAATCCAATTGAATCTCTTAAAATATTCATTATTTCTAGTTATTCTAAGAACACTGCTTTGATAAGTGAGGGATGTTAGTGGCTGACTTAACACATGTTAGTAAGTTTGAGCTGTGATTTCTTCTGAACTTCTTTGGGGTTACTAATACGATGGTCTATTGAAGATAACCTGCCTGTCTTGGAGGCTAGCTGTCCTGGCACACATCACTTGTTACTTAAATGTATGACCCTTACAATTCAGTGTACATTTCTCATTGAAGCATTCAGAAAAACATGAATAGAAGATTTTTCAGAGCGAAGAGCCTCGGTCAGAGCTTCTGAGCAAACTCCTATTACAAGCGTTAAATAGATACAAATGTTCTTGTTAGTTGCCACTCCATACAGTAGTGAATCATGTTTCCCCTACACTGTTACTGTCTGGATAGTTGTCACTTTGCCTTTCTGCTCTCCCTTCTGACACCGCAAGTGATTCTGGGATTTATTTTACAGCCCTTTCTTGTGTATCCTCACTACAGGTCTCACTTTCCAGGCATAATATTCTAAACATTCCTGAATGACTATCATAGAGTAAAATCTCTTCCTTAATTGCAATGTGTTACTATTAAGCTACAACTTAGTCCCAACTGCAGATTTGTTTTCTGACCGTGACCATTTTCATTTTACTTATGCCTAGCAGGCAGATAAACTGTTTTAGAAAATAAGTTTGCTTAAATTTGCCCACTGGCTTTTGATCTCTCACAAGAGCCAATAGCGGCTGGAATTTCTACAGTTCTCTGCTCCATGCTCATGGGTGCAGTTTGTCTGTTTTCTGATCTTCGTTCCTAATCTTTGGCCTTACCCTCTCTCACTTTTTGGGTCTTGCTCAGTAAACCTTGGTGATCCTAGAACTTTTAAGTTCCCTTCTTTTCAGTGTTTTTTGGAAGTCTTAGTTCTGTCTACTATGCCAAGTCCTTTAGAGCTTGTTGGATATTTTTACCCTGACTATCTCTTTTTCCTTTAGCTCCTGGTATTGAAGAGAAGCAAGTTCTTCATCAATGTATCCTGTATCCCTTACCTCAATCTGTTTTCTCTCCAGATGGTTAACATTGACATATCAGATACCTGCTTAGTTTTTGTAATATGTTTCATACCATCAGATTTGCTGGTGACACAGTTATAAATAATAGAGTCTTCACAAAAATGTGTACAATCAATGACATCAAATTAAGCTACAAGAAGTATTGAAGTCCTGTATAGCATGGGCAATTGACCTTCTAAGAGGAAGGTTTTAGTGCAATAATTTAATTGAGAAGTCACATTTTAAGAATTTATTTCCTTCACTCTTAATATACTTTCTTCAACCTTAGTCTGCATTAATGGAATTGTATGTGTGTTTTTATCATTTCAATAGTGGGTATTTTGTAAGTTGACTTACAAAAATCTAACTGCTGACACAGTCAAGTTATTGTGATACAGCCCTGGCCCATGAGTCCCTGTTTCTGTAGGTTTTTGTTTGTTTATTTTTTGTTTTTGATTAAATTATTTTGCTTCTCTATTTCTCCCTTTTCCCATTTGTAGAATAGTTCCTTTCAATATGGTTGCAAACATACATTAAATAATGTACACAGAAGTAAATAAGTAAGCATGAAATTACAGTTACTATGACATTAATACTTATAATAGAACATAAAATACATACTACTATTTGAAGATTCCTGAGCAGATAAAAGATACAGTAAGAAACTGATTAGATCTACTTCTTAGAATTGTCAAATTAATTTCATTATTATATACCTTCATATGAGAAAACCTATACACAGATATCAGTATCTTAGGTTAGAGAGCAAAATTCAAGGACACAGTACTTGTACAGCATACATGATTCTTAACACCACCAACCACAGAACATACAAAAGCTACTGAGTCTACTGTTACTCTCATCTGCCCTGTGGGGTATAGAAAGCTGACTTCATTGGGAAATTGCAGCAAGTATTTCTATGTGTATTATGTCTGTGGGATGGCTGTGTATTGTTCTGATGGACATATGGGTTAATGTATGAAATAATGGAGTTATAATCAAAATTGCATTGTTTTCCCCGAGAAAATCAAATAACCTTGTTGTGAATATAATACCCTTAAGCTGAGGATGAGAATGTATTCCTCACTTGATAAATGGTCAGGGAAGAGAGTGTTTTTTATAGCAGGATTTTTTTTTTCTTTAAGTCTAATACTGAGTGGCTGCTTGACCTTGATTCGATGTTTAGCATCTTATTCTCAGAATTCTTAATTTGTGGTCAGGTAACAACATCCAATATATCAAAGATCAATGTCAGAGAACTTTTATAAGGACTTTCTGATGACGTGTACCCAAAGACTTTATAATAGGCAAAAAGTGATAGTTATAATACGTTAATACAAGTAATGAAAGCATCAATAATGTTCAATTCACTTTTCTCTATGACATGTCTTGTTACTCTTGTCATTTTGTCTGCAGCTGTTGACTTTCATTTCTACTTCTGTTTTCTTTATTAGTCATTCTTATTTTCAGTGCTTCTCTGTTTTTTTCTTGGTGGTGTTGTGTTTTTTTTTTTGTTTTTTTTTTTAGTATATTAATTCTCCCATCCACCCCTTGCCTCTGTAGCCATCTTTGATTCAGCAGTAAGCTCATTATCAAAGAGACTGGTGAAGATTCAGCATCCCAGTTCCTCCTCATATTTTCAGGTGTAGAACTCGGCTCCAATAGGTCACAAGCTTCATGACAATGGAGTAGATGTTCCATTGAATCTTAGCATATTCACACA
>JADRCH010000012.1:10589487-10637005 GCA_019843965.1 Rhynchomys soricoides
CATGACAATGGAGTAGATGTTCCATTGAATCTTAGCATATTCACACACCCCCAAGGCTTGAACCAATAAAATTCTTTGCATTTTACAGAAGCTGCGTTAGTCATTGTGTAGTGAATTAACTTTAATTTCTAATAAAATAGGTAGAATCCAGTAAATTATAATTCATGACAACTACACTGTAAGGGAATACATATTCTAAAGTCAGAGCAAGAAGCAAGCTATTCATTTTTGATGTTGCTCACATTGACTGATCATTATTTCTTGGCCATTGATTACTACTATATTTTCCATGCAAAAAGTGTTAGTAAAAATCCTTGATCTTGTTAAAAAGTAGATCTTGAGTCTAACCTTCACCTTCAAAGAACTCATTTAGAAAACAGAATCAAAATGCCATACCTTTATCATTCTTGTAAATATTTAATATATACTATTAGAAATCATAAGAAAAGCTTAAGCACTTGCACCAACAATGACTTGTAAGTATCAATATGTGCTTTTATTAAATTATTTCAACAAATTAACATCACTCTTTTCTTACTTTTCTATAAAATGATGAAAAAAATCCACAAAGAGTACTTTCTCATTTAAAACTAAATTAAGGCGATCCTAACTACTGAGTATATATATATTCTCTTTCAGTATATATGATTTGAAATCAGTTCTGATATTTTTCTTACATATTTTATAAGATTTTTTCATGCTTAATCTCTGAGAGTTTAAGAGTTGATGAGCTGCTAATTCACCCTGACTATATACACTGTTATTACAGATTAATTTATCCACAACTTTAATCGTAGGTGGTTTCTTTTCAGTACCTAGGAAGTTGCAAGCCTGCTCTCTCTGTGATCAACTGATGAGTACTTGGGGAATTGAAACTAATTTTAACATTAGCCTAGCAAAATGTAATTAGGACAGCTAATCTGCTGAAAAATATACCCAGCCCAATCCCTCTTTTAGGTAATGCCATCCTAATGAAAGTAGCTTGTGTGTGAAATGCAAGAGAGGATTTGGAGTGTGTTTGCGAGCCTTTTTATTTAATGCTGTTTTCCTTAATTTTACTCTGAGCTTGTCAGTAAAAGGATGGGGGTAGAAATACTCTCTATTATTTCAGACATGAAATACATTCTTAAGTTAGACTTTTTAATGCAAACATTCAATTTTATTTAATATAATTTTAAAAAATAAAAAATCTAGGCTCCAGTTGATTTTCTATACTGCTCTGTGTATATGTGTGTGTGTGTGTGTGTGTGTGTGTATGTGCGTGCATATGTGTGCATATGCATGCTTTATGAAAGCCATGAGTAGCTTGTATTTATTTCTGAGAATTCTCCTCATTGGGTTTCCATTGCTTTAGTTTCTAATTCCATATTTCCCATATCATTAAGAGTAGATATATTGAATTTAGGCCACAAAGAATATTTTCTTATTCTTCTAAATAATTTGAAAATTCATCTTATATGTAAATTGTAAATTTACCTTCTAGCTATAGGTCACAACAGAGTGACAGATATGTATGTGGTAGCTTTTCTTTTGAATTGTCTGTGGAAGTGATTTTCAGGCTTCATTTTTTAAATTTGACATACTAACATTGACATCTAAAACTATAAATTTTCCTTTTGATTTTTTTTTCATAGACAGGTTCTTAACAGTATAGCCCAGGCTAGACTAGTACTCACAAGCCTAAAACTATTCTAGTGTTCTAGCCTAAAACTCATGTCCTCCTTCTGCCTCTCAAGTGCTAGCATTACAGATGCCATCCCTGTTGCAAATCTGTTCAAACCCATCTATAATTGTATGACATACTCTGTCTTTTTACTTAGAATTTCTGTCATCTGTGAGTGGGCATTTTGTAGATAAAGGATCCCTTATGTAAACAGGAAACATTAATAAATGACTTGAAATTTTTCCAAGTTTTATTGAAGAAATTCCAGTTATAATTAACTTCTTTGTTGAGCCAATGTAGCTGGTTTTGCTAAGCTGTTGGCTTCATGTGTTTTCTTTGTCTAGAATTTTCATTTAATTTTAAATTAAATTTATGCTTATATAGCTATAAAATCTAGGAGAAATTTTAAGAGATGGATTTGAAGCCTCTGTATATGTTGTTAGCCCACATTCTTGAAAGCTGGACAAGGCTTGTTTTACTGCACATCTGCTGAATAGACTCTATGAAAAATACATAAAAAAGAATATTGAAGTTGAATAGGCACTGATATGCAATATTAGTAATCCAGGACAATTCTTTAGATCATCTTGAAGCTAAAAGAGACATTGTCAATTATGCCTCTCATCACTCAGAATATGTACCAACATAGCTTCCTTGGTTCATTTCAATGGAAGCAATATAAGGTCCTAGGTTTTGCTTTCAATGTTTGAGTAGAATTACTGTAATGTTTCTAAACTTGAAACTATAGATACATTTCCTCAGTTTACAAGTTTTCTGTAACTATAAAACAAATACAAATGCTAATAAATATACAAAGTCAATAAAATTAGTTATGTACTGTATAATGTTATGTTTCTGAAAATGGATATTAACATAGAATTTAATAAGAAAGGGCATAGTCTTGAAATAGTTTTCTTAGTTTACTTCAAGCATTACTGCTAATAAACTTTTCATTTTGTTTTGGTGTGATAGAACAAAGAGAATGGAAAGTAACAACTTTAGAACGTTTTACTGATTTATTTATTATAGCAGAGCACAGAAAGAGTAGCTCTAAGCTTTATAGTTTAGTTTAGTATAAGTGTAGAGAAAAGACAACAATATCATTTATTTTTATGTACATGTATTACTATTTTATATTAAAATTAATATTGTTTTAGTAAAAAGTAATCATTGTTATTTAACAAATCTAAAATTGTATAAATGAAACATCCCATTTATGTCTCTGTTATGAATGATTTAGTGAAGTGCTTCACACATGCATATAACTAAGAATACAATGTATTTACCAGATGCTAGAAAAGGGCACAGAGGTTGTGATCTGATTATAAACCCCAAATTGAATCTTTTTGTTATTATCTTTCTCGAGCACAATATATGGATGTATGATCTCCATAAGGTCCACGCCTGTGAATCTGCTTTTTCAGTCAAATCAATAAGGTATGCATTGCCAAAGAGTTTCCTTGAGATTTTCCTCATCCCTGGTTCTTGTATTTTTTTCTAACTCCAGACAAGTGATCCTGCACTTCCTGTCATTATTAATTCCTTCTGCCACCTGGGAATAGAATCTCACATAAATACAGTCATTTTCTGTGTACTGCATCGATCTGGTTTGTGTCATGCTCAATAATTATTTTCAGATTTATCTATTTAGAAAAATGTATCACTATACCATGACTGTTTGTTACCAAGTAGTACCCCACTGTACTATTGTGCCTGTGTGTATGCATTTCCTTGATGTATACTTGGATGTCATTCAGATATGTGTTACTAGAAATAAAAAATACCTTTCTCATTAATGTCTGTCACTTTATGGATATTTTCGTAACTGCATTTCTGTTAGACAAGTCCATGGGGTTAAAGGAGTTAGGTCCTTTAAGAAACTTTCAGAGTATTTTCCAAACGAGGAAAACTATTTTCTTTCACATGAGCCGTATGTGCCATGCTGAATACTCTGTCGCCACCACACTGGCAGTACTTTAGTTCTGGTCAGCCAGGAGCAAGGAAGGGGGAGCAGTGTAGATGCCCTGTGTCTTGTCTTGTGTCTCCTTAATCTCCATTACCTGAAAGTCTTGCTGCCCTGCACTTACTTGCTTCTAGCATTTTCTCTGGTTTAAATTTACTCAGATGATTTTCCCATTTTGATTACATGTTGTTTACACATTGTTTATATGTTGTCCTGGTTACAGATGTTCCTGTTTTGCAGACATTTAAATTCTTTTGCATTTTTCTCTCCCTATTGCTTCTTATCAGTTTCTTGACTGGAGTTGAATGAGACTTTCTAAGTAATTTCCATACTGTAGCTTGTGTGGATGGAGATGGGCGTACTGCTAGAGGTGGCGAGGCAAGATTCTTGAAGAGTGAGATTCTCTTGTTTATTTCAATAACTATATACAATTGTCAACGGAAATTCAACCTAAGTGTAATATGTTCTCTTTGTTTATTCATTTTGCAGCATATGATTTCTTCTTAATGATTATGTAATATTGTTGCATTAGTCTCAGTCTTAGTTATTGAGATTGCTCATATTACTTATGGTAAAGCAGGCAGCTTGAATGTATTCCTAATGAAAAGCATGGGGCATATTTACTAAAGTCAGGAGTCAGGTTTAACTGGAGGGAATGTGACCTTCAGATTCAAGAATTTAGAGTTTCCATGGGGGCACATTCTTAGGATGTACAGTCTGGGAGGCAGTGGCAGAGACTTTGAGTACTGGCCCAGCCTGGGCTACATAGTGAAGTCAAGTCCAATCTATGTCAGAAATGGGACCTCTCAACCAACCAAACCAAGAATAAAGGAGAAGAGTTGATAAGGTTTCAATAAGCATATAATACAGAGAAATGGTATTCATGAGGTGAGGGACAGCTCACTAACACTGAAAAGAAGAACCGTATCATGTATGGTTCTCTGGTGGACCAGAAATATTAGGATACATATCATATATGTAATCCAGAAGTAGTTGTCTACACACATGAGAAATTGAGAACCCAGTGACTGCTTAAAAGAAAACTTTTTTTTCATATTTTATTTACATTTCAAATGTTTCAGATCTCCCCTTTGGAACCTCCCCATTCCCTCCGCCTTCCCCCTGCCAATATGGGGATATTCTCCAACCCACCCACCCACTCTTGTCTTTCCTCCTTGTCATTCTCCTATACTGGGGGATCTAACACCCTTAGGCCCAAGGGCCTCTCCTCCCCCTGATGGATAACAAGACCCTTTGCTGCCGCATTTGTGGCCAGCACCATGGGTCTCTCCATGTGTATTCTTTAGTTGGTGGATCAAACTTTAATGAGCTAGAAATTTCAGTCCGATCTGGGGACCCTTGAGTATACTGATTCCATATTGGAAGGGATGGGGGGGGGGAGCAGCCAGAGTCTGACATTGGAAAAACACAGAGAATGGGCACACTCACTCAGAAAAAACTATTTTTTCCTGTGACCTCTTTGATCTGGGCCATAGAGTTACTCTTCTCTGGAAACCCCTTCATAGATAAATCCAAGGATTTGTCTCCTAGGTGACTGTAAATCCCACTAAATGACTAATCAACCAGGCTTCACAAGCACACTAAAACCACATAGGAAATCTTTCGGCCACTTCAGGTTTTAGATGGCTGTGACTAATTATTGATGAAGCGTATAACTAAAGGATCATACTATTCTTAAAAGTTGTCATTTTGAAATAATAGCATTTAGAATTTAGAAATTGTAGATTTAAAAACAATCAGCATAAATACTTAAGATTTTTTTCAGTACTTCAATGATATTTCTAGTTATATTCAATTGTCCTGCAGATCTTATACTTCAGTTCAGGCCCAGGACTCAGCATGGAAAGAAAACAAAGGCCTGAGCATTCTTCGGAAGAGGTTATTTATCTCTAACCCACAGACATCTTTGAAGTACACTCTGCTATGCTCTCATGTGCCTGTCACATCTGCTTCATCCTGAAGCAGCTAAAGCAACATGCTAAATCTTGGACATATGACCTTTGGCTTCTTCCAATAAGAACTTTTCCTGTCTGAAATTCGCTGTGCTGAGTTGAACATTATGGACTTTGAATCAGAAGCTCACAGAAAAGGAGATTGTTTACTTCGCTATTCAGAATTGAAAGAACATGAGCTCTGAGGTGCTGGAAGCACTTATTCTAATGGAATGGAATGTAAGACAGGCTAACTTCATGCTCAAGGTCATTTAGCACTAACGGATAGTTGATTTATTTTAGAAATTTTCATCTTCATCTTCAAGTGTTATCAAAAATGTGATAGCATGAACATCTCACTATAAAAGTAGAAACTTGGAAGAATAAACTATTGAAAGAAATAATTGCCTAGAGCATTCTGTTTGCTATAGTTACAAATACTGAATTAAAAAGATTATAATTAAACTATTCTACTAGCACATATTCATATTAGGGTATTTTGTTATAATTTAACAAAAATATTCATGAAGTAAAAGGAAAAATATTTATTAGGTGTGATATGTTTGTTAAATGTTTAGTGTTTTAAATTAATATTTATATATTTGAAATTTTAATTATGAATTTTTAAAAAGTCTTTATAAAATCAAAATAATCACATACACACACACACATATGTATCTCCAGATTGTAATTAAAAAATAGATAAAACATTCAGAATAAGGGGCAGACTTTCAACTTATACATAACTTAGACTGAATGAATCTATTTACTATGAAAAAGGGTGTAGGGTTGTGGGTCCTATGTTGGCCCAACACAGGGCACAGCTGCTTGGGGAGGCAGGACATGGGAGTTTGACTGTGCTTATCCCATGCCACTGTGAGTGAGGGTGGAGGTGCTGGGCTGTAGGGAAGGCCAAGGCACCACTCCAAGGGTGGAAAAGCACAGTGTGAGAGATGGGAGAGCCACCGGAGCTGACTGGGGGGGGAAGGGGTGTGGCCGGCCAGTGAAGAGCCATGGTCATAGAGTTCTCAGATTCTTGGTTATCCAGGTGCTGCAGTAAGTCTCAGAAGAGCTTAGAAGGGAGTGGGGGCCCACAGGCTGGGTCTAGCTTAGGGCCGGGGATTCCTGATGTGAGAGGGGAGCTCCAGCTTGTCTTATGGCTTGTCCTTGGCTTGACAAAGGCAGGCTTGGTGGCAGTAGTTTTGGGAGCACAGAGACTAGATTGCAGCTCACTAGGCTAAGTAAGGCCTTCTCCATGGCTCCCCAAGGCTGATCTCAATGAAAAGAGAGGGTCCATGGTTCTGAGGCTTTTATTGTCATGGTGAAAAGTGGATGTGTAAAACTGTACCCCACTTCCCAGTGTGGGCTTGAGATTAAATACCTTTTGCTGGGAGGAATGTCTCGGAAAAGAAACTTTTTGGCTATGCCCTCCAGACCGATAGGTGTCTCATTAGCATGGAGATCTCTGTCTTGAGCCTACATGACCACAGGTCCTATCTTTTTTCCTATTTTCTTGGTCTGAGTTATTAGGGATGTCTCATCTACATGTGGAAGGGCTTGAGGTGTTGCCCTTATGTAACTGATGACCACAATCTATGGAGGGGGTGGGTGGCGGACTGCAACTACCATGACAGTGGCCTGATGCAGGGAGCAGGCGAAGCTCCTCCCTTCCCTTCAAGGTCTCAGGGTTTCAAGACTTTAGCTCAAATGAAAAACCCTCATGTTCCACTGCCCCACCAAGGGGTTCCTTTATAAGTCTACTTCTTTGTGGATTGTATTTCCCTAGTAAGAGGCATAGCTGTGAAAGAGCTAGGAAGGCTATTCTGTCTATATTGTATATAGGCAAGTCAGGTAACTGGTGTGCGTTTTGGGTGGGTCTTTGGCAGGGCATTCAGGATTGATATTCTTCAGTTAACAATACTCATTGTACTGACTCCTACACAATCCTCACTTATATTTTTATAACTTTAGTTTGATCAACAAGTATCTTTACCATATGTGAATAATTTAGAGAAAGGACTCACCTTTTATGTTAGCATATTTGTTATTAATACAAAACCAGTTAATATCAACCAATGTAAAAGCTATAAAATATTGTAGAGATCTCAATTTTATTTTCACTTAATTTTTAATTACATGAAAAATGAAATGCCATGTGTGAACATTAACTCAATTGGACTAAAAGTCTAAGTAAGAAATGAAGTCTTAGATGTATCTGAAAATAGCAAAGCAGGACCTAAGGAACATATAAAGTACAATGTATTATGAGTTAAAAGCTCTGTCCAGTACACAAACATTAAATTGAAAGTCAAGCCAACCCACTTAGCAGGAGAAGATATTTATGAGCCATGTCCTTGGAAGGGATTTCAATGTGTTCATAAACAATGCTGCAGTGTCCATGCTCAATATGGGGCAGGCCCTGTGTTCCGTTTCATTGCATTTTCTTTTATTTCAAACCTTCTTTAGCTTGCCCTTCTAATATTTTTAATCTTTCCATGGAATAACTAGCTATAAACATTCTATTTTCAGGTGACATTGGAAAGGTACTAACAAGGGAGAGGTTTCCAATAGTTTGATCTATTTGATCTCCTTACCTACAACTTCTCTACCTCTGGTTGTGTGACTGTGGAATGCTATAGATACAGTAAATGTAAGTGAAAAATGGTTCATTTTAACCAAATAAATTCACCCCCAACCCCTGGAAACTACCAACAAAAGAATCAGAACATAATTGGAGCATTATAATATTTGAGTTATAGCCTCCCACACATTTTATTATCTTCTCATGGGCTCATTAAGAATGATAGCTAGATAATGGGTAACACATCACCTATTTCATTTCTAAACTCCAAGTTTTACTTACCACGAAATGTTCAATTGGTCATTTGGATCTGAGAAATTTTAACCTACTAAATGTTCTATTTCCTGATTTAGGTTATGGTCCCTTAGAGGTTAGCATATAATTATAAGTGAATATTATTCTGTAAATAAATATTTGCAATCTTATGCAGAAAAATACACTGTTCACGAATTTTGTCTTTTGATATAGTTCAGCTAATCTTATATATGAATCGTTTTCTCAAATGAATTTCTCAAAGTCGTTTAATTTAATGGAAGTTTATATAATTTTTATGCATTTTGACTGATAGATTTAAGGAATTTATAACTTGAACTTCACGGTAGGCTCATGTGCAGGGTAAACAATGTGGTGCAGGAAGCTAAGGTGCATGCTGACAAGTATGATGAGCCCTGAGTTCAATTCCAGGATTGTAAATGATTGAAAGAGAGAGTCAGATCACATCAAATTATCCTATGGCTCTGCATATGCATAATGCCTTAAGTGTACTAACAAGGTGACCATTTTCATAGAAAACAATGACAGTAAAATAAATAAAAAGAAAAAAGGAAATACTCAAGTGGAACTAATTTTCGAGTTTGCATTTTCAATAATATGATGTTCTCTTTTTGCATAGTGACTTTTAATGATTTTAATGAAACACATTTTTTAATAGTATATTGTTATAGGTGGGAAGAACAATTTTCATAATATCTTCTCAATATAATTTAATTAACTGTACTTTCTGAACAACACAAAGCAATTCATATTACAAGATTTCGCTACTTTATATATAAAATCTTTTTCTTTGTTTTTTAAATATAACCTAATATGCCACAATATTTGAGGTACTTTCCTCATGTTATCAGGAAGAATGAAATGCAAAAATAATGATGCAGAGATTAAAATGAAAATACAAATTTGCCCTTTTCATATAATTCGTGCCAATTTGTCTCCAAATTTTTAGTCAAAGTATAACAGGTATCAGATCACTTCCTTAAAATTTATTGCTATCAGTAATAGTGTGGAATTGCAACATTTGTGATGTAAATAGATAATATAACTAACTAAAATTTATTGTTATAATTTATAAACTTTCTGATTATTAATCCCTTAATGTTCTGAATGAGGAATCTTATAAAGAGATTGACAAACGATATGATGGGAAATTTTTTGCAGGCATATGTTTCTTCCAATTATAAAGGACTAACACTGGCACACAACCTCATAAGATTACTTGGGCTCTCTAAAAGCAATATAACCCACATTTGATTTTGTGGTACTCTGACTGGGTGCAATGGCACAAGATAAAATACAAGCCAGTGTGGTTAGAGTTTAGTTTATAAGTCATTGTTCATAATCCTAGTTTATCCATTATCATCGGATAAGCTCCCAGATGCCTTGATGTTTGGTCATTGTGGAAAGTTCACTTTTGTTTTTAGATGAAAGTTTTGGGTATTGACAATAATATTTATCTCTTGGAATTTTTCTGTAACCAGCTGCAAAAGGACATGAAAAATGAGAGTTGTTAGGACAAGGACTATGAACTTTAGATTTGTTCCATAATATACCACAATGGGAATCTCATAAATTGAGTATGTTTCTTCTTTCAAAAGCATCACCTTCACTCAGAAGACATGCCATTCATAAAATATTTGCTTATAAATAACTGGCCCACATAGTAAAATAAATTTACTGACTTAGCTATTAGAGAGAATTCTAAGATAATCCATTTATAACTTGGAGTCCCTGCCACATACCTCCTCCCAGTTAACTGATGACACACATCCCAGAACTGTTGAAAAGGGATTTTGTAGAATTAACTGAGATCTAAAGTCAGTTAACCTTTAAAGTTGTGATATTATCTGCTTGCTGCTTACCTGGTCCTAATGATCAGTGTTTAATAATTTCAAAGACAATAAATAAAGATTTAACTTGTGCTTTTTCTGAACCCATCATATAGTGATAATACAGCTGACCCTCCATATGTGTAAAGTCTGTAAGCCTATAGCTGTGGAATAAAGGTATTCAGAAAACTCAGTGTCCTGTGTGTGTGAATACACACACACACACACACACACACACACACACACACACACACACGAGAGAGAGAGAGAGAGAGAGACAGAGAGGGAGACAGAGAGAGAGAGAGAGAGAGAGAGATATGATTATGGACACACATAACATACACAGAGAGACAGAGACAGAGAGAGAGAGAGACAGAGAGAGAGAGAGAGACAGACAGACAGACAGACAGACACAGAGAGAGAGGTGTTATTATTTTCTTGTCAAAACGGAATAGCAGTTATTTTTAAACTCTTACTATATGTTAGATATGATGACAAATCTAAGGTTAATTAAAAATTTGCAGAAGGATATACATTTATTATGTGACACTTTCAATGAGGGATGGATGCGTCTGTAGAACTGACATTAATATGGATGGCTCTACGACCAAATTCAAATTAGATTGAGGTTGAATTGTATTTTTAAGTTAGGCTCACCAAGAATGCATCTCTGACTTATTACTCCTTTTAACCCAAAAGCAGAGACCAGGGTTAAAGTTAGAAATTGGAAGTTGGAAGAAAAGTAGAAGTGTGGCAGAGAGGGAGATGGAAAAGTTAGGGGAGGTGAAGTAAGAAGGGAGGAATGTCAGAGAGAGGAGACAGAGAGAGAGACAGAGAGATTGATCTTTTATAATGGTGAAGATGATTTTGAGATGAATAAGCTAGGAATGGTTCTTATTAATCATCTGACTTTGCTATGAACTATCACCACCACCCCCAAATACAGTAAGCCTATCCCAAATGCACATCAGTTCTATGATGTGTTCCTCAACGTTTTCTCCGAGGTGGGACAATGATAAATTTTACAAGAATACAGTTGTCTTAAATGCACAGCCACACATTTTTAAGTCTGGTCAGCAGGTAGGATTCACCAGCTATTATGTTATAGCTGCTACAGAAGACAGGTCCATGTTGAAATGGTGGCAGAATAAATGCTGGGATCACCATGCATATCTGATATGTACTAATATTTTCAGCATGGATAAAGAAAACAAGGGTTAGAATTTAGTATTCATTCTCATAAAAAAAAAAAAGGCACTGTAGGGCTGTGGTAATACAAGAGTTGGGAATAACTTTTCTCCCTCAGTGGTCTGAAAACTTGAACTATTTAAAACAAACAATGATTGTTAGAAGTGATCCCTTGCTTCCTGAATACAAACTATGAAGTGTTTGATGGAATACAGAGGAAGAAAGCAAAAATGCCTGATAACAGCACCCTCTTCTACCTTGCTGCTGGCCCCTTGGACCACTGACCTATTTATTTATTTATTATTTATTTATTTAGCTATCTGTTTATTTTTCTAATTTTGCCAGTGCCAAGTGAGACTCATGATTGAGCTGAGATTGAAGGAAGTAATTAGTTTCGAATGGTTGATATTGGTTTGATGCATCCAAGAGGGAAATAGATTTGTTAGACACATGTATAGCTTGAGCTTTTAAGATCTGAAAGCCACGCCTCCACATTGACAAATTTCCTCTAACAGAGCCATACCTTTGTAATAAGGCTGCACCTCCTAAGAGTGCCACTCCATAGGGTCCAAGCATTCAAACACATGAGTCTGTGGGGGCCAATTCTATTCAAATCACCACAGTAAATGATATAGAAACTTAATCTCTGTGTGGAGCATTGGTGGCTCTAGTGCATAATGAGATTATTAGACTAAGGGACTGTACTCCATGAAGCAGACACAAAGGGATGTCATGAGCCTTCTAATTTGTTTCTGTAAAAATTATATTCCTGACATTCAAAGGTTAAACAGTTTAAGTTACTGTTTAACTAAGTTTCAGAGTTGGATTATGTTTTTCAGGATTTCTTTCCCACAGTTTGCTGAGTAGCAGTAATCTTTCAGTCACAGTACTAGGAGAAACTGCTATCATTACAAAAATCACTATCAAAAAGAAATGACACGTCACCACATATAGTTACTTGAGTCATTAAGAATGCTCATTTACACTCAGCATACAGCATTCCATTTTGTGTAACACAATGCCATCTATTATAATCAATTGTTTTAAAATGTTCAAAATATATTTTAAAGTAGTCACATATTTTAGGAGTTAACATTTCTACCATGTCCTATGTTGTTGGCCAAGCCATGCCATGAACACACTTTCTCTTGAAACACATTTTATATCTTTACATTTTCATGATAATATTTGTTGCAGAAACTTTGCTTGCAAATAGCCTTATGCAGCGTTTGTTAAGAGTTTATTCCTTTTAAGGCTTTCAAACCAACTTTCTCATTTCAAACAAGGTTTGTAATTAAGCCATATGCTACTGACTGTGAGTTATTCTTTTTCTTGTTTTGTAAGTGATATGCTAGCACCTAAGGTGTGGAAGGAACTAATGAGGACTAAGTAAGGATATTTAATGAGTTTATTGTACAAGATTGAGTTTAAGGTGTTTGTGAAAAATATGACTTCTGATAATTTTCTTTTCCATTCAACCTTAAACGTACTATGAAAACATCAAGAAAAACCTGAATTTGAAGACTTTTAAGCAATATTACAGTTAGACAATGGGGTGGTATACTAATATATGCTGTCAGGAACCTGGAATGAATGTGGCAGTAATCTTATTAAAAATATCAAGAAGTAATTTGCTTTATGAAACACAATGCAGTTTTCATTTTACTTTAAACAAAGGACTCCAGAAGATCCATTTTTTTTTTATTTTTATTAAAGTGACCTTTGAATTGTAATTTATTGTTACTCTCTGAAGGCAGGCATTGGTTTATTATATTTAATAAAAAGTAGAGTTCAATATATTTATTTTTTAGAAATGAAGACATAAATGAATCCTATATGCCTTATATATGTTGACAATATACAGTTGTGGGCTGATGCGGGTGCTACATGCAGTTATCTATAAGCTGCAAGAATAAAAGTCAAGGTATACTTATAGATAAGAGTACTTGTTTGAATCTATATTATTGGTTATTTAAGTTTATATAGATTCTTCTGTAGACCAAAACACACATTTTTGCCTTAGAAGCAGCAGCTGTACTGTGCTGGAGCTCAACCATCAGAAACTTGTTGTATAAATGGATAAAACCATTATGAAAATGAGCATTCGTCTGCAGATGGGGCAGCTGTTGTTCTTTAATTGTGACTAGATTAATAAATACAGTTTTACAATTCATTTGAAACTCATCATGAGGGAATACATTTTAATGCCTCTTTGGGTGTCTTCTGGATAATAAATACTTGCCTTTTGAGTGTACGTATTTGGCTCCAAATCCCAGATACAAGTTTATTAAAAATTATAATAGTTCTTAGAGACTATAAAATGAAATGAAGTGCACAGAATGTGTGTTTCCAGTGCTTGACTCTAAAACGATTTTTACATGACTAATTTCAAGAGTTTCAACTTAAGCAGACTGCTATTGAATTTAAATAATTATTAAATATTAGACTAGATAGAGAATATATCACTTTGAGTAAGACATTTCTCTTATTAATATTTTTTTAATAATAAAACAAAATATGTACCCTCTAGTAACATGTTAGACTAATGGCTGTAAATTTAGTAACATTAAGTGAAACATGCTGTATTTTAGACACACATTATAAGAAAGTATAGCTCTTGCTATACTTTATTTCTTTAATAAAGAAACAGCTATGAGAAAGATTGTGTTAAATGATGTTTAGCAGATGATAAAAATATACATTTTTTTACACAAAACCATTTGGAATGTGACATTATTTTTATAGTTAGTATTCTTCTAGCCAGCATGCTTCCTTGTGAAATCAACACATAATAGCCTGCTGACATCCTATATTAATAAATTGGCCCCTCCTAAAAGATCAGGTTTATAACTAGTAGTGCAGGGAAGGACTCATAGCAGTGGGAGAGACAAAAGCAGCAATGACTTGAGCTTCATAATTTTGAAGAGACAGTGTCAAACAAGGGAGCTGTGGTGTTCCCTCTCCAGAGGACAGAGTAAAATCTGAAGGTGCTGAGGGAGGCTTATCATAACAGAATTCTCACTGAAATAAACAGTACATATAAACTAAGAGTGTCCTCTCCATTTTCCTGTGTCTATAGAAGATTCACAAGTCCTGATGCTATTCAGAAAAGACGTAGAATCCTGAGAGGTTTTGTGCCCATTTTCCAATCCCAAAATACCTGGCTTTCCTATGGGGGCTAAATGAGTAGTAGGTTGAAGAGGGCTGAGCACAGCGGACCACTGAAACCATCTCATCAACTTCCCTAGGCATGGTTCATACTAAGAATCTTCTTCAAACCCCTACTCATGACCTGACAGCTATATGTGACCCTGATGATTGACTGTCTATAGGCCTTTGTCATCTGGACAGAAACAAGCTAGCTCTCCCTCAGTACTGCCCTGTGGATTCTATTCCCCATCTCTCTTATTTCTAGGATTCTATTTATCTCCATAAACAATTCTGAGAAACAAAATGGAAAATTCTTGTTTCTTTGGAAAGTCAGTTATGTCAAATGATGTTTTGCTGGGGCAAACAGGTAAATGGATGTCTTCTTTAAGCAGACACATAAAAGGGTGCTTCACTGAAGCAGACATAGGTGAAAGGATGTTTTGCTATAGCAGACGTGTGAAAGGTTGTGTGACGTTTAGAAAGAATATAAATCTATGACCCACAGACAGTGGAAGCTTGAGCACTGGTTTGCTTGGCTCCTCACTAGTATTAGCTGATGAAAGGTATGTATTGGTTCACCTTCCATTGCTTTGCTGAGCTTCACTTGTGGTGACTTCATAGAGCCAAACTCACCAATGAACTTCTGGTGAGGTTCTTGTAGCTTCTTGCCTCTTCCACTGACTCAGATTGGTTGGCAAGCCTCATGGTTTCTTCTGGATTGAACTGTCCTTGCTGATTCCTGTGAGGTGTCTGTCAAGCAGAGTAAACTATAGCTGCTGATTAATATTTGGTGTTTGCTCTTGAAGTGGACAGAGAACAGTGAGATTGGAATGGAACCAAAGATCTATTTCTGAACAGTTCTACTTTAGCTTAGCCTAATAACCATTCTTTTCCGCTACTTTTGGTAGGTGGTGGGCTAGAGGGAAGGTTGATCCCTTATTAAAATAGGTTGAGAAAAATATATGCCTACAGAGAAATGGTGTGATTTTGTATCTAATGTTTATCTAATAGTGTATCTAATGCCAAGGCTCAGTAAGAGTGCAACTGCCCAGGAGATCATGATGGACTGCCTTCCTGACTCCTCCTCCTCCTCTTCTTCTTCCTCCTCTTTCTTCTTTTCCTCCTTTTATTCTCTTTCTCCTCCTTCTTTTATTCCAAGGTGATTTTACCCTAATATAAATACATCCTGGCCACAGTTCCCCCTTCATTCCCCCTCTCCCAGTTTCTCTCTCCCATGTCCCCTCTTACCCAGATCCATTCCTCCTCCATCTCTCATCAAAAAAAGAATACCCCCCCCAAAAGAACAACCAAACATGGCAAAACAAAATACAATGTGTCAAAGAAAAAACCCCCCACATCAAAGCTGGACAAGGCAATCCAACAGGAGTAAAGGAGTCCCAAGAACGGACATATGTGTTAGACACACATGCTTTCACAGTTAGGAGTACCATAAAAACACCAAGCTAACAGCAACAGTATATATGCAGAGAACCTGGTGCAGACTCACGCAGGCCCCATGCTTGCTGCCTCAGTCTTTCTGAGCCAATATGTGCCCTGCCTAGTTAACTCAGTGGGCTATATTCTTCTAGTGTCCTTCATTCCTTGTGACTCTCACAGTTCTTCTCCCACCACTTCTGCAAGGGACAGTGGAGAACATCCATAGGCATCTTACCGAACATTCTGGCAGGTGTGGCCTGTATTTGTGCAAGAGCTATTTGCCCAAGTCAGCACTGAGATACCCCACTGGGGGTTGATGTGAGGGTGGATGGCCTGGACAAGGGAAGAGAAGCTGCAGATGGTGTTCTGTTGCAGCTCTAGGCACTTCCCTAAGAATTGGTTCTGGGAGAACAAAGAGAGTTGAGAAGGTCCCTGGGCAGTATTCCTGGGCTTTTGTGTAGTAGTGGCCAGTGGTTGAATAGAGGGGGCATATCCAAATAACTCTGAGTGAGGTAATATTGGCCAGAAGCAGATGGCCATCATTTCCCTCTTATGACACTCTTCCTGTGACTTTTAAAATTTGCTCTGATGCTTTCTCCAGTTACAGCCCCAGACAGACAAAGCACTTGTTTTTCACCATACCAGAAAAGCTTTGTTTCTCCATATATGAGTGTGTTCATTCTTAATAACAGCAAGCTCATCGAGTTTGATTTTAGGATTCCTTAATATTTTATGAGATACCTTGAAAAGTTTAATGCCCATTGTAATATTTTGTAGTCCTCATTCCAAAGAAATCAAACATCTCCAAATTTTCTTAACATCTGGGTTTTGATGGAAAAGGAATTTTCCTTTTTGATAATTTTCTTTTAAGATAAAATTCTTTAAAAAATCCACACAGAGATTAATAAATGTTATTGATAGAATCCATTGGCACATACAATATATTACAGATAAATTTATCTAGAATTACTTTTCTTATGCCTTTAATTTTGGAGTCACATGAGTAGATAGCTTTGAAGTTAAAAGGCATAGAGCATGAATTTATTGATTCAAGAGAGAGGACTTTGTGTGTGACATCATCTGTGACATTCTAGAGGTAAACTTGACTGTATTAAATGGATACTAGATGTCTTTTAATCTCATTAATAAATATATGTATTCATTGTAACGACTTTCTGAAAAGCTTTTTCAAAAAATAAAAAGAATAAGAGAAAAAAGATGCTTGAGTGTCTCTGTGTGTGCATACATGTATGTGCATGTATGTCTGTGTATTTGTGTCTGTCAGTGTGTGTATGTGTGTGTGTGTGTACATATGGAAGAGAGAGAGGCTTATTGTCTTCTGTTTTGCCTACTACTGAGAGTGGATAGATGGGTATTGTGTTTAATGGTTTATGTGCTTTTACTGCCCTTGAGTAAGTTACCGTCTTTCTGAAGCTATCTCCTGTTCTATAAAGTGTGATTTTAAGGAGAATCTCATGGGACAATGATAATAGTATTAGGGTTCCAGTTGTGCTCCTGTCAATTGCATCATGTCAGATAGGCTTCTATTTAAGAAAGGACTTTGATGTGTTTCACAAATCAGAAAATATGTAAGGGTTAAGGAAAACTGCTTTAGGGTGAGTTATTTCTTATTATATAGTAGATAAACATTTGAAGGAATATTTGCTTCATACGTATGACTACTGTGTAAATATTTAATCACATGGTAATGTCTATGTTCATACGTTTGCAAATGATAGAACATGTTTTCTTAAACTAATAATAATCCAACAGTGAAATGAGTTTTTCTTTGAGATGATTTCTTTTCAAGATGGTATCTTTCTCCATTCCCTAACTTTCTAAGCCAGGATTCATTCCTTGTGACCTTAAAACTAATTATGAAGGAGTAGATATCACATATGTAACTGAAATAGGAAAAAACTTACTCAAATAGTGGATGTGGCACTTACTTACATAAAAGCTATTTAATTGAGCATCCTTTGAAATTTACTTCTCCATGGCTGCAGACAAAGCTCTGATTCACAGTGCTTGTTTTTTGTGTGCTCTGAGTTGGCTACAATGGTGTGTCAATACAAAATGGAAGGAGAAAACTGAATTCACCAATTGTGCTATTACCTTCAAACCTGTGTTCCAGCATGCATGCCCTCACACCAACTATATTGCAAACACAAAAGTATTAAATTTTTAATAAACTGAAGTTTCTTGTATCCACCCACTAAGATTTTATTGTAGTGAGATCTGACTTTTCAAAACATATAAATTTAATGGATAAATTTAAATTTTAGCATACATGGAAGGGGCCATTCATTCTCTAAATACTTGCAGACTACCGAAAGTGTTGACTGGAGCTTGTTAAAATATCCCCTGCAGGTAAACACCCAGTGCCCTGCTAGCACAGGACAGCAACTTCTCCATTACTTCCTTAATCATCCCTCCCAAGGGCAGCAGCTCACTTAACCATAGTCTTGAGAGAAACCAATGAGAAGAAAATCCATGACTTGTCCAGTAGATGTTTACCTGGTCAGTATTATACCACAGACAAAGCTATGTTTTTCCGCTTTTAATAATTAACTCTGTTTTTATTCTATGGCTTTAAATCTTATTTCCCTATTTACCTGTCATTCATATAGGTAGCTCATTTGTGGGCTATCACAAATCAATATTATTAAAATATTCATATTCACACCTACTAAGAATAATTACTCCATTTCATTATCCTCTACTAAGATTGGCAAATTCTCCTATAAGAATGCTAAATATGAGAATCTGTAAATCTACTAAATGGTTCAAATCAAATTAAAATATTTTTAAAATTATTTTAATAAAAGTAGAATTACAGTGTTTCCTCTTCATTTCTCACTCCAAACACTCTTTGTTTCCCACACTCTCAAGTTGATAGCCTCTTTTACCTTTATCATTATTTATACACATGCGTATGTGAAACAATAACACACACACACACACACACAAACACACACACAATCACACCTATGAATATGTATTCCCACTTGCTGAGTCTGTTTTATATTTGTGTGTATATAGCTTTCCAGCTGTGTTGGCCAACCAATCAGAAGCCTCAATTCTGGGAAAGTCTAGTTCTCCCAGCAGTCATTAGTTGTCTGTAGTTTTTCACTTAGTGGTGAGACAATATTTTCCCACATTACCATTAATGTCTGTTGACTTTGCCATTGTTTTAGCCCTGTTTATGTGCCTATTCCTAAGAAACACTGTTTGAAGGCAACATCCTTGCTATTCTGCTTCAAAATACAGAGGCTCACAGCTAACCATTGGACTGAGCACTGGGTCAGCAATGGAGGAGCTAGAGGAAGGACTGAAGGAGCTGAAGGGGTTTGCAACCCATAGGAAGAACAACAATGTTAACCAACCAGATACCCCAGAGCTCACAGGGACTAAACCACCAATCAAGGAGTACACATGGAGGGACCCATGGCTCCAGCCAAGAGGATGGCCTTGTCAAGCATCAATGGGAGTAGAGGTCCTTGGTCCTGTGAAGGCTTCCGTAGAATTCCCCAGTGTTGGGGAATTCGAGGGCAGTAAGGTGAGAGTGGGTGGAGAAGTGGAGGAAAACTCTCATAGAAGCAGTGGGAGCGGGATGGGATAGGAGGTTTCCTGGAAGACGGGAACCAGGAAAGGGTATAATACTTGAAATGCAAATAAAGAAAATATCCAATTAAAAATTTTTTAAAAAAATCTATCCTTTATTCCTTAATTCCTTCTGAGCCCTGGTTGCAAGTGCTGTGATATATATTTACTGTTAACAGCCTCACCATGATCTGTTGGTCTCTGAACTGTGTCCAATTTGGTGTCCTGTGATGCTCACCATTTGCTGTAGAGAGATGGTTCTATGATGAGGGGGATATTTATTCTTAATGGTGAGCATGAAGATAAGATTTAGAATGTAAGTAAGGAGTTTTGTTCATCTTGCACAGAATAAATAGGAGGGTGTATTCTATTGTCCATGATCTCACTGGCTGTGTCCCGTTCCTGACGTTTGTGACTGAGTTCCTGAGTTCGGCATAATTCAGTGGACAGCCCTTGGTTACCATCGACATGTCAGTGTTACTCCTTGCACGTTTACTAATACCCAGCTATGTTGCTCATTGACATGCTTCATAGGTTCTGCAGCTGGGTAGCACTGTTTAATTGCCTCCCACTCTTGGCAGAGTGCATGTGATGTCTTTGTACCACAGAGGATAGATGGCAGGAAAGGGGATTTCAGTTCAGTTCAAGTTTAAGTCATCCAAGTTCTGTGCCCAGATTTTTACAAACCTACTTTAACAAAGATTTGTTCATATTTTTTGTTAAGTTTTAACAATTTAATATGTGACTAATGTATTTATATCATTTGAGTCTTTCTTTAATCCTTTCCCTCTTCCAACCCTTCCCGTGTTCCTGTGCTCCCTATATATTATATAGATAAATTTCAACTAGATATTATATTATATTGTATATAATAAATGATGTTACATATATAATGAATATATACATATATAATAAAAATACATATTTATGCATAATATTCTGTCATATACAACATAAAATTCTATATATTGTATAATGTATAATATATACACTATTAAAATATATATATTAAATATATACTAAAATATATGAAACTGGTAACATATAGATATAATATATAGGTGGTAAAAAATATATAATATAATATATCATTATAATATATGTAATATAATAATAACAAACAACTACTGAGAGAAGGTAAATTAGTTCTCCACAAATATGAGCTGTTATCACTATAAACATAAACAATAAGAAACACCAAATGGACTAACAGCCTGTATTTACTTTATTTTATTTATTTACTTATTTCGCTTTTCTCAGCAGTTAATTGCCTTTACCTCTTAATCTAGGGATGGCACCCATGAATTTCTCCCATACACATTCCTGTATCACGTAGATCAAGTAGTCATGAGTGACCTTGTTCAAGTATTGTTTATGCAACTATAATGAGATTTCATGTGTGTAGCTTCCCTGTAATATACAGGATACACAATCTCACAACTGCCTCCTTTAATTCCCTGGTTCTTTTAGTCTCTTCAACCTGCTTCTGGGATGTTCCCAAATCTTATATGTTGGGTTTTCTTATAGATGTAGTCATTGGTGCTGTGCATACCAAGATCTGTTCTCTCTTCTGGCGTTTGAATAAGAAAGGTCCCATAGGGATACTTAGTCACTAGGAAGTGGCAGTAACTGAAAGGATTGGAAGGATTAGAGCTTCAGGCATTGTTGAAGAAGTGTGTCACTAGGGGTGGAATTTGGGACTTCAAAGGCCCATGCCAAGCTCAGAGTCTGTTTGCTTATGAATCAGGATGATGCTGTCAGCTACTTCTTCAGCACCTGCAGCTATGCCACCATGCTCCCTGCCATGATGACAGTTGACTAAACCTTGGATACTGTATGCAGGTCACCAAGGAAGGGCTTTTCCTCCTAACAGTTGCCTTGTCCGGAATGTCTCTTCACAGAAATGGAATAGCAACTAAACCATCTAAGTAGGACCAATTATGACCTTCTGGAAGGGGATCCATTGTAAAGAAGTAGCTTATCTGTGGTTGTGAGAATGATTATTTAGAATATACTTAAGAATCATTGTAGTTGAAGAAGTGGCAGTAGTCGGTTGTGCCCTAATTTTGTGGCCTCACTAAACACAGGTAGTTGGCCTGTTTTCCAACAGCAGGCATGATTAAGTGGGCCTTAAGTACAATTAGGCAACAGTTGGATGCTGCCAAGATAAAACTACACTGTTGTAACTTTAGGATATCCTTCTGTGCTGGTAGTGTTTGTGGTTTGCTGGTACAATAGCTAGGTAAGACTATTGATCCCTCTCATTCCCGGGCAGCTTACATATCTGCTTCTGGTACACAATGGAAGCTAGTCCTCAGGGAGAATGGCAAGAAAAATGAAGTCATGAAATTTACAGGTGAAGAAATGGAAGTTCAAGATATACTGAGTGACATAATCCAAACCCGTAAGTACAAGTGGCACATATTTTCTCTCATTCAAGGATTGTAGTTACAAATCTTCAAATGTAAGTAATAATAACAGAAACCAGAAAATTAAAAGGAGTCATGGTATATGTGGGTACAGAGGGTACTTTGCATACTGTTACACATTTTATACCCTAGGTGAATACGTCTTTTAGCTCCAGCTTAATTCTATCCCTATGTAGTACTTGGGCTCAGGGGAGAATTTGATACCGTTTTGTTGTTGTTTTTGCTACTGTTGTATTTATTTGCTTGTTTGTTTCTTAACTGTCTTCTCTGAATTTCTGTGACACTGCTGACTCCTGGGTGGTTTTTTGTCTATCACATGTAATTCTCAGGACTGAGCTGACGCTCTTCTTTTCTTGCTCCCCTTCTTGCTTTAGTGCTAGTGATTAATCTGCATCACACTGCATACACGATTGCTTATACATTTTTGGATGCTTTTGCTTATTACACTGCTATTGTTTTATATCACATGGTCATTGTTGATGGTGAGACCATTATGGTGATCTATTGAGATCAGTTTTAAATGCTAACTTAATATAATTTTGGTCACTCAAGATAAAATCTTCAATTAAGACATTACGTAGATCAGGAAGCCTGTATGTAAATCTGTGTGGAATTTTCTTGATTGTTAATTTACATAGGAAGTCATAATTCATTATAGGTAGCACCATTCTCTAGGTTGGACATTGTAGTGTATGGTAGTGAATGAATCTGGTAAGCAAGTGAGGATCTATGTATTTATTCTGTCTTTATTCTTAACTTTAGATATGTTTCTGCTTGATTCCCTTCCTTGGCTTCCCCGAGAGATATACTGTAAGTCAAATAAACCTTTCCTCCCTTGAGTTGCTTTGTTTCCTGGTGTTTTATCACAGCCACAGAAATATAACTAAAACACCTCCTGTATCTAATGATTTTGCTAGAACACCTGTGGATAATTAAATATAATTTTAGCTATGCTAATTTCACAAATATGCATATATACCATACAATTATGCAATTTTCTTTGAATTGTGGGTTTTGAGTGGGCTATTCAGGAATAGATTTTAGAACTTGTATTTCCAATTCAGCATCTTCCTCTTTGTTTAAAATAAAGTATGTGAATTATTGTGATAGATAAAAGTGAGGAGACATTGCAAGAGCTCCATCTTCTATCTCTTAATGTATGTGAAATTGGATTACATACATATGAAGAAGTCCAGTAAAAGAAAAGTATACCTCAGTTAAGATACTCTGCTAGTACAGAATAATCTTCTATGGCTTTCTGGACAACAGAAGCTCTTGTGTGATTGTAAGCAAAAGCAGACATTTTGCTGGGGGTTGGTATTGCAGGCTAATGGGCATGCTACAAAATATTGCTACCATTTTCCCTCATTTTCCCCCTCCTTTAGCTTCCATGTCATTGCCCTTAACGTTCTGTGTAGCTGACTCAATGACTTTTCTCCTCAGCTCATGGTATTCATGACTTTTTGTCCTCCTAGAGAGGCACTGATACTTCCTACTATGAATAATTTCTGAAAGAGGCAAGTTTTCAATCACTACAGGGCCTGAAAATTTCTGTACAAATGAAGAGTTGTGCATTTATCTTTTTAGGCACAGCTGTTGTCTACAAGTGTGCTGAGTTATGTATGCTTTTCTTTGTGATTTAAACATGTTCAATAACTCAGAATTCTATCAGATCTTCTCAAGAGTAATCATATATTAACGTCATAGTTGTAAGATCTCCATTCCCAATTATCCTATAACACAACAAGTTTGAGCATTAATTGCGCTTCCCATAGGTTGGTTGGAAGAGTTGAAAAGTATCCTAAGTGAAAGTTTGAATATTTTTCTAGACATATAGCAATCTCGTGTCACTTTTCAAAGGAAAGGAAATGCTTAGACTATCATGTGGAAATGGTGATTTTTATGTCAGAGAAATAATGTGAACTTTTAAGGGCTGTCAGAAAGTAGTTTATTCTTATTGATTGGCATGTTTCTTTTAACCTGTAAGTAGAAAAACTTCAAAATATAAAACAACTTTACTCTTTTACTTCCTGATACAGCTTCTAAATATATGTGATTCAATAAATAAAATCTTGAGGATTAGAAGCACTACTCAGTGATGGATTTGTTGTCTATCGGAGGTCCTGGCTTTATTCCAGGTTCCAGTCTATCTATCTATCATCTATCTATCTATCTATCTATCTATCTATCTATCTATCTATTAACACATCACATATCTATATTATATCAGTCAACTATCTTAATGAAAAGTTGATTATATATCTATCAGTGATCTACCATGTATTTTTATATAATTTGTATATTATATATTGATTAGCTGTCAATCATCCATTTGGCAATTATCATCTATATAACTAGCAATTATTGTATAATTATATCTATCAATTATAATCTATCTATCATGTATCTAATCACCTACAATTCATCAAGGCAAAAGACTCTGAAGAAGAAATATCTCTATTGTTCCTGTCTCCTCTTAATTCCTTGCCATTGCTTGATAAGTTATAATCCCTTTAGCACATAGTCATAATTGTTGGTTCTAGTCTGTGCCTTAGAGCAAAACAAATAATAAATAACTTGCTGACAAGTCTGAATACAATATTTTTTTGAAAATTCTATTTATGTTTCCCATAATTAAAGTGTTCTTTTCTTCCCCGATGAGTGTTAACTAGTTTCACCAAAGACTTGGTGGCAATGATTCTTTATTCCTGCCATCACAGTATCATATCCACCACTACCTGGCCACTGCTGTGACTCTAATTTGGGATACATATGTTAGAATAAATGCTGCATCCTACACAAGGTGTCTTTGTCACTTCCTGCATCATTTCTGCTGAGGATCAATGAACAAAGTTAGTCTTGACAGTCAGTCCTATGGAAATTATAGCTTATATGTTCCATTTCTTCTTTGACATTCTGATCTACTTTGGGACTGGTATTACACATTGGCACTTTGTGACTTGGAGTTTGGCTCTTCTGCACGTATTGGAAACTCTGCAGCAATCCTCAGATCTCAGAGGTTTCTCCCCTTGGCATTTTCTCACAGTAGGTACATGATATCACATTTCAGAGAAAGTGAGACATAATTAATATCTTTTAATTACTTAGAATGCTTGTGAAGAAGCCATAGTTGTGATTGCCAGACCAAGTTATTATGGCCAGGTGGTAAGAAGTGTTATTATACTCATCTAATTAGGAGATTCGCAAATCTTGATGTGCATTAGAATCACTTGAAGTTTTTGTAAAAACACATTTTAATGAGGTCTGTCTCTAGGGACTCTAGTTTGCAATACAGTATAATATCTGGGGTTCACCTAGTTCCCCAGTAAAGCTGATGCTGTAGGTTTAGAGAGCTCCCTGCAGAAATGAAGGAGTTGGGATTATATGCAGCCACAGACACAGTGTTTAAAACTGTGAAAAAAAATACACAAAATATGTAGTGTTTATATAAAAACCACTGATTTAATCTATTTGTTTTCAAAATTATTGTACAGTTGATATAGTCATAAATCAGATGATTGCCATGGTAAGAATAAGTTTCATGGAAGGGATAGTTAGTCTTGGAAAATCTATGCAAACCAGAGAAAAATAAAACAGCAAGGTAATAGACATGCAGAGTATAAAATATGCTTTTCCAAAAATGTGTGAGATGTCTTTGATATAGGAAAGATTATGGAAGCAGAAGTTTTGAGTCATGAATGCCATACACTGTTTATTTGTACATTCTACATTTTTGTGTAGCTATAGGACCTGGGGATATGGCCGATTAAGCCAATAGCTATTCCCTGGAATAGCTTTAAAGGTGGATCAGAGTATCAGAGAACCTCAGCTCCATATGCAACTGTGTAAATTGGAAGTGTAACTCATGGCTGCTTTCTTGTAAATGTCAAACTGAAACGAAATTTATGTGATTAATAACCAAGAGTTTTTATTAGTTCTTTTATCAATAAAGTGGCACTAATAAAACTGCTTAATAAGAGATATTCATATCTTATAATCTAATAAAAATATAAAATTACAAAAATGGTTTTTTTGATATTTTTATTACCCCCACAGAAATCCTCATAATCTAGAACTACTATGTACTCTGTTAGGCTGGATAGTTTTATATATATGTGCTTAGTATTCTGTATATAGAGGGTACAAACTAGTATACTAATATAGTTATATCAGGCATCTCACATTCAATATTAAAAATGAAAATTAAAGTTTGCTTTGAATTATATTGTATATTTCCTCACCAAATTCAAAAATGGTATATGTTTAAAAACAAAATAGAAAAAAAAAATCCATGAGAAACACATGTGCCTTTCGGAACATAACCTAAAGATTTTCCCTTTTAAAAGGGAAATATACAAGTCAGTTTAAAATGACCTTCTAGGAGAACTAGGAAAACTACAGCCTGTCCTGAAATAATTGAAAAAAAAAAGTGGCAAAGCAGCCATAGTTTCTAGAATTTTGCTCAATCCATATTTGTAGCTGCTACATCTCCAGGTTAGAACCTGGAATCAATTCTCTGTAGAAATATTGTATGTCGGTAGCATAAATTAACATTTAGTGTAGAAATTCTGTATGCCAATGTAGAAAAAGAGCCTGATGACCCAAGTAAGCAATATTATACCCTTTGTCTTTCCCTCTTAAGCAACCCTTTATAGAAAGGATGGTGTGTGTGTGTGTGTGTGTGTGTGTGTGTGTGTGTGTGTAGGTATGTATGTATATCTCACACCCTACTGGATTAATCTATTTTAGAAATTAGCAGGAAAACTCTTAATGGAGACAGGAGGAGATTGGCAAAGGAATTGTGTCTCCTCAGAGCTAAGAAAACTGTGTGTGGGGGACTGCCATAAGAGACTTGAAACTCCAACACCAGGTCCAGAGATCCTAGACCAGGTCATAAGAAAAGAAAGACAATTGTTGAGAAGAGATTTTTATACAGGTCTCTGAGAAGTCTGCAGTTTCCATAGCTGTAGAAATGTGACAATAGATGCCACAGGTAAAAATGTGAATGAAGCTAGAAGATTTTATTCTACATGAAAGCCAGTCATAAGAAAGACAGATATTACTTCAATCTAGTTCACATGTGGAGTAAAAAAATAAAAGAGTTGACCTTGGGCTGTTGAGATGGGGTTAGCATGCAAAGATTATGCATGAGCAAGCCTGGTAACCTGAGTTTGATCCTTGACACCAGTATAAAGGTGAAAAGAAAATATTGCACAACACCACAAAGTTATCCTCTGACCCACATATGCGCGCACACACACACACACACACACACACACACACACACACATACAACAAATAAAGAAGCAAATTGAAAAGGTTTCAAATTAAAATTTGATTTCACATAATTGGGAGTAGAAAGTGGCCACCAAAGGTTAGAAAATGTAGAAGATAGAAATAAATGGTGAGAGCTTGGGAAATTTATAAGTAAGGTAGTGGACATAAGTTCTAGTTAATACAATAGCTGTAAGAAGTATTTTGACTGGTTTGCCACAAAGGATTTATTAAGAGTTGAGGAAATGAGTATGTCAACCTTGATTAAATCTTTACACAATGTGTACAAGTATTAGAACACCATACTAGGATGATGATTATATACCAATTTTATGTGTCAAGCTGATACATCTAAATATAAGAGAAGTGTGAAATTAACAGCTTTCCACTTTCTCCTTCATAACACAGATGATTGGTAGGAAATGGGGCGTTGTCAAAGAGCATCAGAAAATAAAATAAAGGGCAGCACTTGGGTGTTGTCTTAGTCAAGGTTCATATTGTTGAGTTCAAGACCATGATGAAATGCAATTTGGAGTGTGAAAGGCTTTTTTCACCTCATACTTCCAGGTAACAACCCATCACTGAGGGGAGTCAGGGAAGGAACTCAAGCAGGGAAGGACTCTAGAGGCAGAGCTGATGCAGAGGTCAAGAAAAAGTGATGTTTATTGGTTTGCCATCCATGGCTTTCACATTCTACCTAATAGCAACTTCCTACAGACTACCCTTATGGAGGCATTTCTTCAATGAGAGTCCCTCTACAAGGGACCCTCAAATGACCCTTGTTTGTATCAAGTGGATATAAAACTAGACAGAACAGATTTTGTAAATGTTATGGGATGGTATCAGTCACTTGGTGAGTGCCTGAACCATGTGATAGTAATATGATGTACAATGCTTCTAATTATCAAACTAGTTATGTATCCTGCCTTTGGATATTCAGGTTAAGCGAATGAGAATTAGAATTTCAAAATGAGGGGAGAGTTGAAGGGGGGGCAGGATCAGATATGGAAGAGACAGGAGAGAGATCCAGAGGGCCAGGAGAATGAATAGAAATATGGAGCAGTGAGGGGTGTAAATCAGGGAGGGGGAACCACTAGAAAGTTCTAGATGCCAGGGATACAAGAGGCTCCCAGAACACAGTGGGGATGACATTAGCTGAAATGCCCTACAGCAGGGTTAAAGATCCTGAGAAGGCCACCTCCAGTAAATAGACATGGACCCCAGTTGAGGGACAGGGTCACATATTTACCTCAAAATCTTTAACCCAGAATTGTTCCTGTCTAAAGGAAATGCAGGAACAAAAAATGGAGCAGAGACTGAAGGAAAGGCCATACAGAGATTGTCTTACCTTGGGAATCCATATTGTCCGCAGACACCAAAACCTCAAATTATTGCTGATGCTAAGAATAAGAAGTGCTTGCAAATAGAAACCTGGTATAACTGTCCTCTGAGAGGCTTTGCCAGCACTTGACTAAGACAGATGCAGATGTTCACAGCCAACCATTGGACTGAGCCCAGGAACAGCAATGGAAAAGTTAGGTGAATGACTGAAGAAACTGAAGGGGATGGCAACCCCATAGGAAGAACAACAATGACAACTAGCTGGACCCCCTCAGAGCTCCCAGGGGCTAAACTACCAACAAAATAGTATGTATGAGTGGGTCCATGGCTCCTACTACATACATAGCAGAGGATTGCTTTATCTGACACCAATAGGAGGAGAACAGTTGATCCTAAGGAGGCTTGTTGCCCCGGTAAAGGGAGATGCTAGAGGGGTGAGGCAGGAGTGGGTGGATGTGTGGGGGAGCACCCTCTTAAAGGCAAAGGGGAGGGGGAATGGGGTGGGAGACTGGGAAGGGGGACACCATTTAAAATGTAAATGAAATAATTAAAATTAGGAAAACAAAAAGAAATGTACATTGATATTAAGCATATATATATATATATATATATATATATATATATATATATGTATTCACTAACTCACATTCAAATATGAAGTTGATACTTCATGGCATCCTCCACAAAATGTTGATAATGCGATAATGCTTATTCTTGAATGCTTTGTATTTGTGAATATGTGCCTAAAAATCAAACAAGAATTACTTTGTTATTATTCCCCAGCTTTGTTTAAAATGAAAATAAAATATTATATTCAATAAAAAAAGAACTTAGCAATTACCCAGCTACATATGTATTTTGGTAGAAAAGTCAGGGTTCTGTCCTAGAAATGCATAGATTCTCATTACTTCTCTTGTTCACTATTCCTCTCTCAAAGAGATAGAAAATAATTTCTGTCCAGTTATATGTTTTCTGCCTTATCTTTTATTATACTTAGTACTGTGCTGCAGAATCTAAATAATTCGTTGATGTTTTCTGAGTTAAGTTACAAATGTAAAAACCATGAATGGAATTAAACCAAGAGAGAGAAGTGTATGTGTTTCTATGGATATGTATTATTTAAATTAAAAAGAAGCATGCTAAAGACTGTGTTGTAGGTATTTCTGGGTTTAAAAGAACCTACAGATATTTTATACAATACAATAGAATTTGCTACAGTAGAAAGAGCTGACAAAGCAACTCTTTAAAAGCATTAACTGTAAAATCAAATTCAAAAGCCTACTGATGTTATCTTGTACAGCTTTCAATTTAAATTGAATACCTCTTGTTTTTGACTTATGAACAGGAAATGATCGTTGAATGCTGAGCACCTGGATGAAGAGGTCAGGGTCCAGATTGTCAGCCTCTTGCAACAGCAAACACCCTCCCATATCACTAGGAGCATTCAAGTAAGTACTCATTGCTTTATCGGAATGTAAAAAGTTGAGTTTTGAATTGACTTTCAGCAAGGTGACCTGAGATGATATATATATATATATATATCCTACAAGTGCTCATTCTGAAAGCAGAATAGTAAATAACAACATTGCATGTCAAAAGTCAATATATTTCAACGTCTATTATTTATTTTATGGACTGGAGTACATGCTATATAGATAGCATTCTACATACTTTAATTTCTGTTTGCATCCTGAAATTGGTGCAATTTCTTTGTCTCTATGTGTATCAATTATTTTATATATTTATAAATTTTGTCATTAATTATATCCAACATTTTATTTAACCTGAAACACTAATTTCATTGAAAAAACTTACATACAATGTAATTTGTGAGGATGTGTGTGTGTGTGTGTGTGTCCTCAGTATATGTGTTTCCTTAGGTACTGATAATTTACCTGCTTTTGTTTAATTTACAGGCCATATACATTATCTCCTAACTCCAGCTTGTATCCACTAGTTAACACATGTATGTGTGTGATATGTAACGTTATATAATGTTTATGATGTGTAATGTTATGTATGTGAGTATTTGTAGATTTCTTGGGTTCATTGACTTTGAGGCCTCTTTCTCCATTTATGATGCTATGCAAACTGTGTTCTTCCATTTGTGCTCCTCCTACAACAATTCAGTCTGTGGGTGGGAAGAGTTGCTGTTCTGTTATTTAAATCCTTTTCTTACAGAGACCGTGCCTGTCCTTGAACTTCACATGGTTATTCGAGTTTACAGTGCACAAAATTTTACATAAATTGATAAAGCAAAGGCTGCAGAATCAGACCTGAGACCAGATGGAACATGGCAATGATCATGCTTTTGGAGACTTATGAACTAATCTTTACCCTTTCCATATCCAAATCTATAAATTAGATAAAATAAGAACATTGAAACAGGTATATTCTCCGTAAAGTGTGACACAGGTTGAGATAGATAATGATGATATTGAAGTGTTACCAGGACAAATGTATCCCTTGTAAAGACATGCAGATTATATTTTAAATTCATTCATCACCTCATTTATTCATCCTCTTTCTGTGTGTGTGTGTGTGTGTATGTGTGAGTGTGTGTGTGTGTGTGTGTGTACAGTCACACATATTCCATGCCTATTAATGGAGATCAGAAGACAGCTCTCTCCTCTTTGGGGATGTAGGAAATAAACAGGTTTCTGACCTGGGAGCAAGCCCCTCTACTTGTTGTATACCTTCTTGTCAGCCATAATTTAGTTTCTACAAGTGAAAACTGGCTAGGTTTGAATATAATCACCTTTTAATTATTCATTTGAAAGGGGTAGATAGTGAGTGTTTATGACAAACACATATATACATAGCATTAAACACCTGATAGTGAGAAGAAATCTTATTGGGTGAATCAGTTCTCTCCTTCCACAAGGTGGAACCTCGGTTCTCAAGCCTGACAGTGTTGACCTTTACATACTAAACTATCTTGTTGCCGCAAGATTTCAACATTTTAAAATAGACAAACAAATTGAGAAGACAGCTAGGAGGAATGGAAGAAGAGCTGAATTTGCTGTCCTTGAGCTGGACTTTGGATTGAATCTGCTCTAAGATTCTTTTCAAATCAATGCATGGCTATAAAATTTATTAGGTAAAACACATATCATTGTCTACTATCTATTGAGTCTACATATGCTCCTTTTAATTACCTAAAAATAAGCTTATGAAGAATGTTTACACTGGCTGTCTCTAAATTTGAGTAGCAGAAATGAGGTCAAGGAAATTCTTAATAATAAAATTCACACTAACAGATTCACCATTGTAATAATTCTTTTGAGGTGTTTTATTTGACACTTAGCAGTGGGAACTGTGAATGCATAACAGAGGCTAAGACTCCAACCTAGCCTGAAAATTACTGGCTAGCAGAGCCTGGCTTAATTAGTACTTTCACTGAGAAATTGTGTGGCTCCCTAAAGAAAAATTACCTATTTGGGAATAGTTTTATGATTATTAAGCAAGTACAAAAAGTTCACATTTATTAATATAAACATCAATCATTATTTAAATTAAAATATATCAATATAGTGTAAAATTGATGTATTTAAATTATTTTTACCACAGTTTTTACCTTCCTTTGGTTAAATTTTCAATTTTTTAACCATAATAGTATATGTTTATTTATTATAATAACTTATTTCTGATTTTTTTAACCTGTATATTAGTGGAAAGCATAGGGCATTTCATCAGAATCTAATGGTAATTAGGCAACTGGCCTAGTAGAAGATGGGAAGTGAGTCAAGGCAAAATATTCGAAGAGTCTTTTTTATTTTATTTAGTTCAAATTAAATCAGAATTTATGCCTATAAGACATGGAACCCTGGACAATGTGGATGCCAGTGCAGTATCCTTAAAATAATTGGAGAATTCCAATTTGAGGAGACCTGTATAGTTTTGTACCTTTCTAATATCTTTAACCTCTGGGCCCCATAAAGTTTGCACTCCATGACCATACATTTAGACAATCAGATATTTCATGTTTGATCTGTTTTGACTGTAAGCAAGAGCCACTGAAGTGTACTGCTCATGTCAACTGGTTTCTGAATGACAAGAAACAGTATCATTGCTTATGCTATGTAGTTTTATGATATTTTATTAGAAGTTCATTGCATTATATAGGAGGGTAACCATACGATAATAGTTTTATTGTCCTTTTCTCTGATAGCAAGTTGTAAACAGAAAGACTCAGATGGTCGTGTTCACATTGCTTGGAACTGGCATTGTCCACACCCCTTACCTGATCAATTTTTCTCTTTGCAAAAGTGTCATTTCCTTAATCTTGGCCTTCTGTTTAATCCTGTGAAGATTCCATGCATTATACAGAATTAAGATGAGTGCAAATAGTTTGCACTTAAGGGAAAGAACACTGCACAAAGAAACTTTCTGTTGATTGTCCCTTAAGTTCCATGATCCTCCTTAATAAAAGGAATTTAGAACAAATAAACCATAATCATACTTAAATTATTTTCAATTCACTTAAAGGAGTAAATCACCAAAATCATATGTTCAATAATTTGATGAGGCATGAAATGTGAACAAAGTATCTTTCTAGACGTTGGGAGATTGTGAGTTCAGCTTGTATTTCTTTGTGTAGCTTAATGTTTCCAGACACAAAAGTAAAGTGGCCCAAGTGAAAGAATTGAGGTGCTTGAAAGTTACAGTCATAGCCAGAGATGTATCAGTGGATGTGAAGTTAAGGGCTCTCTGGAATGAATTCTTCAGCTGAGGACGACGTTTTCACACCACTTACCGTGAGGTCACCATTACTTGACACTCATTAGCCATGACTTTCAAATAAAGTGTTTGATTAAATCAAATCATCATTCTTTTAATAATCCAGCAGGAAATGTGTGAGAGCTCCTTTTAAAAATTAAAGATATGACAGTTGATTTAAAAATACTGTAGCTCTTTTGTCAACATGACAATTGTTTAACATTTTAATGAAATGTTCTTTTTCTTAAAATATTATTTAAAGTATTGTGAATCAATAATGATGCAATAGTCATGAATAATCCCAAATAATAATAGTAAAAAATTAGCTGGGACATTTTGGAATAGAACTAAAATTTTCTGGTCAATTAGATTTGATTGCGTGAAACAGTGACACACTATAAATGTAATTAGGAATCACATATTAGTGAGTGATGGGATGCTTGGTCCCGTTAGGGAATTTTACATTGCCTGAGATTCACAATGCTTCCCAGGTCTCTTCAAGCTTAATAGAAGCAATTACCTGGTTTTTTTTTTTTCTTGAGAAGATCCCACTACCCTGGTTATGAAAAGAAATTTATCCCAGAATTTTATGCTTTGCTATTTTAGTTCCTAAAGAGGCAGGCTACACAGAGGTGTTTAACAAATGGAAGAACAATTAAAGAGTTTACGTGGTCTAAAACCAAAGATTCAACAGGAAAATAAAATCTGAAATCATGCCTGGTCTTATATCATTTAGGGTCTATACATTTGAGACCTAATGACTTTTAATAAAAAAAAAAACTGCTCATTTTCTAATGTTCATCTGAGGAATAGGAAAGGAATCTGAGGTAGAAGAAAGACTTTACAAGCCACAAAGTAGTTCTCGTCTTGTATTTTATATCCACATACCTTCAATGTAGCTGCATGTGCACTGTGCTCTTTTAGTTAATATACTCAAGATAAGATTAATCTATTTGGTTTTAAAGATATATTTTAATAAAACTAATATTTTAGGTCTGTACTTATTATGTCTTTTGACAGAAATATGCTTTAAATGAATATTTAAGTTCTGGTATACTATTGCTGGCAGAAATGATGGCTTATACATTACTAAAATATGTCTTTCAATAAAAAATTCCATTAAAGTACCTTTATATTTTCTTTAAGCATATGTGCCTTTCAGAAAGCAAATCTGTAATATTCTAAAGAAACATAAGGAAGAAAACCTTTCATATAGTGAAGAAAAAGTGACGCATTAAAACTAAATTTTGCTTTTCAAATATTAAATTATTTTTAAAAACACATCTTACTGTGTTTGTGAGTTGTGTGTGTTTGTATGTGTGTGTGCGTCCGTGTGTGTGTGTGTGTGTGTGTGTGTTGCCTAGTCAAGGTGCAGGGCCTGCTCTCCCAAGTGGTACTGCCACCAAGAGGGCAGGGATAGCTATCCACCTTACGGACCAACTGCCCCAGCTATTGCTGGTGGCTAGTAGAGGGGAAGGGGAGGACATCACCTCAGCAGCCACAACACCTCAAGGTGTGGCACCGGCTCTCCCATGCTCTTGCCATTCAGGCTAGCTAGCCTGTGCCCTTCTATGAGGGCAAGCTGTCCTTCTATGAGGACAAGGTGCAGAGCCTACTCTCCCAAGTGCTGCAGCTGGCCAAGGTAGGGCTAGCTCACCTGAGCTCAGGAATCCAGGGCCTGATACCCTGACTGCCACAAGTTTTGAGGAGTAAATTAGAGAAGACATCACATGTGCACCACACCATCTCACAGCTTATGAGTGGCAGAATCAGCTTTCGCGTGCCCTGACTCTTTGGGCTGGCTCACCTGATCCCCACCATGGTCTGCTCTGCTGTTCTGGCCAAGCAAGGGGCAAAGCCAGCTCTCCTGAGTTCCAGCTCTGCAGGTAATGTGAGGCAAGCCTAGCACCCTGGAACTCATGACCCTGTGCCAGCTTTCCCATTTGCCTGACATAGCAAGAGAGGGATGGGGCCTGGGATATCATCCCATTGAAGACAGTGGTGGGGTCAGTTCTCTCACACTCAAGACTTGATGCCAGCTTACACACACTCCTGCCACCAGGGCTAGCACAACTGTGCTGCCTGGGCATGGCACAGGGCCCACTCTGCCACCAGTGAGAGACAGGGCCAGCTCGTTGGAGCGCCACATCCGGTGATGACAAGTGTCAGTTATGCACAACGTCTGAACATCCACGTGGTCCCCAGCATCTGTTTCTACCCGGGACATCCTCATATTTTCTAGTGGTAATATGAGTCACTCACAACACCGACTCCTGCCACTGTGTACCATGAACTCATTCATGGCATTCAATATTAGCTCAGGATGGGATCTTATCATGGTCCCAGAGGGCAGGGCTGCCACCCACAACAGGCTACTCCCCTCTACCCGCTACTGTACAGTCCCATCTCTCTTCATAATGCTCAAGCTGATCCACTTCTCTTTCTCTCCTGTCTGACCACCGCATACAAATACATTGTGGTGGTTCCCGCTGCCGGCTAGATGCGCTGATACCTCCTTGTCTTCATCATCAGAATTGATTTCAACCCTGCCCATTATTGGATCTTGCATCCCATGGTTTTGTAGAAAGAAAGTTTTCTAAGAAGAAGCAGGAAATTGTCATTTTATGTGTTCTGTAGATACGACTTAGGCTGTGTGCATTCTGTCTAAAACCCAGTCACATGAGGCACATTAGGCAATCTTCCTGTCAACAGTCCCTCATAGTAATTTTACATACACACTCAACCCCTGAAGAAATGTAGTAGACAGTATGTAACTTCCAAAACCCATATGGATTGTTTATTTCTCCAATACATATACAAGTCTGCATTCTGTAAGTAGAACGTCAATGAATGTGGCTGAGCAAATACCCGTGGAGTGTGATGTTGAGTTCTTAAGGCATGTGCCAAGAGTTGGGTCATAGCATAGATTTATTTTTAGCTTTTTGAGAATCCTCCACACTTATTTTCATGATGGCTTCAGCAATTTGAATTGGTACCAACATTGAAGGGGTGTTCCATTTTTCCCTGAATACCCTCCTGCATTTGCTTTACTTCCCTACTTTCTGTGGCTAATTCAGGATATGCACTCATATCTGAAAACTTAGAGTTACACTTATTGATTCTCTGATCCTTGCCATACTGACTATGGTAAGATGAAATCTCGAAGTTGTTTTGATTTGCATTTTCCTGATTGCTAAGAACAATGAACATTTTTCAAATATTTTAGTCACTTTATATTCTTTTTTTGAGAATGATTTGTTCAAGTTACAGGCCTATTTTGGGGATGAGTATATATATATATATATATATTCTGCATACTATTTGTCTCTTATATACCTGTCAAATACTCACTCATTCTGTAGTCTTCTTCACCTAGTTAATTGTTTCTTGGCTATATAAAAGCATTTTAGTTTTATGAGGTCCCACTTGTCAATGGATGCATTGATTATTTAGTAAATGGGGTGGTTTTCCAAAGTCCTTATTATATTTCAGGTTTTATAGTTAGTCTTTGATCCACTTGGAAATGGCTTTTATGTAAAAGAAAATAGATATGAGTTTAATGACATTCTTCCACATGTGGACATCCCATTTCCCCAGCACTATGGGTTAAGAATGCATTCTTTTCTCCACCATATCTTTCTGACACCTTTGCCAATTATTACGTGTTTGTATTTATGTGTACTCATTCATGTTTGGAGTCTTCATGTTTGTTCCAGTGTTATTCATGTCTGCTTTGATGCCAGTGCCATAATGATTTTATTACTATGTCTCTGTAATATATCTTACACTATGGAATAGTAATCACTACAGCACTGTTGTTATTTAGGATCCTTTTGCTGTATGCAGAGAAGTTTGTGATTTCATGTGAATTTTGGGATAGATTTTTCTTTTACTGTTAAGAATAAGATGAGGCCCTTGACTAGTATTGCATAGAAACTGAAAATAGCTTTTGATAAAAATGGTCATTTTTATAATATTGATGCTACAGTCCATGAATATGAGATGTTTTTCTTTCTTCTAAGAGGTTTAAACTTTTCAATTGCCCTGTGCAGTAGAATAAGTTGGGTTCACAGGATCTAGAGACACAGCTCCCCACATGTCCTGTCTCTGGGTCATTACCTACTCTGTCAAGAACATTCTTCCTTCTACAGAAGACTTGTGCTCATGCCCTATCTATTAGGGTCTCGGGGGAAAAGTTCACAATGCCCTGGCCCCAGCTGTTATTAGATCTGCCAAGCACGTTCCTGGTGCTTTAGAAGATAGATTTCTTTTCCGTATATTTGGGGCTCAGTGAAAGCCTCAGGTGATCAATCCAGCCCTCAACAGAAGATAGTGGACATCCCTGTCCAGTTCTTGACTTCAGAAGGATTACTCAAGCTTTCTTCTTTAGTATGATAATGGTCCTGGGATTTTTCATATGTAGATTTATTGCGTTGAGGATGTTTAACATGAAGGCTTGTTGATTTTAGTCAAAGACTTTTCCATGTCCATTGAGATGACAATGTGAATTGTGTCTTTAAGTCAATTTGTATGGTTTACTACATTTGTTAGTTTGTGTACATTGAACCATCTCTGCATTTCATGGGATAAACCCAACTTGATTATTGTGTATAATTTTTGATATCTGTCTTTACTCTGTTTGCAAGAATTTTCATTGACCATTTTTGATCCTATGTTTATTAGGATATTGACCTAGCCTTTAGCTTTCTTTTTTTGTTGAGTCTTTACCTAGTTTGGGTATTAAAATGAAAATTTAAGTAAAATTAAATTATTGGATTCATTATCAGAGCTTGGGACTGTTCCTTTTGTTTATACATTTTTAATAGTTTAAGAAGCATAGGTTGATCTATAGACTGACCCACCTGGGGATCCATCCTGTATACAGTCACCAAACCCAGATACTACTGTGGATGCCAAGAAGTGCTTGCTGAAAAGAACCTGATATAGCTCTCGCCTGAGAGGCTCTGCCAGAGCCTTACAAATACGAAGGCAGATGCTCGTAGCCAACCATTGGACTGAGCACAGGGTCCCCAATGGAAGAGTTAGAGAAAGGACTGAAGGAGCTGAAGGGGTTTGCAACCCTATAAGAAGAACAACAATATCAAACAACAAGACCCCCCCCCCCCAGAGCTCCCAGGGACAAAGCCATCAATCAAGGAGTACACATGGAGGGACCAATGGCTCCAGCTGCATATGTAGCAAAGTGTGGCCTTGTCAGTCATCAATGGAAGGAGAGGTCCTTGCTCCTATAAAGGCTCCATAGATGCCCCAGTATAGGGGAATTAGAGGGCAGGTGGCTGGAGGAACACCTTCATAGCAAGCAAGGGGAGGGGAGGTGGGATAGGGGGGTTTCCAGAAGGGGGAGAACCAGGAAAGGTGATAAAATTTGAAATGTAATATTCAGCAAAACATTTTTAAAAAATGGATAGGCTGATAGGCTACAGATTTTCTTTAAATGTTTGGTAAAACATTTTGTGACTCTGTCCCTGGGCATTGTATTTTTCCTGGAAGATTTTTTTAACGACTGTTTCCGTATTATCATTTTTTTGTGAGTTAGGTCTGTTTCGGTTTTAGTCTAGGTTTAATTTTGTGTGTAAGCTGGATCTAGAAATTTATCAATTTCTCTTAAGTTTCTGACTTCATGGAGTACAGGCTTTTTAAAAATCTCCTCTTGTGATGTTTTGCATGTCTTTGGTGCCTGTTGAAATGTTTGTTTCTTCCTGTTTAGTTATCGTGGTTTGGGTCTTCTCTTTGTTTTGGTTAACCAGGGTCTGCCTTTTTTATCATCGCAAAGAGCAAGTTCTTTCATCTCTTTGGAGGTTTAGTTGTGGAAGCTTTGGGTGCTTCTTTTTTATCCTTGCCTCTTCTCATACCATATCACTACTAGCTGTGACAACTGCAGGGATCCCACACTGATGTTTCTCTGATTATTGTATTTGTCTAGATTGCCTGTCTGTGGTGAAAATGGGGGTAGTTAAGTCACCTGATATTGTTGGATTGATGCTAGTCTGTCCAATTGATGCTTTCAATCCAGTAGTACATTTTTAAATGAAATTTTGTGCCCAAGGTTTTGGTGCATATGATTAAAATAGTAATGTTTCTTTGTTAACTGTTCCTTTAAATTTGGTCTATTTTTTCAGACAATAGGATAGCAACATCTACTTTCTTTCCTGTCCTAATTGACTAGAACACCTTGTCCATCTCTTTACCCTTAGATGGCACCTATGTTTAATGATCTGTTTTGTTGTTTTGGTTTTTTTGTTTTGTTTTGTTTTGTTTTTTGTAGACACCAGGTTAGATGGATTTGGTTTCTTGACCAATTTAGCCACTCTGTGTCTTTTGATTGAAAAACTAAAGCCATTGATATTTAGAATTAATAATGAAATGGGTGTGTTATTTGTGGTCATTGTCTTGTGGGTATTTGGTGCTATGTTCTCTCTGGTGTTTTGTGCTTTAGTAAATATTGCTTCATATTTCTTTTCACCCTGCTTCTGCTATGCTCATTCGTTTGTTCAGACCAAAATAATTGTTCAAATGAATCTGAGTATAAAGCTTTTAGGCTACTCATATAGTGGGAACATTTTCTTCTCCTTCAATTATTTCAGATAGCTTTACTAGCTATATTAGTCTATCTTGTCTCTGATAGAATTTTAGGATTTGCGATGCATTGATCCAGGTACTTCTGGTTTTCAGGTTTTCCACTGAGAAATCTACTGTTCTTCTGATGGAATTGCCTTTACATGTGACTTGCATTTTTTCTTCTTACAGCTTTCAATATACTTTCTTTTTCTTTTTTTATTGGTTATTTTATTTATTTACATTTCAAATGTTGTCCTTCTTCTTGGTTTCCCCTCTGCAGCCTCCTTCCACCCCACTCCCACCTCCTCTGCCCTTTGCCTCTATGAAGGTGCTCCCACATACTCCCATTCCTGCCTCACTGCTATACCATCCCCTTAGGCTAGGGTATCAAATCTCCACAGGACCAAGGGCCTCCCCTCCCATTGATGCCAGATAAAGTAATCCTCTGCTACATATGTAGCTGGAGCCATGGGTCTCTCTCTGTGTATTCTTTATTTGCTGGTTTAGCTCCTGGGAGCTTTGTGGTGTCTAGTTAGTTGATATTGTTATTCTTTCTATAGGGTTGCAATTTTCTTCAGCTCCTTCAGTCCTTCCCCTAACTTTTTCATTGGGGTCCCTAGGCTCAGTCTAATAGTCGGCTGTGAGTATTTGTATCGGTATGATCAGGCTCCTGCAAAACCTCCCAGTGCATAGCTATACCAGGCTGCTGTCAGCAAGCACTTCTTAGAATCAGCAGTAGTGTTGGAGTTTGGTGTCTGCAGGTGGGATGGATCCCTAGGTGGGACAACCTCTGGATAGCCTTTCCTTCAATCTCTGCTCCTTTTTTTGTCCCTGCATTTTCTTCAGATAGGAACAATTCTGTGTAAATTTTTTGAGATGGGTGTGTGGCCCCATTCCTCAACTGAGGGTTATGACTATCGACTGGAGATGGTCCCTACAGTTTCTATCTCCCCTTTGTTGGGTATTTCAGCTAATGTCATCCCCATCCTGATTGGGTCCGGGAACCTTGTGCTTCCCTGGTATCTGGGACTTTCTAGTGGCTATCCAAGTTCTCTATCCCCCCACTGCTACATATTTCCGTTCAATTTCCTGACCTCCTATACTTCTCTCCTGTCTCTTCCCATACCTGATTTTGCCTTCTTTTGTCCCTCCCCCTCTTCTCTCCCTCCCAGTTCTCTCCTTCCCTCTATCTACTGTAATTATCTTGTTCCCTATTTTTAGTAGGATTGAAGCATCCATACTTTGATTTCCTTCTTCTTAAGCTTCATGTAGTCTGTGAGTTATATGGTGGATATTCTGCGCTTTTGGGCTAATATCCACTTATCAGTGAGTACATACCATGTGTGTCCTTTTGTGTCTGGGTTACCTCACTCAGGATGATGTTTTCTAGTTCCATCCATTTACCTGCAAATTTCATGAAGTCATTGATTTTAATAGCTGAGAAATACTCCATTGTGTAAATGTATCACATTTTCTGCATCCATTCTTTCATTGAAGGACATCTGGGTTGTTTCCAGCTTTTGGCTATTATTAATAAGGATGCTATGAGCATAATGGAGCATGGGTCCTTATTACATATATTTGAGTATCTTTAGGGAAAATGCCCAGGAGTTGTATAGCTGGGTCTTCAGGTAGAACTATTTCCAATTTTCTGAGGAATTATCTGATTGTACATACTTAGTGTTTCCCCTATACTGTACCATGGTGATTTTTTCTGATCTTTTGATTTGATGTTCCCCGTATTTCTTGTATCTGCATAGGTATGACTTTCTTTAGTTTGGAGAAGTTTCTTCTAAGATCTTTTAGAAGTTCTGCTATATGCCATTAACCTGAGATTGTTCTTCCTCACCTATGCCTATAATTGAAAGGGTTTTTTTTTCATGGTGTCACAAATTTTCTGTGTGTTCCTCTTCTGTGATTTCTTTTCTTTTCTTATTTTATCTAGATATATACTTCATCTTTGAGTCCTGATATCTTATCATCTGCTTGAATCACTGCAATTTAAGACTTTCCTTTGAAATTCCTAGATGTGTTACTGGGTTTTCTATCTGCATTTCCATTTCAGCCAGAGTTCTACCCTATGCTTCCTTAATGACCTTCTCCTATTGACATTCTCAAGTCCTCCACTGTTACGCATTTCCATCAGCCTTACATCTGTGTTTTCTTAGACATCATTCTGATGTTTATTCTCCCTAAGCTCTTTTCCCTTAATCTCATGGAGCTGTGAGTTGGTGTCCACTTTAATCTTATTTAAAATTGTTATGAACATTATGATCATTCTTTTAATTTCTTTGTCCTGAATTTCATCTAGGTAATTAATGTAGACAAACCTTTCTTCCAAATATCCTTTCCAAGTATCTTCTTTGAGAGAAGATGCTAACTTGATCTCCCTTATTGTTGATATTTCTGCAATGAAGTCTGTGCACATGGACTTCTTATATTAGTTCTGCATGTAATGTAGACAGGGCAGGTTGGGGCAGAATAGAAACACATTGAGCCTAGAGGTTGGAAACTTGGGTTGAATGAAGTCAGATGGACAGAAGGAACTAGGCTGATTTATCAGATGTGCTTCCTGCTTTAAGCCTGGGATAGAGGTGGCTGTGTGAAAAGGTTGGATATGACACAGAAGTAGCCTGTGGTGTACACATGGAGGATTCTAATTCAAGCTTGGAAATTGTTTAAGGAAGGGGAGGCCAGACAAGGCCAGGGTACTGCATATGAGTCCCAGACTACATCTCACAGGCTGGGGATATACATGGAAGGAGATCAGGGAGATTCACCTGGCTAGAATATAGAGGGAGAAATGAAACGTCTGGCTAAGTTATGATTATTGTAAGTAGTGCAAAAGGACATGTCAGTGTTTTCAGGTAGAAGAATCCAGATAGAAGCCTAAAGGTTGGCTGTGTTGCAGGGGGTGTGTCATCAGACTAGACAGGGTCACTGGATGTGAGTCCATGGTTAGATCTGATGAGCTGCAGAGAAAGCATGGATAGGGAAGTCATAGAGATTCTGCTGGCTGGACCCTCAAAGGAGTCATGAAAATTCTGGGTGGCCTGGATGCTTGGCAGTGACACAGAAGAGAACTTCCCATTTTTAATTTTTAAATCAATTACATTTTTTCTTTAATGGTCTTCTTCTGATTTTTTTTTTTTTGAAAAGAGGCAATTTCTATATCTCATGATTCTCATGATGACCATTCAATACATACATACATACACACACACACACACACACACACACACACAACTTAAGAACCTTTAAAGGATGGTATAGATGTACAATTTCTTCCTGTGGAAGACTTCAAAGAAAGGAGGGATGGAGAGTTATCAGAATTTAAGCTGTGTGGGATAGATTGAAAGTCTTACTCCTGCCTTTCTTTAGGCAGTGCTTCTTCTTTGTTGTTTCCTGCAGAAGCAGTGTAGGTTCCCTCTTTCTCATTCCAGGGACAGAGGAGAAAACAGTAAGAATGTCACAATCCATAAGCCACAAAATCCACCAGAACCAAACAGGGCTGATTGTTGCCAGACTTAAGACTCTAGAAAATCCCTATTGGCTCAGTTCCATTTCCTATCTGCGGCAACTTGATTCGTTAGCCTGAGCTAAGTCAGTGATATTTCTCTTTATTTATGTTGAACATTGCTAACTATGATCCTCTTCAAGGTAATAAAAGGTTATTACCTTGGGTCCTGGAGTACTGTAACAAGGGATTGGAAATATTTGAAAATTGAGTTTAGTAACATACTACAATACAAACACACATATACACACACACACATGTATACACACACATTTTCTTTACGGACAATTATATGTATATAATATATGAATATGTATATATTCATTGAAACTGTCAAGAAATTTATGCAGATGTTTAAATATATGGATTGATTAAACATAATAAGATAATATTAAACATGCCTAATTATTGTAAACTAAAAATTTCTTTGTAAATTTAGACAAAGTACAAAACAAGGACAGTATAATAGTTCATGTGTAAAATTTTGATTTTTTTTAAAATATTGAGTATCTTTACTTGCTTGTTTAGTATAACATATGTTTTACAATGAGTCCAAAACCAGTATGGACCCTGGCGTAAGAACTAGCTCTGAGGTCACAATGTAACTCTGAGACTTGTATGTTTTCTGTTAGTCCTATACCACTCATCAGGTGCATTCATCACTAGTGAAGCTAAAGATGTTTTTTTTATACTTTAAGTTCCTTTTCTCATTCCCAATTCTCACAAGAGATGGTATTGATTTGTTTGTGATGAGGCCAATGCTAAGAGCTGGTAAACACATCTTTTTCCACTCCTAACTGGTCTATGAATAGGACCAGTTCCAAACATTCAATTCTTTAATTCCTGGGTTAAGATTCTGTAAGTCTATGGTTGACAAATTCCATTGGCTCAAAAATCTGGTCAAATTAAGATCAACTCATCTTTGGCTGTTCCCTTGATGGCCACTTGAATTCATATCTGTGATCTGTGAAATGTGAAATATATTTGTTAATCTAAAATGAATTCCCTCTGACTTTTTTGAAGGCCCTTTTTCCATGATCTATGTCTTCACCCACCTCGTTCTGTGTGTTGCAAAAATCTTATAAGGAGAATGAAGTACACAGTAGAATCTTGAGAGAAATAGGACACATTTGTTGTTTTTAATGACTTAGAAATTATTTCTCTATAATACTGTATAAAGTAACAGTCTCAATAGATCATGCAAAAAGTGATGCAAATAGTAGTGAGCCGGGTTTACAGTGCTAACTTGGTAGGCAATAGATTTTCTTATCAACATATCTGCTTCTCCATATTTATCTGTGAATGTCTGAAACTCCATTTCCTAATGTGTTCTCCAAGAGGAATCTGTGTGGCCAGCTCTTAGATTTTGCAATTTACAAGCAGCCCTTTTGTTCATAGGTCTACTGCATAGGCAAAGGCTTTAACCCAGAAGCCTGCTGTGTTTATTGATCTATTTCTTCATAATTCCATATCAGGCAATCACACAATTCATGAACAGTCTGCGAGGAGAGAAATACACATATTACCATCAGCGGGAGACTAAACTAGCCATGCACTTAAAGGCTCCACTGAGGATTGTAACCTCCTCTGTATCACATGGTGTGATTGGGAAGTACCACAGTGAGGCTTTTAAACAAATCAGAGCTATGACTTTCTTCATATAAAGTACAAATATTTCTGTAAGGAATCATTTTTGATATTTGCCTAAGGTTGTTTTTGGCTTCCATTTGAATAGGATGGGACATTTCTGAAGTCCAAATGAGGTGGTTAGCCAAGCAGGATTCAATAATGCTCAGTCTTTGCTCTCAAATGTGCTTTTTCCATCTCAGAACTCTGCTGAGCATCTGGACTTCAGTTACATATCCCATGCTAGATAGTGTTTAGCTATTCTGATGTGACCTCTGCTCCATCTACTGGAATGATTTCTACTCAGTATATTCCTTAATAAAATCCTAATGTTTATATTAGATTTTTTTAATTCTCTGAAGAATGACAAGAAGACAACATTTAAGTTGTTTAGTTAAATTGAGAAATCTGATAGCAGAATTAAGATCAAACTATTAAGTTAATCCTGTTCATTTGTACAAAAATATATGCAGCCAGCAGACATTTCTGTCTTGTGGAGATAAAAAACAATTTTGCAGTGAGAGAGAAGCTGCTGTGAGGGCTCAAAATATCAGGTAGAGTCTGAAGTAGAGCTGACATAGTGTAGGTCTTCTGTGTCCTGATTCCTTTGTTATTGCTGATGGATCTCACTTGTGTTGTGACTTCTGGTGGCTCCCCAATGATATACATACATGTACTTAAAGCCTTTTCTTAATGATAACTGACAAACTGTATATCCACTTTCCAGTAAGCCAGATAATACATTTTATGGACTTCATGATGTTTCTATAAAGGAAGCAAAATTTCCATTCTTTGTATTTTCATTCTTTCAGTATATATCTTTTAAGAATTACAACAAAATAACTGTAAGAGCATCTGAGTTTTCTTCTGCTTTCCACTTATACACCATTGGATTTCATGACCAACATCCTTTCTCTTATTTCTGACCCCACTTGCTGAGAAAGAGAAATTCTGAATCATTTGCAATTGGCTCAAAACAACCAAATAACTCAAAGCAAATTCCTTTCATTCTACACACACACACATACACACACACACACACACACACACACACACGCACACACACACAGAGAGAGAGAGAGAGAGAGAGAGAGAGAGAGAGAGAGAGAGAGAGAAAAGATGGGCAAATTTTCAAAGCTTTGCTGGTTGAGGGAAGTACTGAGAGAAGCATGTACTTAACTCTTGATTAGAAGGTTGATGGTGAAGTTTCCCTCTGGACAGATGCTTAGAGACTTGGGCAGGACTAAGGAATACTTTGGGAGTAAGTGAAAAATGTAAATGAATTGTTCATTTTTTCTTCTGAATTATCCATAAAATTCCCAAACGTTAAATGAAGTTTCTAAAACCTAAGTCCATTGTGTACTCTGGGTATGTGTATTAGTTCCCTTTCTGGTGCTGTCATGCAATATATGAACAAGGCAAATTATAGAGATACTTTATTTAGGCTTATATTTTTAGAGGAATAATTATCCATCATGGTAGGGGAGCAGCGTAATAAAGGGAGGCATGGTATCAGGAGCAGGAAGCTGAGAGATCACATCTCTTATGACATACATAAAGCCGAGTGCTTGAACTGGAATGAAGGTAAGGATATTTGTTCCAAGTCCTCCAGTGACATAATGACATACTTCTTCCTAAAAGGTCACCCCATTAAATTTCCCCAAAGTGTGTGAGTGCGTGTGTGTGTGTGTGTGTGTGTGTGTGTGTGTGTGTGTGTGTCTTTTTCTGGAGACTGAAGCTGAGCTACACCTCCACAGTATATTTTTTCGTAAAGCTTTTGCTGCCAGAAGATATTTTGAAGAAACAAAAAGAGACATTATTGTTTCCTCAACTGATGCAAAAAGAGGTGATACCTAAAGAATAGCTGTTGGGACCACAGCTCAAAAGTCTTTGTAACCAAAGATCTCCAGAGAAACCAGAAATGTTAAGCATAAACGGTCACCTTTCTAGCGAAAAGTGTAAAAATCTGTTCTTCCATTTAGATAGCTGGGAATTGGAAGAGATTAATAGCCTGGTGATTTGTGTTATCAAGTTTCTACTACCAGAATCCACAAGAGGCTAGTAATCCAAATATATTTAGAGTCAGAAGCTTCCCAAGCTAGCACAGCCAGGACCATAGGTACATAATAGCCCAAATGACCTCTATGCTATCTGTATGATAGAGAACAGTCTGGAGACTTCTCTATGCCTTTAAGCTAGTACCAGTAGCCTATCTCTAGTACCCTTATTCTTTGAAGAAATGGCACATACCCCGAGTAGAGTTTTGATGCAATGATGCTTTCTTGTGCATTAGGTATTATACCAGGATGACCCTTTTAGAAAATATACTATGTTTAAATTTGTTGTGTAAACCACTGATATCAAACTATAAAGAAGCCTTAGTCTAGGTTGATG
>JADRCH010000012.1:10637015-10670058 GCA_019843965.1 Rhynchomys soricoides
TAAACCACTGATATCAAACTATAAAGAAGCCTTAGTCTAGGTTGATGAAGCTATTCCAAACTGAATTTTCTTTCTCACTCTTTCAGGGGTTGCTTCCCTGACTGATATCTGTAGAGATATCTCATCTAGTGCCCCTTAGTAAGCCATCTAAATTGAAGAGTGTACCAGGAGTATTGAAGCATAGGAGATATGATGATACTCAATGAGTAAAGGAAGTCAATACCTGAAGGACTTTTAGTAAAATTCCTGGAGGAGTCAATCAAACCATTGATTTCTCCTTTGTCCAGATACTGAATGGCCTTTCAAAGAGAGAAGGAAGTTCTGTAAAAGACTGAGTCCTTACTATTATCATGGTTGCCGTTGCAAGACACAAGAGGATACAGGTGCATCAGTCATTTTGTCAATTACTGGCTCAACACCACAAGAATTCACAGAAAGAACCAAGTGGATCCTTGTCCTGGATCCATCCTTTCTTATAAAATATCCTCATGTAAATAAAAAGGTAGACAACTTTATGTTTTCAGATTTTAATGCTTTCTTTCTCTTTCCCTGAAACAAAATTCCTTCAGCGTATTGCATTTTACATTCTCAAAGCAGGACCATGATTTAATGAAAGGAAATGGCCATGTATTTGTAACCCTATACACACATTTTCTAATCTTTAGTAATTACTTTAAAATTATGTTATATAATACACAGTAGTATCATGGGTAGACTCAATGACCATCCTCTTTTCCCTCTCTCATGATGGTATTGGGACAAGTTACTAAGCCTGTTGCAATCAGTGAATATAAGTGGAGATGAGAAAGCAGTTCCATCAGTCCAGACCCTCATAAATTGTTAATGTCTATCAAAGGGAGGCTTCATACTCAGAAGACAGATATCCCCTTAGCCAGCTTTGCTCTTGGGTAGACATTTTTCTTAACATCATCCAAGAAGGAGGAAGAGAAGGAGGAAGAAGAGGAGGAGGAGGAGGAGGAGGAGGAGAAAAGAAGAAGAAGAAGAAGGAGGAGAAGGAGAAGGAGAAGGAGAAGGAGAAGGAGAAGGAGAAGGAGAAGGAGAAGATGAAAGTCTATCCAATAGAGTGAGTCCACCGTTTTCCAGTCCAGGTGTAAACACTGGAGATATTTCTAAATGCCTTAGCACTGGAGCACTTCTAAATGCCTTAGTGGTAACATGATATCATGATGACATATAAAATGGGATTTGCAATTTAGACTCAGTTAGATCCTGGTGTAATAAAGTTTCTCACATCATCGCAGTTTTAAATAAACAAATTTAATCATTTTAAAATCAGCTTAATTATTTGTTTTCTAGAAAAATTTAGCAAGACTGTTTTAACATGCAAATGCCTCTCTTTATACTTTGTAAAGGGTCTCAGAAAAATACATACACAAATATAAAAAATACGAACAAATCTTCCACATAGTTTGGATTGAAAGAGAATCACTGTCATAACTTTTTATTTTGCTAGTAGAAGGAACGCAATCTATTTCTCTCAAAATTTAATATTAACTAGAAAAAAACTCTGTTTTACATTTATGCTACCATAATTATTTTTCTATTTTGTCAGGTCTTTACACATATTACTTTGTAATGGCTGCTCACAGTGCTGTAGTGCTAATTTGAAGTTTGTTGGGTTATGTGGAATGATTCAGGTATTATAAGTGACCTGATATAGAAGCTCACATATCCTTTCAAAATTTATATTAAAAAGTCCAGATGAACAGTCATTGGCTATTAAGAAACAGAATTCTCATTTCATACCAACATGAGTTTGAACAGGGTTTAATCTTCAAAATATCATGCTTGAGATTTTTCTGCTGAAAATATTTTTGGCAGTTCTTATGGAAGGGGAGTACACAACAGATAGAAGCAAGAATTATGTGTCTCACATTCTACGAATTTTTGACAAAAATTCTAGAACGCTTTTGTGGGTTAGAATTCATTAGTTTCCCTTATATGTATGTCATACACATGCATATAATATAGATACCTATTCCTAAAGGTTATAGGTCAATATCAGGTTTCTTCCACAACCCCTCTTCACCTTATTCTATGGGCCATAGTCTCCCCACCTCTGGAACTTTCCACTTAGCATGCCCTTACCCAATGTTTCTACATGGTACTGAGAATCAGACTCATGTGTTCATGGTTGCATACTTTACATACTCAATAACATTTTTAGTGCGTAAATACTGTCTCTTTCTCTTACTTTTATATTTTTTACAATTTGTATTATGATTATATTATTTCTTCCTTATTTTTCCTCCCTATTAACTCCCTCATTGCTGTCTTTCAAATTCATGATTTATGGCCTCTTTGTTTCATTAATTATGGCTACATTTTATATATATATACATATATATATATATATATATGTATATATATATTGCTTAAGTGCTATTTTGTTATATATATGTATATATATATACACACACACACACACACACACATATATATATATATAATTTCAGGACTGATCATTTGAAAATGGATAACCAGTTGGTGTACTCTTTCCTGGAGACTATTTCACTCACTTTCAGCATGCAGTACTTGCCTATAGTTCATTGTATAGAGTTGATACTTTGTGGGCTTTCCCTTGTACACTTGAACATGTCTACTGCCATTTTGTATTCTTGTTAGGCTCATGCTTAGGCAATCATGTTGGTTAGCCTTTTTGCACATAGCTTCTGACATTTTTAGGAGGCATGTCTCACAGTCAACTCGCCAATCCTCTGCATCGTCAATATTCCACCCCCCCCCCTTCATCATTCTTCCCTGAGCCTTAGGTATGAAAGTCATTTTGTAGATATACCCATTATGATGTGGCTCCACTACTGGCTGTATGTTTCTATATGTTCTTCTCTGTTGTAAAGAGAAATTCCCTTAATGAGAAGTAGGGTCCTCACATCTCTGTGGCTATAAAAACAAGTAGAGCATAGTCATTGCTTATGCCAGTTTTGTAAAGTAGAAGTTGTAAGTTCTTCTACAAGATCAAGATCCAAGATTACATACGACCTGGATAGTTGCTTAAGTTTCCAGGACAAGACCTGGTTTCCCATCGGGGACCCTGCGACCAGTCCAAAGGTTGGCTACGAGCATCTGCCTCTTTGTTTGTTAGTCTCTAGCAGGGCCTCTCCAGAGACAACCATATCAGCCTCCTGTCAGCAAGCACTTCCTGGCATCTGCAATAGTGTCCCAGTTTGGCTACTGTATATGGGATAGGTTGGTTTGCCGCCTGGTGGAGGAAGCAACAGTGTCAAGAGGCCGGACTCCCCCGGAGCTCCCAGAGACTGGACCACCAACCAAAGAGTACACATGGAGGGACCCACGGCTCCAGCTGCATATGTGGCAGAGGATGGCTTGTTGGACAACTGTGGGAGGAGCGGCTCTTGGTCCTGAGGGGATTTGATGACCCAGTATAGGGGAATGCCAGGGCTGGAAGGCTGAAGTAGGTGGGTGGGTGGGAGAGCACCCTCATAGAGGTAGGGGGAGGGAGATAGCATAGGGGTTTTCTGGAGGAAGACCTGGATAGGGGATAACATTTGAACATTTGCAATATAAATATAGGAAAATATCCAAAAAAAAAAAAAAAGAAAGAAAGAAAAAGAAAAAAGACTGGTTTCCCTCTAGTTGATCAGGTTCTTATTCCAATTACAAATTTGTTGGTTACCAGAAAGTTATAGATGATACAACTATACACTTAGGGTTATCCTGCTGATAAGGTCCTTGTTGTAGTTTTATAAGTATCATAGCTTGATAGAACTATGAGTTGCTTCCCTTCTTTCTAAGGAATTCTCAAAAATATCTAAAAGTTAATTTTATATATGACCCATCTATACCACACACTGGCATAGTCCCAAAAGACTCAGGACATTTCTCCACAGAAACATACTCAGTTGTGTTAATTTCTGCTCTATTCACAATAGCTAGGAAATGGAAACAGCCTATGTCTCCTTCATCTGACAAATGGATAATAAAATATGGTATACATATTTTTGTAATGCTATTCAGCTATAAACAACAACAAAATGAATTTTGCAGGTAAACTGATAAAACATGAACAGATATTGAATAAAGTAACTCAGATCAAGACAGACATATGTCACATGTTCTATCTCATAGGAAACCCTTAACTCCAAATCTTCAGAGTTGAGTACATATCCCAGAATAATTGATGAAACCTGGAAAGTAAAAATGGACCATTGCTGGGTCGGTGAGACAGTAGAAAGGGTAATAGCAGGAAACAGGCAATCTGATCCAGGAAACTGGAGCTGCATCCTCCCTCCTGAGGACTAGCTTTCTTGGTAACAAATAAATATTATCTTCAATAAATAAATAAATCTGACAGGGCTATACAGAGAAACCCTGTCTCAAAAAAACAAAATAAATAAATAAATAAATAAATAAATAAATAAATCTGAGCTGCTCAAGTTCAGAACACTATCAAACCAAGCATAAGAAGATGTTTTTCATTCTATATTATGAAATCCAAGAGTTTTGAAATTAAAAAGAAAAGAAATTCAGCATTATAATTTTATTTAGCTAATACTTTGTATTATATAGAACATGTGTGTTCATTGTATGTAACATTCCCAATCCTTTATAACGTACATAAAGCATGTGTTGAGTTCATTTGCCAGGACCCTTCTTCTCTGAGGTGTAAAGAAAGAAGGCAAAGGAGCCAAGCGAGTCCCATACCCCTCATCATTCTGAGCCCTGTGTCCATGTTGAAGGGTATGAATACTGCCACACCCCCTCGTTCTTCTTGTCTGCAAAAGGATCCCCATGTAAGAGCTGCCGTACTGATTCTGTAGAAAATACAAAAACCCAGGTGTATTTTCTTTACCTAATGCTAAGTGTTCCAGAGCAGCTTACCTTGCATGTATTGGTTAGATCATTTCACAGAGAGAAATTGCCACCCATACAGTTGAGTGCTGAGGCTGTAGCTTTGGCTGCCACAGGTAAGTGAGAGACAGATTTAGTGAGGTGCTTCTATTTGATTTTATATTTCTATGGGTGTAGAATTTGAAGACTTCTCTGAAATACATCACTGACAGCAGGCAGCATGGCTTTGTCAGGGAGACAGCTGCTTCATTACAGCTGGGTGGGTACAGCTTGGCCTAGACCAGGCTACTGCTGTTTCACTTCTGAGTCCACAATTAGGAGGTAGCTTCGTAACAGAATCTTAGTAAAGGCTGGAGCTGAAGTGCTATGAACAGTAGCAACAGACACCACTGTTTGGAAAGAAATGTTCCTTTATCCTGATAGTCGGAGCAGTGTGCATTTGTTCTGCATTCTGTTCTGTTTCCTAGTTGTTATATTTTTTCTTTTCAACCTTTTTTGTTATTATTGTTGTTGTTGTTATGAGCATTCATATCTTTTAAATGGGAAGGAAAAGTATGCCTGCCAGTTTACTTCAGACTTGGGGAACAGTAAAATCCTACCTCAAAAGAATGTCATATCAATAAGAAATATGTCTCCAAGTTGGAACAAAACAGGGAATAGTGTTGAGTTTTTCATTTTAAAACAACCTTGTGGCTGGAGAAAATGATCATTCTATACACATGCTTCTTGATTTGGGATCTCTTCATATAGATATAATTGGCAAACTTAAATGATTATGACATAACTTATTCTGAGGGATGCACTTGTCATTTAAAGACATCTGATAGTTCACAAGGTAATTAGAAAATGCATGGTCTATGATGATATTTAGAATGAAAAACATAGAGGAATATATACAATTTAATTATTTATTTTATTTACATCCCAGATGTTGCACCTACCGTCCCCTGCCACAGTTCTTCATCCCTTTCCATCTCCTCTAAGAGGATGTGCCATCTCTTACCCCGCCCCTGAGCATTCGCTTTCTCTGGGGCCTCAAGTCTCTACAGGATTAGGCACATCCTCTCCAACTGAGGCCGGACATGGCAGTCCTCTGCTAAATATGTGCCGGGGGCCTCAGACGAGCCCCTGTATGCTCTTTGGTTGGTGGCTCAGTCTCTGGGAGGTCCTAGGGGTCTGTGTTAGTTGAGTCTGTTGGTCTTTCTATGGGGTTGCCATCCCTTTCAGCTCCTTACATTCTTCTCCTAACTTTTCGATAGTGGTCTCTGACCTCAGTCTAATGGTTGGGTGTAAGTATCTGCATCTGTCTCAGTCAGCTGCTGGTAGAGCTTCAGAGGAGAGCCATGCTAGGCTCCTGTGTAGAAGCACAACATAGCATCAGTAATAATGTCAGGCTTTGGTGTCCACCCAAGAGATGGATCTTAGACTCAGGGGCAATGGAAGCCCCTGGGCTATAGAAGTTTCTGGTAAAGGACTGCATGAGAGGAGCTGAGGGGAAGCACATGTGCTGAGTGGGCATATAGGCCAGTGTGTACTATAGTATGCTAATAGGCACCTCAGTTAGCCATTTATTCTGAGTTTCTTTGGGACCTGGCATATCACATATTTTAAAAATTCTAAAATTCATCGTTGCAAGTATTTATTTATTTGTTTATTTATTTGTTTATTGAGAGATTGCTCAGCGGTTAAGAGCACTGACTGCTCTTCCGGAGGTACTGAGTTCAATTCCCAACAACCACATGGTGGCTCCCAACCATCTGTAATAGGATGTAATGCCCTCTTCTGGTGAGTCTGAAGAGAGTGACAGTGTACTCACACACATTGCAAGTATTTAAAACAAAATGATTAGGTCCTGAAGTGCTTTCCTTTATATTTATCTAGTGTTTAAATGCTGAGGGACTTCATTGTTCTCAGTCCATAGCGATAGTGGGATTTCATTGCTCTGGGTCCATAGCGATAGTGCAAGGCTACAGGGCCGTTTTTTCTTTCATTCAAATCAACAAATGATTGTTCTGGCCTTTACGATTTCATGGGTACATGTCACCACAAGCCTTTGTTGGCTACACAATACCATGAAGGGCAGCCTATATTTGTGATATTTGTAAAAGTCTGACACTTAGTCCTTAGTTTTCTTTTTTAAAAAATAGCTAGTATTTTCAGAGAAGAAAGTAGACAACTTAGAGCTATTTGGGGTCTTTACATTCTTGCAGAATATATGTCACAAACAAACAGTTTATTATACATATGGTGTTTCATCACTGCCAGATATTATCTCAGTTCTGCTTAGCTATTAAAATTTGAGCCAAATTTTATTGTTTGGTATGATAAGTACACTTGAAATAAACATCACGTAAATGTGTAAATCGGGTAACTGCTCACATAGCAACCTACCAATTAGTAATTTATCGATGCAATTAGCAGGATCTGCAGCTAATTTGTGGTATATATATATACCACATATATATATAAAGTATATATACTTTAGTTCACAATGAAGATAGTCCACAAATATGCCTTAGTAGTCAGTCTTGCTTAGGATGGTGAATCCTCATTCCCAGGAAATCTTGACTATAGGCACTTGCATAATTTTGGATTTCTATGGTCATGCACAAGTCTGGCCACATGCTCTTCCTCCATAAATAGATATATTTCCAGCTGCAGCATAGCAGATTTGAGAAAATATTGTCTGGCCTTGAACAAACATGGCCATGTGCTCTTCTTCCATCCAAAGAAGTTCTTCTGACTGCAGTGGATTTGAGAAAATATAACCTGATTCTGAGATACCACTTATGTCTTTACGTTTGTGCAAGATGAAAGCTTAGAGTGTTTGTAAAAATTAAATAAGTCAAATGACACAGAAAACCATCGAACAATTGCTTACTTCCTCTTAACAACCTATTTCATCAACCTATAGATGGAATTTATTAAGTTGTCCAAAGTCACACAGTGCAAATATTGATTCAACTTAAACTTCGCTTAGCATTCGTAATGTATCCATTTTGCTGTGTTTAACAAAATGACAGAATTGATTAACTTGTTTCTTTATTTATTGGTTAGAATTAAGTTAATCTCAGCTATGTATGGAAAGAAATAATTCAGAAATAAGTAGTTCAAATGTCAGAGTGATGTAATCTAAGCTTAGTGACCCATACTGAATCACAGAGTCAGTGTCACAGTGTCCTGAAGCTGTTTTGTGGATCCATCTCTGGGGATTATGAAATTAGCTGTTGAAAAACTATATTAAAGGAGTTTGTTCATTTAATAGCAAGTAACCACTTTAGTAATTTTACTACATTAGCAATAGTGGGAGAATTTTTATGTCATTCCTTTAAAATATAAAATCATTATGACAATAAAAGAATTATTTCTATGAAAAGCATGCTAAGTAATTGCGAATCAGAGTCTATGTCTTTGTATTTAGCATTTGAATTGTAATAATGAGGCTTATTGATGCAACAGCCCCTCACCCCAAATATCTAAAACTCAGCCACAGTTCCAGGCACAACTCATCAAAAACAATCTTTTCTCCTATTTGTATTTCTAACATTTGAAAACATATTTGATGCTATTTTGAAGCATCTTACTAAAATATTAGACTGACTTGCATTATGATGTCATGAAATGAAATGCTCAAAATAATCAACTGATTTTACTGTACCCTGAATATACTGCTGAATTTATATTTCTATTTTTGTTCAGAGTGGTATATGAATATGGTGATTAATGACACAAAATCTTGGGGCTTTATGCACTGAGGCAAATTATTAAAATAGAGAAATGTAGAAGTGCCATTCATCACAGACTTTTTCCCGACTGCAGCTGAGGAATATCAGTGTACACGCAATGTATCCAGTGTTAATGGGGTAGAAAATGAAAAATAGCCATAAAATGTTAGAGATGAAGATTGTAGGGTGAAAATAGGTTGAAATTGGATTTTTAAAGTTCTATGCATCAGTTGTCTTTTTTTTCTTTCATCTGGTTCAAAAATAAATAAAAAGAAGATATAAAAATCTATAAGCATTTTGAGAGCCATGATCTTTTGAGATAGTTGGGAACTCAGATTAATTCATCAGATGCCTCTTCCTCTGTATCTTACATGAAGAAATTGGGGCTAAGAAAGAGGAAATGGAAAATAGAGTTTTAATCACTTTCTCTAGCATGCTCTTGTGGACCACTATTTCTCAAGAGTTTGAAAGTAAAACTGAAGTAATTACTGTGAAGTAAGGACTAGCTTCTGGCCACTCTTTCTAGTCTTTGCTAATTTTTATCAGTCATTCGTAGGCATCATTTTTAATCCAGTTTTGAATTTTGGCTAGAACTAAGGGCAGAAGTTACTGCTCATCTCATACTTTTAATTTGTACAGTGCTTGCATACCCTGTATGTAGCGTCCTTTCCAGGAATCTTAGAAGGAAAATGCAAAGGAACCATGTTTCATTGGTTAGAAGGCCAAGACTAACAGCTCACAAGGCTGCACTTACAGAACCATTGATCAATAATAAAACACGTTTTTGAAATTAGCTACTAGTGACCTTTTAAGTTACATGGTGATAAGGACCAGTGAATACAGAGGTAGTTAAAGAAATAGAAGAAAATGCTAAGACTTGATTAAACACAAGTGGTTAACTTTAAATGGAATACATCTCAATCTCTATTCCTCTGTCTTTCCCTCTTACACATGCATACAAACGTTCAAATATCATTTAACATATATCATGAAATATATATATATATATATATATATATATATTCATATATGATAGAAAGACAGGGTCTTTCTGAGAAGCTAGAGCTTGCCTTCAGCTAGTGAGCCTCTTTCCTTATGCTTCCAAGTGCTGACATTACAGATGTGCAGCTCCTTACCTAGCTAACTAGATTACACCAAAGGACAAAGATAATGAATTTACTTGTGCACTGAAATATAATCTCATGCAAATATGGGCACAATTTATCATGCACAACTTGAAATCTATACATGTACTGATGACGTCTCCTTGCCTTGGTTTCTGGTTCTGTTTCCTGCACAGCATGCAAATAACAGAAACGAGAATTTAATGACCAGGAAAATAAAACCCAACCAAGCGATTTAATGTGAATTGCATAAGACATATATACAAAGGTGAGTGCGATGGGTGGAGAGGGTCATTCATTCACATTTATTTTTGAAGTTCCAAAATTTTAGATTCTATGCCAGATGGAATGGTCATTTATATGTAAAATGAGAACAACATTCGTTTTTGTGAAGTATGTGAACTCACAGTGTCATCTTAGCCTAGTTACAACAAGTTTCATTAACAACAGTGCAGAGAAGTGCTGCGTATTGTGCTCTGAGGTGCTGCTGAACCAATCATAGCATTTCTCTGACCCTGTCAACCTCGAGACCATCCTTCTCACCTCCCTTTACCAACACATCACATCGTTGGACATTAGAGTTTCCTGTCTTTTTGAAATGCTCAAAACCTGACCATTTTAATGCAGCAATGGAAAGGGAAAGATAAGAGCAAGTGCAGGCTGCGTGTGTGGCGTCTCTATTAACTGATGACAATGCTGCTTATGTACACAGTCTTTCAGTGTGAGTCGTTATTTATTTTTTAATGCAATATTTAGGACATGGTTGTAGATAGCTTGGATTTTTATATTCTTCACCAGAATGCCGTGTTTGAGAAAATGACTACAATAGAAATTGTTTGCATTATTTTCTATCACTTGAATTTTTACACCATACAACACCTGCCTGCCAAAGAGGAATGTGCTATCCTCACCTTTCTGTGTTGATGGTGTCAATGAAAGAAACCAGAGGAGAGAGAAAGTCACCCTCCCCTATTGTATGCCCAGCTATAAGTGTACTATAGCTGCTAGCATTGTTGGTGCTCAGACACAAAATCCTGGGAGCACAGCCTGATTTTCATGATGGGAGAGTACCTCAGGACTATATCAGAAACACATCTTTTAACTCCTTTAAAGATTCTGGTATTTTGTTCTCAAACTACAGACTAAGAATTTCTTGAAGCCAAGAACTTAAAAGAGCATGTTCTGCATTCTCAATGAATGACTGTGTGTGTCATCTCTTCTTTCTCATTTCTGACCCGTTTTGGTAGTCAGTGCTTACACTCATTTGGGATTATCCCATCTGTGGGTGTGTAGAAGCCCTTGGATTGCTGCTGTTCATATTATTCTTACAGCTGCCAACATTGTTGACCTCTACATAGTCCCAGATCCTTGAGAAGCATCTTGATCTTTAGTAATTCTTATACACTTTTGAGGTGAAATCCAGAAAACCCAGAGAATTGTGATGAGCAAGGGTATCACCTGGCACAGAACTTACAATGAAGACAGCTGCGGCTTAATACATTATTTTTAATTGAAGATGAAAGCACACCTTCTTCAAAGTAGTCTTAACAAACTTGTTTCACTTAGCCCACTACTGTTGTGACCGCTATTGTCATGTTTTATTTTAGTTATTATTTTCTACAAGTGCTACTTAGTTCAGAGTGGATCCTTTCTCAATATGCTGAGTTCTCCTTTAGAACCATCTGTTTAGCAACTATTTATTGTGTGTGTGCTTTTGAATAATCTCTGTTCTTGGCATGCATCAGGACATTGAACTGATAACAATCTGTATTCTAAGAGCTTACATTCTAGCAAGAGTTACATGTGATTATACAATCCCACAGACTAAGCTGAAATCCCTCAACTTTGTGGGGCTTGGAAGATCTTACGTGGGCAGCTGCATGTTTTGTGCGCTGACCAACTTCTCAAACAGCCTGTCTCCTTTGTATCTATTCTCTTGGTGCTCAAGAGGATGGTAGGCTAGAAACCTCAGCATCTTTGGACAAAGTCCTCATGAAAGTTAGGTGGACAAAAACCATATCTTAGTGCTCATACAATACCATTGTGTTGCATGCAGTACCCAACTAGGGTCAATTAGAGGAACTCTTTACAACTAGTGGACACTGATGCTATGATGCCCACTGAAGACCTTTGCTCTGATTTGCATATGCTGCAAGGATCTACCAAGCTTATTTTGTCGCAGCTCACTATGTCTACATTAGAGAGCATGCCTGATTGTAGAACATGTTCATTTACATATTCAAGGTTCTATTTCCCTTGTAGCTTTTACTTGTTGTTTTGACATGATTGATCTGTCCAAAAAAAAAAAAAAGAAAAAAAAGAATGGAATTTTAGGAATACTTACCATGAGAAAAACTATTCTATTTCATCTTAATATTTTTATTTTTAATTTGAGGTTACTGATATAGAATTGTACAAATAATCAAAAAAATGTAAAAACTGTTGTCATTAGAAGTGAAACACAAAGATTTTGGCTCTATCCAAATTAAAAAAATATGAATACAGTCTTGGTGAATAGATATAATTAGCAACTAATAAAGAAAATTATGGAAACAAAGAGACATATTCATAATGTTATGTGAAACATCTCATATCTGATGTGGTTGGGACTAGTATACCACATAGTATTTTGGATGTTGAATTTTTGCATCCAGTATGTATTTTAGTATCTGTTGATATGATATAGCAAATTGACCAAAACCACCTCAAGGAAGAAAGGGTTTATTTAATCTTACACTTGCAGGCTGCAGTCATTCATTGGGTGAACTCAGGGCAGGTTCTCATGACATGAATATGGATGCAGGGTGGCCTGCTATTTTATATGGCATAATTTCAGACCAGAGAACACATTCATAGGCAAAAAAGAACATCAGAAAGCACAGAGGATGCTCCTTTTAGGCTTGCTTCCTCAGAGTTTGCTAGATTTCTGTTGTTGCTTAGCCTAGGATTATCTATGTAAGAATGGTACTGCTCAAGGTGGGTTTGTCAGTACTGCATTCATTATTAATCAAGATTAACCACTCTATATCCTTTTATCCAATCTGATCTAAGCAAGTTTTGTATTTAATTTTACTTTTTTTACTTGTTCACTTTACATTCCTCACTGACTCCATAACAGTCACCCCTGAAACAATTCTTCCTTCATGCCCCCTCCCCTTCTCCTCTGAGCAGCTGGGGGACCTCTGGGTATACTGCCACCCTAGCACTTCAAGTCTGTAAGTCTACGCACTTCCTTTCCCTCTGAAGCCAGACAAAGCAGCCCATGTAGAAGAGCATATGCCTTATACAGGCAACAGCTTTCAGGATAGTACCTGCTCCAGTTGTTCAGGACCCACATGAAGACCAAGCTGCACATCTGCTACTTATATTCATATGTGTGGGGAGGACTAGGTCCAGCCAGTGTGTGTTCTTTGGTTAGTGGGACTCTGAGAGTCCCCAAGGGTCCATGTAAGTTCATCCTGTTGGTCTTCCTGTGGAGTTCCTATCCTCTTAAGGGCCCTCAATCCTTCTATAAGAGTCCCCAAGCTCCATTTACTGTTTGACTCTCTATGTCTGCATCGGTCCAAATCAGCTGCTGGGTGGAGCCTCTCAGAGGACAACATGATCCTGTCTTCAAGCATAACAAAGTATCATTAATCATGTCAGGGATTGGTGCTTGTCCGTGGGATGGGTTTCAAGTTGGGCAGGTTTTTGGGTGGCCATTCCTTTAGTCTCTGCTCCATTCCCCATGCCTGTATTTCTTGTATACAGGAAAATTTTGGGTTGAACGTTTTGTGGGTAGGTTGGTGTCTCTATGTCTCCAGTGGGTGTTTTGCTTGACTATAGGAGGTAGCCTCTTCAGGTTCCATATTTGCAGTGTTGCAAGTTATAGGTAAGGTAACCACCACTGATTCTTGGGCACCTCCCTTTTCCCAGGTCTCATTCTCCCTCTGGAAATGCTCCCCATATCCTCACCCCTGTCAGTTGCAGATTTCCATTCATTTTCATGGCCATCTAACAATCTCTCCTGACTTTCCCCACACCTAAACCTGAACCTCCCATTTCCATCCCCATACCCTTCTTCCCAGTTCCCTCCATTTACCTGCATAATTCATGATGTCTTTAATACCTGAGTGTTACTCCATTGTGTCAATGTACCACACTTTCTTTATCCATTCTTCAGTTGAGAGACATCTAGGTTGTTTCTTGTTTCTTGTTTCTTGATATTATGAATAAAGCTGCTATGAACATAGTTGAGCAAGTGTCTTTCTGTAATGTTGGAACATATTTTAGCTATATGCCCAGTAGTGCTATAGCTTGTTCTTGAGATAGAACTATTACCAGTTTTCTGAGAAACTGAAAAACTGATTTTCAGAGTAGTTGTACAAGTTTGCACTTCCACTAGCAATAAAGAAGTATTCCTCTTGAACTACATCCTCACAAACATGGGCTAATAAAGAAGTATTCTTCTTGAACTACATCCTCACAAACATGGCCTATCTCTTGTGTTTTTGTTCTTAGTCATCCTGATGGGTGGAAGATGGAAATTCAGAGTTGTTCTGTTTTGCATTTCCCTCATGACTAAAGACTTTGACCATTTCTTTAAGTGCTTCTCGAACATTCAAGATTCCTTTTTGAGAATTCTCTGTTTAACTCTGTACCCCATTTTTTTGGGGGGGGGTTATTTGTACTGTTAGTATCTAACTTCATGAGTTCTTTGTGAATTTTGGATATTAGTCCTCTGTCAGATGTAGGATTGGTGAAGATCCTTTCCTAATCTATAGGCTGCTGTTTTGTCCTACTGACAATATCTTTTGCCTTACAGAAATCTTGTAGTTTCATAAGGTTCCATTTATCATTGTTGATCTAAGAGCCTGAACCATTGGTGTTCTGTTTAGAAAATTGGCTCCTGCAACAAATTCATTCAAGAGTATTTTCTAGTTTCTCTTCATGAAATTTAGTGTATCTGGTTTTATTTTGAAGTCCTTCATTTACCTGGACTAGAATTTTGTGCAGTGTAATAAATATGTGGCTATTTTCATTCTTCTAGATGTAGACATCCAATTAGACCAGCACCTTTGGTGAAGATGCTTTTATTTTTTTCACTATATGGTTTTGGCTTCCTTATCAAAAATCAAGTGTCCATAAGGGTGCTAGTTTATTTCTGGGTCTTCAATTTGATGCCATTGATTAATATGTCTTTCTTTGTACCAATATCATGCAATTTTTAATCCCTATTTCTCTGTAGGAAAGTTTGAGGTCAGGGAAGGTGATTTGCACAGAAGTTCTTTTATTGTTCAGGATTGGTTTGGCTATCCTGGGTTTTTGTTTTTCCATATAAAGTTGAGAATTGATTTTTCAGCGTCTATAAAAAATGTCTTGGAGTTTCATGAATCTGCTTTTGATAAGATGGCCATATTCACTGTTATTCCAACCTGTTGATGAGCATGGGAGATCTTTCCAACTTCTGATACCTTCTTCAAGTTCTTTCTTTGGGCACTTTAAGGTCTTGTCACACAGTTCTTTCACTTGCTTGGCTAGAATTATACCAAGATTTGTGACTATTGTAAAGAATGTTGTTTCCCTAACTTTTTCTTGGCTTATTTATCAATTTATGAAGAAGGGCTACTGATTTCTTTGAATTAATTTTGTATTTAGATACTCGGTTGAAGGTGTTTATCAACTATAGGTGTTCTCTGGTAGAATTTTTGGGGTCACTTATGTATACTATCATATACGCAAATAGTAAAGCTTTGATTTCTTTTCCTATTTGTATCCCCTTGGTCTCCTTTAGTTGTTTTATTGCTCTCACTAGAACTTCAAGTACTATATTGAATAGACAGGGAGAGAGTGGATTGCCTTGTCTTGTCCCAGAGTTTAGTGGAATAGCTTATGGTTTCTCTCCACTTAGTTTGATGTTGGCTACTGGCTTGCTGTATATTGCTTTGGTTATGTTTAGGTATGTTCCCTGTATCCCTGACTTCTCACATACTGTTAACAAGAAGGGGTGTTGGCTTTTCAGCATCCAATGAGATATAATCATGTGATTTTTTTCTTTCAGTTCAATCAACTTTTTCTTTACCACCATCTATATGTGTATGCAGTGGTGGTTTATAAAACTCTAATTTACTCATAAAACAAAACAGTATCTTATGACATGAAAAGAATAAGAATGTGGTTAAATATTTGAAGGATAATGCTAATTGATCAAAAGCAATCTGATCTCTTCATTACAAAGTGTTAATCCATAAGTCTCTATTTATTACATTATATATGATATATTTATATATACCTATATATTATAAAAATTATAAGTTTTAGTCAAGGTTTTAAACCACATTGCCATATGCTTACTTAATACTTAGTAAGTATTTCTAACTACAACCAATATTAACTATCATTATTTCAATATGATTTTCCAGAATCTTTTATTTTGTATTAAAATGACATTCATAAGTTAATAATATTGCTTTGATTTCATTAAACTCTCCCTAGAGGATCTTATCTCTCTTTATTTTTATTAAATCTGAGTTTTAACAGTTGGCTTATTTTTATGCTTCTTCTAAATTACATAAACCTAAATATATGAGATATCTTCTAATGAACAATTTGAGTCCTTGAATGAGTTTTGGAAAGAATATTTTCACATTATTTCTAGATACATTTTTACATTATGGCTTTGCTTGTTTTCCATAACTCCAATGTTCATTCTTTTGACATTTTTTTATTTAAATATATGCTTAGACTGCAGCTACAATATGCTGTTTTCAGACAATGTGGAACATCATGTTTTTAGCTCTATTGTAATTGATTTATTGTTTATCTGGTTACTGTTAAAAATTCTGATATGTTTAAGTTAAGGAATGACTGAGGAATAAAGATTTTTCTGCTTCCAATGCTTGAAAGAGCCTGATTCCAATTTCATAAGAAACTATATTGTTTATATAGTATTATCATTGACATAAGTATCATTTCATTTTTCTTAATCTTTCTAATTTTGCTCAGTATGTGAATATCTAGATTTATTAAAAACCAACAAGATGTATTATAAAATATCATATTTCCTGAAATATTTTGTTTTGATAGCATGATACCTTTATTTTCATATTTCAAAACCTGGTTTATATTTTGTCATATAAATAACTAATAAAGAAAATTATTTAAGTACAACTTAGATATATCTAGTTCTCAGCATTCTATGAAAACACATTACTTCTCCTAAAAGGCTTATATTCTCTTATCTGATGCCAACTATATATTTTTCTGAATTCTATCTTTCATAATTATTTCATTATTTCCTCAAAATTATTTTAAAATTGCCAATTACCACTTAAAATAAAAATTTAAAACTTTTATTTTTCTAGTAATTTTGTATTATACAGACTTTTATATCTTTGTATCACATATTTATAGGCTTTTATAAATCTCCAATATAAAATATTAGTTATCTTTCAAAATTATGTCAGTAATTAGTTTGTCTGTGAATTCATATTTAAAATAAGAAGCAAGTGGTTTTATTTTCTGTCTATGTAGATATTTACCAAAATCAGAACTCCCAGGCATACACAGTGACATCGTGTTTTATATATAGAAAATATCTAGTAATGCACATCTCTGGGTAATGTTACCACTCTGGTAAAATAAAGGAGAAAGAAACTTGATAGTGTGCTTTATCTGCACTTAAACTGCTGCCAGTTTGGAATAAGACCCAACAGGTGGAGCATGGCTAATGCATGATAGGACTTCCGACATAACCGTATGCACAGAAACGTTAAGCTGGAAAGAGGAACACAGGCCGATAGACTGGAAAGTGTAAATCTTGTTTTCTGCTTGGGACATTCTGTTTCTTTTCATCGGTGGGTAGGTAGAATCAGTAATATTATAGATTACTTCATAGAATGTATTAGTAAAAATGCAGTTCCAGGTGTTTATAATCCAGCAAGTATTTTGTATTAAGGGCTGTATAGGTTATATTAATAAATAGTTTACATCTCAATTGTTTACATATAATTCAAATTGTTTTCTCATAGATTTTAATATTTACTTTCCACCTTTCCCCAAGATATATTTGAAGCCGTATTCTGTATGTTAAAAGGTTATAACAATATTATGTTTTTGTCTGGGCCTATCTAAATCAGCATTGATTTTTAACTTATGTAGTTTGAATTATTGTGTTTCATTGGTGTTCAGATATGTTAGTGCTTGGTTTTATCATTTTAGTTACTTACATTTTTTATCATAAATATCTTTTGCACATGCATCGTTCTCTGGTACATTAGGGAGACAGAAAAGCAAATAAAGCTGTGTGTGTGTGTATGCACAAACATAAAAGTTACAAAACATGCTCACTAAGTTGGTTACCCATGGAGACAGGAGAGCTATGTCACTATGTAATTACTTACAAAATGCCAACAATGGGCAACAGAAAACAAGTGTGGCTAAGGTGGTTTTAAAAATGTCTGAGAGAATGAATTTAGGGGAAGTTCCAAGAGAAGTAGAAATTTCTGGAAGTATTGCAAAGATACAGTCATGTCATTTTCTCATCAAAGCTGATGGAGACCTAAAGGAAAGAGAATTTTTACATGGACACAACCTAGATAATGCATATTCATAATTGAACATATGTGACATGCACAAAGACAAACCTTTTCTACTTCAGAAGTTTGAAGCCTGCAGTTTGTTCTAGCATTATTTTAGGTTTTATAATTATGATAAAATTTGATACAAGCATATTTTCTAAAATATTGGCTAATATTAAGTTCTCCAAACATAGTAGTGATAATAATAATAAACAGCACAGTTCTATTTCCATGAAATCTTCACTCATTTTTTGTAATCCTTTTTCTGCCATTGTGTTTTCTTGCTTTTTTTCTAATTGATCACTTAGATAATAGAAATATATATTCATGTTTTTTCAAGAATCATTCATCACTGTATTAAAAATAGCAGTGTATTATCACTGTGATATTTATTGCAATTTTCTTTTGAATATTTGTAGATTCAAATTAAGTAGAGAACATGTTAATTAGTGTTCAGATTTCTTAAAAAACTGTCTATAATAGGAAGCTAATTGCTGTTTTCCTTAAAGAATGGATTAAAAGAAATGTGATTTGAAAAGTGTGGTGCTGTTAATCACAGTGGTCCAAGTGTAAGAAACTATTGGTTGAGTTAAATAAGCAATTTTGATTGTTTAATTGCCAGCTTGAATCTGACAGAATGAAAATAAACGATAACAATACCTGCAAGATTTAACCAGTGCAAATTCTGACCAGATGTGTATCCCTCCTTCTTGTAATTTGAAGGTCCAAGCTGATACAAAGTGTTTCAGGTTAAGCTGGGAACATCATGGCATAAATTCCTAAAAGTAACTACAAAAACATTCCTGGAGTAATTATAATCTATTAATGTAAAGAACTGATGGAATTGTTTGACCTACAAGTAGCCTCCTAATGTGAAGTAACAGGTGGTAGAAACAATCCTAAGTATAGTCCATGATACCTGTGTGGACCATTGTCAGTTCAATAACGCTTGCCATTCATAAGGTAGAAGGCTTCCCTACCACAATCCGGTCATGCCCCTCTGGACTTCTTTCTCCATATCTTTGGTAGACTTAGAAGCATGGCTGATATTTAACTATTAAACTGACATCTGACCTTGGAGAAAAATGTCTTAATCTTTTTTTATTCTTTTTCTTTAAGACAACCAATAATCTGTCAATATCATGGTCACATGACAGTTGTAGTTTTAAGGATTTAAGCCCTTTACCATAACCACATAGTTCTCACAAGGCAGAAAGTTTGAGGAGCCTGATCCTTCACAGAGTTTCCAAAGGCAGAAACAGGCCAGTCAGTCATTTCAGGGCCAGCCTCTCCTCTTCCTCATGCATGTCTCCTCTAATTTCAGTGGCTCCTCCTACTTTAAGTATGGGATGCACACCATGCACACCATGCACACCATGCATACCATGCACACCGTGCGATTCTACTCTACAAGGAAGTCACAACTTGCATGCTACTTGTATGTGCTTATCTATATCCTGAATATTCTAGTCACAGAGGAATAGAAACCAATTAGGGACATACTCTAAGGGTCCTTGGCTTTTCAATTCACTATCCTCTCCAGATAAACCAGTTAGGTTTTGTCAAAATTAACTCAATCTGGAATTCAGTTGTAATGGTAGAAGTTTGCTTGGCCAAAATGTTGAGAAATGACAACTGTTAGTGAAGGATGGCCAAGTGTTATCAAATCCTTCTTTCTACTCCTGAGTCACATCCCTCTTTAAAAACAAACAAACAAACAAACAAACAGGTATATTTTAAAACACCTTAATGTTTTTACTCAGGTAAATTTATTAACACAAGATGTTCCTGCACTGCTTATGTGTTTTGTATCCATTTGTTATAATCAACCCTTGTGGATATAATAAAACTATAGTACAGTTACCACATCTAATTTGAGAGCATTTTTCTTATTATCCTGTCATGGTCCAGGTTCTATTGATGTGAAAAGACACTATGACCATATGAACTCCTCTTCCCCCCTCCCCCACTGCCTCGGAATTTTCAAGGCTTTCTCTGTGTAGTTCTAGCTGTTCTGGAACCTACTCCGTAGGCCAGGCTGCCTTTGAACCAACCGAGATCAGCCTGATTCTGCCTCATGAGTTCTGGGATTAAAGGAGTTGGAGAAGGGACTGAAGAAGTTGTGGGGGTTTGCAGCCCCATGGGAGGGATCAACAACGTCAACTGGCCAGACTACCCAGAGCTCCAGGGCACTGGACCACCAACCAAAGAATACACATGGAAGGACGCATGGCTCTGGCCACATAGGTGGCAGAGGATGGATAGCTTTGCTGGATATCAGTGGGAGGAGCAGCCCTTGGGCCTGAAGGGGGTTAGATGCCCCAATGTAGGGGAATGCCAGGGCAGGAAGGAGGGAGTGGGTGGGTGGTTGGGGGAGCATCCTCATAGAGGCAGGGGAGAGGTGATGGGATAGGGGATTCCAGAGAGGAGACCTAGAAAGAAGATAATATTTGAAATGTAAATATCAATTTTTTTAAAAAAGGCGTGTGCCACCACCACTTGGTATAGCAATTCTTCATAAGGAAAGCATGTGCTTGGTGCCAGCTTATAGTTTCAGAGTTTTGGTCCATTCATAATGGCATAAAGCATGGTAGTATGCAGGCAGACTTGGTACTGGAGATAAAGCTTAGTGTTCTACATCAGAACCCATAAGAAGCAGGAAGAGACAGAGAACCACAGGACTTGGTTTGGACATTTGAAGCCCCAAAGTCCACCGGCAGAGATACACTTCCTCCCACAAACCTGCACTGCCAATTACCACTCCATAATCATTCAAATATATGAGCATTTGCAGGTCATTATCATTCAGTCTACTGCATCCACCTCTAAAAGTCTGCATTTCACCAGCAATCATTATGGCCCCCTTTTCCACCTCAGGCTTTTGCAATCACTCTTCTACTTTCTGTCACTATAGCTTTGTCTATGCCAGACATTTCAGAAAAATGGACTGAGAGGACAATACTTTTTTACACTATATTTGTGACTGGCTTGTTTCACTTGGCATAGGTTTCAAAGGTTTAGCTTCAGTGTAGCATGTAGCAGTTGTTCATTAATTTTAATGCTATAAGTAATATTATAAACTATAAAGGCTCTCTAAGGTTTTTTTTTCATGAAACAAAAAAATGCATGTGTTAAAAAATTATTGGTTAACCTTTGATAAATACCCATGAAAGGAAAATCATTAAGCAGAGTGATAAGGCTTCTGGGTGGGTTTCCCAATAGGAACATAGACCAAAGGCTACCAAGTAGCAGGGTCTGCTAGTATCTTTCACAGCTATCTCTGCTCAGTCATTGGTAGGGGCCATCTTGAGAATATGGTAGCTATTGCTAGAAGCTCTGAGGTAGAAAAAGATTTAAGATGTATTTCTTAACCAATCACACTCCTAGTAACCATGTAGTTGTTTAAGACATCATCCAGGTATGATATTTCTGTAGATAACTTGGCTAAAATATATATCCTTTAAGAATGTTTTCATCCATTTGCATATACTGTTTAGAATATTGAATTTTAGATGTAACAATTGCATATTTATCTGTTATCAATCTCCTTTCCCTCAGCAGCTCTTGAAGACAGAATTCCACTTCCCTCTATTTGGTCAACTTTCATTAAATATGATCCATTGCATACAGTGGGAGCTCAATAGGTGTCTTTGATTAACAGATCTAGCCAAATTTTGAAAATATTACTTATTTAAACCTAAATATTTTCTTTTGTGCATTCAAAAAAAGAACCTCATGTTTCCTCTTTTAACTCCTACTAAGCTATTCTTAGTATTGCAAAGAACATAAGGAAATTGGCCCATAGCTGCTGGGAGACTTTCCAGTGATGTTCCAGTCATGATAGTGACAGAAAAATGAAAATCATGATTCTATACATTGCCTACTACTCACAGTAGAATGACAAGCCTCATGTACCAGTGAATGACCCTGCTCATGTAAAAGCTAATGCCTCACAGTTTCAGACATACTGACTGTAGTTAACTCATGGATTTCATTGAGCCATGTGCTCTGTCCAGTGCCTATCTGCTTAAAACATACCTTAATTCCATATACTAACTGTAAACTGGAAAGACAATATGCACTCCCTCAGCCATGAAATTTGCCACTAAGAAAATTACATATTCATAATTTATGAACCTGTAACAACACATTGTAACTGAGATGATCTAATCTTCAGGTGTATGATGCTTTTACATCTATTTATTTAAGATGGAAAAGACTTCCTTCTTCTATGACAGGTCATTATAGAGTTTTTATGAATCATAGTGTCATTCAGATAAAATTAAGAAATCTCAATGATTCTGTTAGTGCATGAGTTGCTCACCAGGCTCAACAGACTTTTAAAATTGTTTATACATAATTTATTTCATTGTTCATAGCACAGTCTGTGAACATGGACATTTGACAAGAAACCTTAAAGTTGCCTTGGAGTAAAAACAAACTTTGAAGAATAGTTCAAAGCACATTTGTAGGAGAAATCAATAACTCTTTATATTAACTTTATATCAGCTTTAGTCATAATATGCTATCATGGAGCCTGGAGACTTTGCTCAGCTTTTAAAAGCACTTGCTACTGCTGCAGAGGGCCAGAGTTTGGAGTTTGATCCTCAGCCCCCAAGTTGGGCAGTTCACAATAGATTGCAACTCCAACACTGGGATATATGATGCCTTTTGGGGCTCCAAAGGCAGTGCACATACCTAAAAACATAAATACATAATTTAAAATGAATTAAATTCTTAAAAATGTAAATTTCAGTGCATAATTTAGCTGTTTTTCAAAGAATTGTATATAATAAATTTCTTTCTTATGCTATTGTGACTACTTAGAAACCATTGTCCCACCTTTTGTAAGGAATCCATCTCTGAAATATACCTTATTTTACTAAGCTCTCCAGCCTAAAAATATGCATGTATTTTATAGCTTAACAAAAGTACAGATGGTGTATTAAAAAAACAACTTATGAAACACTTCCATTTAGTGCCTTTCTTTCTCTGTTATGACACATAAAAGTGGGAGAACTATAAATAAACCTAGATTTTAAGTTCCTAAATTGTTGAAGAAATTGAACTTAGTGCAAAGTACATTTTTGAAGGTGATGGTGGGTCAAAGTTTTGAGTTGTAATTTTCTGTAAAACTGAGGAATGTGCAAATATAGTAGGGTCAGAACACTGAGGCATTCAACGATATCATTCTTTCTGTCTTAATGAGAGGGTGTTTTAGTTAGGATTTCTATTGCAGTGATAAGACACAATGATCAAAAGCTAGATAGGGAGGCAAGGGTCAAATTGACTTAAACTTCTACATCATTAGCTATTATTGTAAAAAGTGAAGACAGGAACTCATACTGAGCAGGAGATTAGAGGCAGTAGCTGATGCAGAGGCCATAGAGTGGTGCTTGCTCATCATGGCTTGTTCAGTCAGCTTTCTTATAGAACCAAGGACCACCAGCCCAGGAATGGTACTATCCAGAATGGGCTGTGCCTTTTTCCTTCAATCACTAATTAAAGCGATGCATTCTAGACTAATCATATGGAGTTTTCTCAAATTGAGGTTCTCTTCTTTCAGATGACTTTAGATTGTTTCAAGTTAAAGTGAAACAAGCTATGACAGAATGGTAGTGCCCTGGATATCTGAAAGTTGAGGCAATGCAATCATAGCAAAGGATTTCTCAGTGAAGGTGTTATTTTTTTTTCCATGGATCTTGGTTCCTCAAGTGTTTCTGCAGTTTGGACCCCTCCCTCTCTTCCCCTGCACTTTTGTTGTTAGCATGATTTTGCATATGACCTTCATTTTCAGAGGTCAATCATCTTCCATCAGCTGTGTATTTGTTCAAAAGTGCCAGATGGCTTTAAGAAAAAATCAAATCAGTCCTAGATGAAAGGAAATATTTAAATAATGCAACTAGACTCCAATGTTGCTGGGGACAAACATACATATCTTTGAAAATTATATAATATTGGCATCTCAATATTATGATAATCACATCAACAGATATCTGATTCCTATTTCTGAGTGTTCACGGTCTACATACTGGCACTGTTGTAGATATTATACCACAAGAAATGATCTATATTCCTGTAAGCATTCAAAAGTATTTTGAGCATGTCTCATGGCAGTCTAAGAAAGACTAAATTTTCAGCATACCCGAAGACAAAGACCTTGCTTAAAAATGGCATTGATCACCCTCCTGTCTATCAGAAGGCTTGTAATATCACATACATAGATGTAGGCAGATCATGACATTCCTCCTTGAGTTACAAAGAAAGAAGATACAGTTCAGCCATGTCTGAGGAAGGAGCACAGGTTACTTTTTAAAGTTTAATAATTTCAATTAATTTTACATGAAACTGGGATGTTTACATTTAGTAAACATCTTCTCATCCTTGGAAGTGTGAGTGTTCATCTGCCAGGGGTACGGTGAATTTTTGTTTGTTTGTTTGTTTTGTTTTGTTCTGTTTTTTTTTTCATAAGATTCGCATTCAGACCAAATGTTTTGAGTTTTCCCTTAAACCTCATGTTTCTGTTGCCATATACCCTCTACTTAGTAAGAGTTGATAATGGAAACACTCAAGATGAGGAGTAAAAATAAGTACTGCAGAGCCTACTGCCCTTGTTAGGATGACTTGAAAGTACAAATTGATCATAAGCATTGAATTTGAAGTAGGTCTTAATGGATGCATAACATTAGGTCATTGTGAAGGAAGATGGGAAAGGAATGGGGAAAGGAATAAGTAAAGAATGGAAGAGACAAATCCTAAGTGTGTTGAGGAGGGAAGGATAATAGAGAACACCCTGGGGATGATAGCAGTCACTGTTTTATATAGAGGGACAGCAGAGAGAGACATGCCATGTACAGTGGAGAGCAATGAACTCACAGAACAATGAACTTCAGAGAGAAAAGACAATTCAGGGGACTTTGAGGAGTAAATGCTTCTCTACTTTATCAATGGGGATATAAGGTATAGTCATGAATTGGTCCATTACTAAGATTGATATTATTATGGTTAAAACCTGAGATGTACTTGAGACTTAGATGTCTGTAGGAAAGTCAGAATGGACATAACCATCATTGCAGATGTTCAGTGCTGTCTTCTGTTCACCCCTGAACATGGTTTGCTTTGTTTCAAGCTGGTACAGAACTTGATCAAAAGCAAATAGATGGTCCAGAGAATAACAGTGATCTTCATTTTAGTCCAAGTCTATATTTGAATTCAGCGTACGCTATGAGAAAAACACAGTTTCAACAAAAGACAGTGGAAGGAGGACTAGAAAAGCCACATGTGTGACTTTTTGCTTTAATATGTATGTCATTTTCTTTGACTATTATGGAGACTTTTATGCACTTGACAGATATATAAAAACAATTTATATATTTTCCCTGACACAAAATGGTTAGAGAAATTTGGACAAATCTATGAGTACAAGCCTATATTTATTAAATATAGATGTAGACATTATAAATATTTTCAATATATATGTAACAAATTTTAAATTAAGCATTGAAATGAATATATTACACTGTAGTTTTCATAATGAGATTTGGTTTCTCTTGGATCCCTTTCCTCTTTTCTTGGATGACATTCATATTTACATTTTCATGTAAAAATGGCCAAACACAGAGTTGATAAAGACACTTTACTAATAGCACTGCCTAATGGAGTTTTCCATTTGTTCATATTTAAATTCTATAATCTTCAACATCAGTATCTTTTAAAAAGTGCTATACTTAAATGTGGAGTAAAACCAGTTTGTATAATTTCTCACCTGAAACTCTTTCTGCTGGGCAGAAATATTTACAAGGGTGTAGCTGATGACTGTAGTCTTATTTCACAGTTTCCCTTTAGGCTCCTCTTATATTCTGCTGTTATTTACATCATTATAAAGATGTGGCTTACTTCTGGACAAGAGCCTCATGGGTGTTATCCTTGAGATGATTTGTTTTGCACTTGGTATTGAAGAATGACTGTTATTGCTATCCAATCCTGAACATTTTTTTAGAACTTCAGCAGCATTTGAGTCCTTTGATATTGCTACAATCAAATTACATGCATTTATGAATTCAATGAACTGTCAGATCCTTCCAACTTTAACTTAGAGAAACTGTTCCTTTTTATCTCTCCAAGGCTTTCATGCTTCCTATTTCCAATATCTTACTGTGTCCATTTGCTTCTTAACATCCTCATTGAGAAGCATCAACACTATTGTGTAATCCTCAGATCATTGTTTTGTTTTTTTGTTGTTGCTGTTTTTTTTTTTTTTTTTGAACCTGCTATTGGGAAAAGATCCTTAAGGGACAAGTGATTTCGAAACCAGTTCTATAATTATAATAAGGTCAGAATTTCTGGAGGACTTGGTAGACATGAGTTGTCTACAAAATGTTCATATGCATGGAATGAGCCCTGTCTAGGCTAGTACACTCTTGTACAAAAGAAGCAGCTTGTCTCATTAAAAAAAAAAACAAAATATATATATATATATTTCCAAATCTGAGTGTTGCAGAAGCTCTCAAGAAAGAACTCTCAAATATGTCTATAAAATAGTTACAAATCAACCTCTGTTGAATGGCTACTGTATGCTAAGAATCTCATATGCATCTTAGTTTGTTGATTTTTTTTGTCTTTGATCTTTCAAAGCAGAGTTTCTCTGTGCAGCATGGCTGTTCTGGAACACTCTATAGAACAGGCTGGCCTTAAAATCAAAGATCTGCCTGCTTCTGCCTCCTGAATGCCGAGATTAAAGGAGTGCATCACCACCACCTAGAAACATCTGATCATTTAGCCTTCACAGTAAGGGGACACTTAATATGTGTATCCAGAGTTCTCCCCTCCATTTCTATGTATTGTGCCTCTGGTACTGTTTACCTCAACTGAAGCCTTTCTCTATGCTTCTTTACTCTGGTGAACTTCATAGAGATTTATTTTCAGCTGTAGTTACTGTGTTCACTCTTTTTGTTAACTTCTTATCAAATTCATCAAGACCATTCTTTTTATTGTCCACTTGTATGTCTACAGATTAGTAACCATTTTTAGTTCTTAAGTTGTATGCTGATTGATTGGTTTTATTTTGTAGCAGTGGGGAAAAGCTCAGGGCCTCAGACCTGCTAGGCAAGTCTGCAACCACTAATCCATATCCCCAGGGGGAAAATGATCCAAACAGAGTTAACGGAGTTTGAATAGGATTTTTTTCGGTTTGCTTTTTATTTTGTTTTACATGGATACAAGTTCAGCAGTTAAGAAAGAGGTTTTATTTTGTATAGATCTGGTTAAATTTTTTGGTCTTTTGAGGTAGGTTTTTGTGTAGACCTGGTTAGTCCAATTCCTGACTTTTTGGCTCCACTTTCCAATGCTTTGATAAGCATATGCCATCATGTCCTACTCCTAATATCCCAGCTAATTGTTGTTATTTTCATTGGCATAGGATATTCATCAGGCTTTACACTGTCTACTTTAAAAATTATTTTGTCTATAGCTGTTTTGCCTGTGTGTTTATTAATCAGCTCCCCACTTGGTGCCCACTGAGGCTAGAAGAGGGGAACAGATGCTCTGGACTTGTGGTTACAAATAATTGTGAGCTGCCATGGTGGTGGAAATTAAGCCCAAATCCTCTGAAGGAGCAGCCACTGCTCTTAACTACTGAGCCATTTCTCCAGCCCCTACACTGTCTTTCCCAGTTTGTTCTACATAGGATAGGAAAGGACTTTGTCTCAGGCTGCCTGACCTCAAGAGCTATGTTCAATTGAATGCTCTCCTCTCTGGAGCAGCAGAGGACTGGGATGTATATTTTGAATATTTTACCAAGTTTATTGACCTCCCTCTGGCCCAAGAAGAAAACAGGGTTTCTAGATCTTAACTCTCCTTATCCCATCCCCAGACTCACAACAGGTTTTGAAAGCATGTCACAGCCATTTAAGTTAGTTCTCACCTTCCTTCAGGTGGCTTCCATGGATCTAACTCAGGTCCAGGCTGTCAAACTTGGTGGCACCTGCATTACTCTTCTGAGCCACATCAGCATCCTGCCTACTAAAGAAATAGTTGACATGCAATTTCACAAGGGAAAGTCATCCATTCCAGGAAAGAACTCTTGTTGCAGCCATTAGATGTGATATGTGAAAATCTTTAGGAAGGAGATCTCAGACAATGGTTGTGAGTGCCTCTTGCCTGTAATCCCAATATTATATATGCTGAGGTAGAGATTGCAGATCATCGATAGAGGAGGTAGAAAAAGAACCATGTGTCCATGAAAAAAAGAAGGAGTTGCTACAAATACAGGATTGAAGAGTTTCCTACAAAAAGCCACACTGGCTTTCTGGAAGGAAGAATGTATATTTGTGCTGCTTTTAAAACTGCTTCTATTGACCTTAAACACAAAGTTCTACAAAACTGGTATGTGAAGTTAGAGGAAAATAAATTTCAGGGCTCTAGGTCCACAGCCACATCAGTGAGCAAACCAATGGGCAATGACAAAATGGGGCCCCTGGAATACTTGGAAGCCTATCCTCAACACAGTCAGATATTGTTGAGTGAATGACTTTCTACTCACTTATGAGTAGCCTTTCTCTCTTAGTATTTCTTTCCACATATTTTTACTCTGATTATAAAATTTTAGAGTAGATTGACTGATTGACCAATTAATTTTGAGACAAGGTCTCTTGTAATCAAGGCTAATCTCACACTTAGTATGCAGCTGAAGATGACCGTTAACTTCTGGCTTCCCTACCTTAACCTTCTGATTTATGGGATTACAGAGTGTAGCAAAAAACATACCTGTTTATGAGATATGAGGGATTACACTCAAATTCTTGTATAATGGGTGAGTGTTTTACTGACTGATCTACATTTCTAGCCGCAGAAACATTTATAGTTTAATTAGGAGTCATATTTCAGTGCCCTGAAGAAAAAAAAAAACAGAATTATGTTATTTAATATATAATATTAATGATTCTGAAATCAGGGATTTAAGAACAATAAAATTTCTTCTTCCTTTAAAAATTTCAATCATTCTTACAATGATAATTTTATATGCTCTCCAAAAATTATAATGATTAATGTGAGTTAAGCAATTGTAAAATGGTAGAAAACCCTAAACCTTTAAAGGAAAAAAACAAAAACAAAAAACATATTGTTCAGTGGTTCAGCACTAGCCTCAGTTATTTTTATTTGAAGATCACTGAAAATACCTATTCACATTCACCAGAGTGTTACTGTTATTAATTAATGGATACAAATTACCAGAATGTGGGAAAATACACTTTTCTTTGCTACTTAAAGTTTGTATCAAATAAAATAGAAATTACTGCTTTATGAGATCCCTCAGGCACTGTGACACACAAGACCTGCCTTTGTGTATTCTGAGTGCTCAAGTACAGAGACTCAATGCTTGACTTCTGCAAAATGGAGAAGCTAGAAGATGCATGGTGTACTAGGATCATTCTGGGCCACTCACTGTGTAAATACACATAGTTTGCTTAGTCATGTTCCCAGTTTTCCTTTGTCAAGATGTCAGACTTTATTTTGTCTCCTCTATAGGATTCTCTGTAGAACTACTTAGTCTGACATGTTCTATCCTATAAAGATCATGGCACCACTTTGGACCTGTGTGTCTGATAATACTCTGACTGTATAGACTTACAGTTTAGCTGAATGACTATTAAGATGCAGCTTGTGAGAAAATAAAGTAGTGATTTCATTCAGGTTGATTTCTTGTATTATATATTTATTTGTTTATTTATGTATTTATAATTGCTATTTGAGTTTCTTTGCAATGACATCTAAATATTTACATTTTAAAAATGTGTTCTAAATATGAATTTTGTCTTTGAAACTTATGAGAGTACTTCTGTTCTTAGTTATGTTCATGTTTTCATTATCTCTTTCCCACTGAGTTTCAAGTGGACTACTGCAGGCTGTACTCACTTGATATTCCTTTTTCTGATTTAATGCATATTGCACAGTTAGTGATTGTGTATGGCACAGGGATTACATGATTAGCTATGTTATCTTTATAGGAATGTCTAGTTAGTTAACTGGTACCAAAAGGCCAGGGTACTGCTAAGAATGCTATTAAATTAGCATCAAGCTGCAATCTGATTATTTTCTGCATGATATATCTTTTATGAAGAAGCTTTGTGAAACAAGGAAATGATACCTTTACTCCTGAGTTGGGAGGATGATTAATAAATTTGATGTCTCCTGAATAAAAAGTAGATTAAAAGTGATTTTGTTTGCTCTGCTGTTGTAAAACTGTACTCTCATTGTCCTTTTTCCATTTTTTTCCTTTTTGTTTTGGCTATGATTTGCTGATCATGGATTTAAAAAGATAGGACAAGATATGTTACACTGACTTGACTAGGAAAAAATAAGGTATAGATTAAACTGTAAAATTTTAAAATATTAAAGCTCTCAGTGGGTTAGATATGACACATGGGTGCCTAGGGAGGGGTCTCTGACAAGCAAGAGGATTCAAGCTTTTTCCCAGCACCCACAGGAAATGTACACTTCACAAACAAACCTGTAACACTAACATTAAGAAGCAGTGGGGCAGAGACACGTGGATCCCTGGAGCTGATCAGTCAGACAGCTGTACAAACCATTTTCAGTCAGAGATCCTTGACTGAGAAAGAAACTCATCACAACTTATTGTCTACAGATGCATGTGCACATGTTCATATCCATTTATATTGCACACTCAAATATATGAAAATTTAAAAAGGGTCTTGTTCAATATATGCAGCTAATATAATAATAACAAAATACCACTGTGTTTTCCTCCTTCATTTCTCACATTCAAAAAGTGATCTGTTTATCTATTATGCTTTGAAAAAAATACAGATGTTCTGATATGAAGTGTATGCCTGATAACCCATGTGATAAATCTGTCATACAGTAGGGGGGAGGGGGAGCATTTTTAGGGTAATAGTTAATTTTAATTCTTCAGATATAAAATTCTTAGTTTTTATATTACTTCTTTCAAACTGACAAATTATTTCACAAGTGAGGGAACCATTAAATGTGTAATGAAAACACAATGCCCAAGATTGCATAAATACATCATGTTTTATTGACATTTCTAGAAGTTATAAAGCCAAGTTATTGGATTTGTCCATTGTTTTGACATAGCCATGCTGAAGAGTAAGCTAATGATCATTTTATGGTACTGTTGAATAGAGCCAGATCTGGATAGGTCAGAAGACTGTGAGGCAATGTCAGCACTTTGGACACTTGATCAGATAAAAATTATTTAATTCATTAGCTATGTTACAAAAACATGTAAATAAGTGTTCACATCTTTAAAACAAGATAAACTACTACATAAGTGACTGTTATCTTACCAAATTCCTTTTATTTTTTATTTGTTTTTGGCTAGACTAGTTTAACATAAACTAATTTAAAATCATGTAAAGTAAGAAAGCTCTCTAGAATTTTCTGTTTTCAATCCAGTCTTTTACTTTATTTACATGTGTATGCATATATATTGTGTCGAATATAAGAACATATATTGAGTGCATGTGGAGGTCAGATATTGTCCTTGATCACTCTCTCACTCTGTTTACTGAAATGGAGTCTCCTGCTGGACCTGGAGTTCATTTATTTGGCTAGTTTATTTAACCAGCATGCCTTTACAGATCCTCTGTCTCTAACATCCAAGTACAGGGATTACAGGTAGACCATCATATTGTGCCAGCATTTATTTTGGAGCTGGAGGTCAGAACCCTGGCTTTCATGCTTGTGTGGCAAACATTTATCCCTTATTCTTTTCTCTAGCCCAAAGAGTTTGATCTTTTAAAAGCTTTGGGCAAAATTAATAAGCATGTGAACATGAACCTTTGATGATGTGCTTACGAAAGGCGAAAGAAAACATCCATTAGGTAGAACCAAGATTTTATTTGAAAAACCCCGATATGTTTTTGTATACCTATTTTTTCAAGACCCAATCAATGTTTACATGAACACAGTTACTTGTGAGCCAGTGACTACATACCAAAACAGCACTTTTATAAGCAAAATACTGAAAGGAAGATCTTCTGTTATTTGATAAATGAAAGATGTGAAGGTGACTTTGGAAGTCATAGAAGTCAGAGAGAAAGTTGGGTAATAAGGAAAAAGAAACATTAAGTCTAAAGTCATCAGGAAAATTGAGTAAATTTTGGAGCATTCATTATACCGAAGGTACAAAATGGAGAATGGTAGAACACAGGGCATGAATTCCATATGATCTTGTCGACATGTCTTTCTTCAGCATGAACTGTGGGAGTCAGGTAGACTCTAGGCTCATAGAAAAGCACTATGGGACCTAGAGATGTTAAACACAGTGTTGTCTCTTCAAAGTATAAAATGTATAACCTGTTTTCTGGCCAGAAGCCTAGTATCAGAAATCATTAATAACATGATTATTGTTCTATCTGTGTCTGTAGGCCACACCAGATCTTATCCTTGACTAGTATCCTGAATTTGTTTGTCTTCATCAATTCAGAGTGTTATTCTCCCCCAAACCCTTATCCTGAGCCCATTTTCCATTAATCTGTAGAACATATCTGTAGGGAAGGTATGACTTATACTATATGATTTTCAGTTTAGTCATGTCTTAAATTTTGTTGTGCTCAGTGGATTGTGTTAATTATTACATAAAAACCTCACATTTTTCCAAATTGTATATGCTTAAATATGCTTACAATAAACTAAGCAAGGTCAAACTCTCAAAATTTGAACCAACACTGGCTCCTCAGTAGTGTTGAACTGAACTGCCTTCCTGCCTTCCTGCCTTCCTGCCTTCCTGCCTTCCTGCCTT
>JADRCH010000012.1:10670068-10810500 GCA_019843965.1 Rhynchomys soricoides
TGCCTTCCTGCCTTCCTGCCTTCCTGCCTTCCTGCCTTCCTGCCTTCTTGCCTTCCTGCCTCTCCCAGATTGTCACTCTACTAACTGTAGATGTCACAGTGACCTCAACAATAAATAACTATCTAATGCTGGATTTCTACTGTGTGACCAGACATTACTATACACTCATTCATACAATTAATCATGTACTGGCTTTCAGTTTTTCTTGATTTACTGTCTTGTGAAATTATTTGACTCTTTCATTTCCCATGGCCCCATGTGGGGTATTTCTATATCCACATTACATGGTAAGGTGTAAGACTTGTGCATGTATGTGTGTGGGTGTGCGGGTGTGTATTATGTATAAAATATACATAACATTCATGGCTAGAGAGATCTATATATACAAATATTAGCATGTGTGTATCTAAATGTGTATGAAGTATATACAAGTTACATATATATTTATTTATGCATATACATATATAATTATGTCCTCTGTAATCAAAATATTGTAAATTTTGTGTTATTTTTAAAATCCAGATAATTGATCACTATAAAATAATGTATGTATGGCACATTGAGTGTGAATGGTCTGATAGGCTCATGTATTTGAATACTTGTTCCCTATGTATGGGAACTGTTTGGGTAGGGGTAGGAAGTATGACCTAATTGAAGAGAGATATGTCAATGTGGGAAGGCTTTGAGGTTTCAAAAGTCCTGCCTTTTCAAGGTAGGCAGTGCTCTTACAGTGCTTGGATTAAGATGTACACCCTTCATTACTGGTCCAATGTCATGCCTGCCTGCCTGCCTTTTGTCATGTTCCCTGTCATGCTATGCATGTAATCTAAACTCTCCAGAACGGTTTACCCCAAATAAATACGTCCCTTAAAGATTGCCTTGGTCATGGTGTCTTATCACAGCAATAGAAAAATAACCAAGACAGTAGGACTCTATCATATACACTCAAACATTTTCCAGTGCAGAAATCTAAGTGAAAAGCGGGTAAGAGCTGTTCCAAAGAGAATTAAAAAGTATAAAAAATGATAATGATAACTTAACACTTGTAAAGAACTGTGAGTTGATGAGTATTGGGGTACAGCAGTGAAGATCAAAATTGTTTTTGTATCTCAGACTTTTCTGAACGTTGTGGAAGGCATATCCTTAGGGAAAGTCAATTCTCTTCCATTTTTTCATGATGCTAGCCTAGTAAATTTTCAGTGCCCTCTCATACAGCAGTGTATTTTGATTTTTTCCAACTCTTTGAATTTATTAGTATATTAAGATACTCTGCTTATCCAAGGTTGTGCCTGATAAATCTAATTTCCTTCCACTGCTGAGAAGCTCCAGACAAGGGTATGCTGTTTCTTCAGATAAATGAAAATGTGTGTACTGACAGCTCGGGAGAGGCCCCACAATCTCTGTTAGAGAATCACAGCTACATTACTCATTACTGATTCTCATGAACAAAATTGTTATACTGAGACAGACATTAAAAGGCTTCAGTTCAGGAAACATAGTGCTACTACTGTAGTTGTGTTCGCAGTAAAGTAGAAGTACCCATCTAAAGGCAAATAGGACACATGAATATATAAACTGTATTAGAAACCCCGTATGATCTGAATAATTTAAAGGAAATTCTTGCTTTCTTGACTCATGTAATTCAGAAATAGCCCACTAAATAAAATTTCAAACTAAGAAATATTGAAACCTATACTTATTCATCTACATTACATGTTGGAAATTTGACTCAAATGTATATTTGAAGCCTGTACTTTAGGAAATAATTGGAGAAAAACTATTAATGAGAATTATGGAATAAATTATCTAGAATTCATAAAGCTTGTGATTAAGCCTACATGCCTCTATGTCATACAGAAATTGCAAAGTCACATGCTTTCTAGTAACTTTTATGCTTCTAGCATTTGTTTCTACCAGAAGTTAAAATAAAAGAAAACAGGATATATGCTTGGTTAAGACTCTTCTCAGCAGGCCAGAATTTGCCTTAAATTGTTGAGATCTCGCAGGTGATAGATGGATAGTGAGCACAAACAGATTATTTTTTTCCTCTAAAGTTAAAAAATTTCAAAAAAAAAAAAAGAACAGATTTGGGGTATTTTGCTAATTAAAATGAATTCAGAATAGGTCATGATTGGTACTCTTTCTGACTCTTCTCTCAACATCCTGTGGGGAGGATACTCTGGTGACACTAGATTAACCCTCTTTGGGTACTGAGCCCAGTACTTAAACACAAATTTTAGAGAGACCAGTTTCTTCCCCATACAGGAGTGAAATAAGACAAGTGAGGCTGTACGGTGACTGTGTTTGTTATATTACCTGTTTGAAGTGAGCCAAAGCAGACCTCCACTATGTTCACTGAAGACATGGTGATACCAGTACCAGACCATTGTGATATCTGAATTATAGGGCTTGATATTAGGGTTTCACCATGAAAGAAAATGCCTGAAGAAGTCATCTTAGGGGTATGTGTATCTCGCTTCGGTCCATGCTAATTGGCTTCACTGTTTCTGTGTCTGTGTTAAGGAATGAGATCATGGATAGGGATTTGGAATGCATAAACGCAGCCCACTGACAGTGGACAGGAGGCAAGATGAAAGAAAGATGAGAGAGGAGGATAGAGGAGTGTGAATCTTATATCCATGAACTTTGGTCTGCCTCTCACAGTTTATGCCACCTTCTAATAGTCCATGTAGCTATAACTCTCTCCATAGATCAGCCACTGAAGAAGGCAGAGTCCTCATAATCCAGACCCTCCTCCAAAGCCTCTATCTTCATCACTACTTCAAAATGAAGATTTCATCTCATGTGCATTTGGTAGATCCTTCAGGCTAGAGTCATAAAACTTTTGTAATTCTCAGGGTATTCTGAAGAATATAAAAGCCTAAATTAAGTAGAACAGTGATTAAAGATAGACTAGTCAGTCATGCTTTCTTTTTAAAGCATAACACAGAAAAGAGATTGAATAACTTCTCCATTATTAGGAGCAACCTTCACAAAGCATGACCTAATTCTTAAATATACTATAAGGAAGCCTTATAGTGGGTATCTGCTTAGAGATATTTTATCTTCAGCTGAGAAGATCCTTGCTAGTATAAGAAGCTAAGTGTTTTTATTAATCTGCATTCACCCATTTGTAGTATTAATAGCCAGTAATCCTTGGACAAAACCCCCGAATTAAGAGAAAAATGATTCTTTGGAGAAAACTGGGTTTAATGGATGTGCTTTATCATCTGATTTAATGTCTTCTCTTTCCTGCCATTTCATATTTTGTGTATTAATGAAATATTTTCAATGCTAGTGTATTTCATTTATAAAAATATATAACTTCTTCACAAACCAAAGTAATTTTTAAAATTGGGATAATGTTCTCAGCTTTATAATATTTATAGATTTTATAGTGTGCTTTCTTTTATATTGTAGTATATTTTCCATTTTTATATATTTTTCTATGTTCCCTTTCAATAGTGGAGAAATATAGCTTACAAAGAAATATAAACACTGCAAAACAGTAAACACAAAGTAGATTTGAGTCTACACATTGAATGATCCTTTTGTTTTCAATACCTGTGAGCATTGCAGTATTCATTGTAAGGGAGAAGTATACTTGAGACTGGGCCATGCCATTGTACAGATATTTTCAAAGTGTTAGTAAGTAAAGTTCATACTTTTAATCTTTCCATAGAAAATCCACACAAAGTACAGCCAATTCTAATCTAAGACTTGGGATCTCAAGACCCTGCCTTAGGTGACGTTCTCTATGGTTGTCTACTTTTACTTCATAACTGCTATGATTTGACTGTATTTTCCAAGATTTGTATACTGAATCAGACCCTATATGTGATGCTGTCAGGAAGTGCAGCCTTGGGAATAACCTTTGAAAGCTCTGGTGCATGAACTCAGTGTCATTATAAATTGGAGACAAACACACTCTCTCAGGCAGAAGTAGCAACCTGTGAGTAAGGAAACAGGCTCATACCACATTGACTTTGCATGTGCTGTGCTCTCGCTCTTCCCCTCCTCTTGAATTAGGAATTTTTTTTTTCAATTTCCCATAAACCAACAAATTTATGTTTTATTAAAATCACAAATTGGTTTAGACAATACTAATTACAACAATCCCCAAAGTTTATTGTGAACATAGCGCTTTATGACAAAATACTGGAGGTGAACCTAGGCATAAAGGTTGAATCTATGATTTTCTACTACTAAAATTTTTTAATGTTATGAATATTTAATATCATATGTACCTAATCTATGTCCTTTAGGAGTTTAAAAAATGGAGTGTAAGGTTGATTTTGCAAGCTCCATAGAGAACAATAGTCTTGTTCTGTTCTTTGTAACATCTTGTGTCTTACATTTAGAAAATGTTTAATATTCATTGTATGGATGACATATTGAGATGTTCGTGTCTGTATTTCTACAGTAAATCACACAAATTCTTTATTCATTACCCAAGATACTACATTTAAACTATTTAAGGCCACACTTATTGCCTATCAATCCATTTTGTCATGGCCACCCTCTCTGCCCCTGTCTAATCTTAATGCCAAAGGAAAAGGAAAAGACTAGTTACCAATATTCATTTGCCTACTCTTTATAATGTGGTTTTGAGCCATCACTTTAGGTTCTTTGATGGGATTGTTACGTATTATGCTCAGATAGATGCTCAATTTTCCATCTTGTGTAGCAATTCTTTTGACTCATGTTTGATCCACTTTTATCCACACTCTTATGTGAAGATAGAACAGCCCCCTTTAACCAATGTCCTCATGTCTCATTTTAAAAATCCATCTGGGAGGTAACTATGAATATAGTACATGGTCTGTATATCATTCAACTTTTAACCTTAATAGTTCTTCCATAATCTCTCACTTTTAATTTTTACAATAAAATCTAAGGCCAGAGAGAGAGAGACATCAGTGAGTAAAACTTCCTTCCATTAAGGCTAAAAACACGAACACAAACTTTGGGACCAACATGGTAGAAAAAAGAATTATTTGCCACAAATTGACCTCTTACTTCTGTATGCATTAACATCTATAAAAGCAAGCTGGCTTCATCCATTTACAGTTCTATTTCTCAATAATGTGGCATCTTTGAGAGGACTACAATGGCATTACATTAATAGATTCATGTGACACCCTAAAGCAATTGCTTTTATCTATATTACATTCTTGATGACCACTTAACGTTTGAAAGTTGGAAAGTCAGAAATGACCCCAAGCTTATAACCACAACATTGGTGAGACAGAGGCAGGAAAGTTCTCATATGCTTGTCACAGGCAAAATTTTCCCACTCAAAAACTTAATAGCTGTGAGATAGAAAACTGGTTTTCTTCACTGGAATGACAATGAGTATATCAATAGCCATAGCAGATGCAATGTTTAAGACAACATAAATTGCACGGCATGTTTTAGTGGCATTTTTGGTCTTGTTTTGGTTTTTCACAAAAAAAAGAAAGAAAAAAAAACATGGAGGCAGATAGATAGAGGGTCCAGACTTATGGAAGAAATTGGAGGATGGGAATGAATATGTTACAATACTCAAATAGTAAATAAATTTAGAAAATTAAAAGCAAAACTAAAAGTTAAATTATATATATATTTACTGCTAAGGTTTGACACATTACTTCTAAGCAGTAGAAGCAATACTTGATAATATATTCATTTTAAACTAGCCTTCTTAAATATGACCTGTCTATGTATACTTAATATTTTTAATTCTAACTTTTAACGTTTTACAATGTTTATTTTTTAAATATTATTTTTGGGATTTTTTTCTTGTGTGTTGTTTTTCTGAAAGGACTTCTCTGTGTAGCCATGGCTGACCTGGAACTCACTCTGCAGACCTGGCTAGCATTGAAAACAGAGATATGCCTGCCTATATCTCCCATATTCTAGGATTAAAGGCATGTCCCACCACTGCTAGAGGTAAATTAAATATTTTGTAATTAACCTATTAAAACCTTCTGCCTCTTTTTCCCTCTGATCCCTAATATACTCCCTCATTCATTCTTAAGTTCGTGGACTCTTTTAATTATTACTGTTACATATACAGGCACACACATACATACACAGAGAGAGAGAGAGAGAGAATACTACAACTTTGTAAATACATTTAGTGTTGTTTGTTTGTTTGTTTGTTTGTTTATGATTTAGAGGCTATGCACTGAGGGGTATAACATACCTGGGGCAGAAGATCTCGCTCTTTCAATTGCTTATGGCTCTTCATCTAGGATGATGCCTGGTAGAATTTTTCCCTGTCCATATTAAAATGTCAACTGGTGTTGTAATTATTCTGTTCATATTTATGTCATCATATTTTTGAGATTTTCTGGGTCATATCAAGAGACACAGTCTTTTAGCAGACTTCATAGTTTTCTGGACCCTACAGTCTTTCCATCCCTCTTCTGCAACATAGCTCAAACCTTAGATATAAGAGTTATGCTGCAGATATGTCAAATTTCATTGAAGCTTCACATTTCTGCATTTTATCTAGTGGCAGCTCTCTGTGATGGTCTCTTTATACTGCAAAAGATGTTTCTTTCAGAAGAGTAATTGTTATTTATACACAAATTTGATAATATCTATTTTTTTAAGATGAACAGTATTACACATATATATATGTAATATATATATATAATATATATAATATATATTATATATATTATATATGTAATATATATATATAATATATATTATATATATTATATATATATATATATAGTCTGTGAATTGAACCTTTGGTATTCTGAACATTTGGGATAATATCCATTTATCAGTGAGTACATACCATGTGTGTTCTTTTGTGACTGAATTACCTCACTCAGGGTGATATTTTCAAGTTCCTTCCATTTGCCTGCAAATTTCATGAAGTCATTGTTTTTAATAGCTGAGTATTATTCCATTGTGTAAATGTACATTTTCTGTATCCATTCTTCTGTTGAGAGACATCTGGGTTCTTTTCAGCTTCTGGCTATTATAAATAAGGCTGCTATTAGCATAGTGGAGCATGTGTCCTTATTACATGTTGGAGCATCTTCTGGGTATATGCCCAGGAGTGGTATAGCTGGGTCCTCAGGTAGTACTAAGTCCAGTTTTCTGAGGAACTACCACACTGATTTCCAGAGTGGTTGTACCAGCTTGCAATTCCACCAGCAATGGAGAAGTGTTCCTTTTTCTCCAAATCCTCACCAGCATCTGCTGTCACCTGAGTTTCTGATCTTAGCCATTCCTACTATTAATCATCAAATCTTCTTACAAAAGCCTATACTCAACAAAACAGGAAAATCTGGATGAAATGGACAATTTTCTAGATGGATATCAAATACCAAATTTAAATCAGGATCAGATAAACCATCTAAGCAGTCCCATAACCCCTACAGAAATAGAAGCAAGCCATCATTAAAAGTCTCCCATCCTAAATAAATAAATAAATAAATACCAAGACCAAATGAGTTTAGTGCAAAATTCTATAAGACCTTCAAAGAAGACCTAATACTAATACTCTTCAAACTATTCCACAAAATATTTTTTCATTATGAGATAGAAAATGTATTTTATTGATATAATTTGTAACATAATTTTAAAATATTATGTGGTTATTTGTAGTATTCAGTCATATTCTTTTATCATATGTGTGTGCATATGGTGTAGTTTGTATGTGTGTGTGTGTGTGTGTGTGTATGTGTGTGTGTGCATGTGTATTTGAAATGGTGTTTATTATTTATTACCATGGTCTTCTGAAGAGTGAGAGATCAAAATGTATATTTTTATATAGCTAAATAGTATTCCATTGAGTACATATAGCATATTTTCACAATTCATTTGTTAACTTTATCTATAATTGTATTACTTCACATTACTTAATACTACCCTGTTATGACATAGTCTATTGAATGTTTATTTTTAAGCCAAAAATAACTATTTTATATGAGACACTACAGAGTAGGCTCTATGATGGTTTGTGGATAGCCTTTTAATAAAAAAAAAAATGAATTGATAGTTTTAAGTAGTTTTGAAGTATATGATATTCCTGAATGAATCTATTTAAAAACATTTGTCAGTTTTACAAAATATTCTTCTTATGAATATAGCAATTTTGCACACAGTTAAAACTAGAAATCTATGAATTAGTGTAAATTATTTTAATTTTTACTTAAGTTTGCTGTCTCATGAGGTGAATATTATTCCAATAGCTATGTCATCCAAGAATCTTGAATTGTATTTAGAAAAAGATTCATATGGCTTTTTCAATGATCTTATCACCTAAGACACAAGAATACAAGAATATATACTCCACTATATACTTCTTATGTTAATGTGGCTGTGCTTTGATTTGGGTGGCCTGGGAGACACTTGAATTCAAAATGCTATTACTTTAATGTGCAAAGAAATTATTTTGTTTAACAATAGCTTTATTTTTATAAGAAGGAATAAAGCTGAAAAGTGTATAATGTCGAACATAAATTATATTAATACAGATAGAGTTGCTGAGCATCCTAAGAAAAGTAAAAATTCAAGCTCTTGAGAAACAAACAAAAATAAAACCCCTACATTTTCTGTAGTTGATTCATTTTCTTCCTTTTGAAGCCATATTTTGGAAAATATGATTATATGGGATGTTTAAATATGTTGAGAAGATTATACTCAGGATGTGACTCTCCAGTGAGATTGCTCAATCTCTTAAAATAGCTAGCTCTTTTGCTTTATTAGTTCCTTGCTTATAGAGGTATTAAAAGTAGAATTATTGCCTCAGTATTTATTTCAAGCTCATCTATTTATCATTCATATTCTTCCTCTTAATGAAGGGTGAGGAAGGAAGGAAGGAAGGAAAGAAGGAAGGAAGGAAGAGAGTACTTCAAGGTAAAACAAACAAAGGGAGTAGTTTTGCACAGATAATCATTGGCTGGATGGTAATGATGGTTCTTTTTGAGAACCATGTATTATTTGCTATGGTTACCTTAGTTTTAACATGATCTCTGTGGAGAATGTCAATTATTAGACATTAGTCATTCCTAAATGAGCATACCACAAATATTTAAATTTTAATTTAAAATATTTTATTTTCTTTTTCCAGTGTATATGTGTATGTGTGTGTGTGTGTGTGTGTGTGTGTGTGCATACATGTGTGATATGTGTGTATGTATGGAATCATACTTATATATCCACTACCTCATTTTTTATTGAAAATTTTCATATAATATATTCTATTACAGTTTCCACATTGTTCTTCCCAGATCCTCCCACCATATTCCCAACAATTTAGCTCCATATCTCACTCTCTCTTTTTCTTTCTCTCGCCAGAAAATAAATAGGCAAACAAAAAATTAAGGAAAAACAGTAACAACAAGACAACACAAAAAACACCCTCAGAGACACACAGAAACAGACATGTACATGCACACTATAAAATTTGGAAGCTACAATACACATGAAAAAGAGAAGTAAGACAAAAAGTGTCCAAACAAAGCAATATAATTCAAAATATATTCACAAATATCATTGAATAGGTTTTGGGTTGACCATCTATTCTAGGGCATTGGGTCTACCTTTGATTAATATACTAGTAAACACAGGGAGACTCCATTGGAGAAAATTAACCTTTATTTATTTATTTATTTATTTATTTATTTATTTATTTATTTTAGCAAATGCACACGAATTGAAGATAGTATCTGGGTTAGAGACATAGCTAATATATGTGGGGTCTTGAGATTTATACACACACTCAGGTCTTCTTGCTTTAAAGCAATAATTCTTAGCACCAAGTCAGTTGCCCACTCTTTCTGCTATTTTAAGCCTAAAATACACTGAGTTGTTTAGAAAGAAGCTATTTTCCATATCCAGATGTGTATATGTTAAATTTTAATTACTTATGTTCATTCTTTACTGTTTTCCTGTTTGCTGGATCGTATTTTTTAGAAAACTAAAATTTTGATCTGTAAAAGCCACATATCTCTAGTTAATGTTTACATAATGTAAAATATCCTAATGAACTTCAAAAAGAAAAACAGCAGCATTCATTTTATACTGGTATGATGTAGTGGTTTGAAAGACAATGGCCTTTACAAGCTCATGCATTTGAATTGTTGTATATTTGGTTGTACCCTGCCCAATAAGTTGGTGGAACTAATCGGTAAGGATTAGTAGTTATAGCCTTGTTGAAGAACATATGTCATTGGGAATGGCTTTGATGTTTAAAAGGATTCCTGCCCTTTCCAGGTAGTTCTCTGTACCTTGTGGCTGTGGATGAGATGTGAGAGCTCGGCTATTGTTCCAGCATCATGCCTCCTTGTTGTCATGCTTCCATCCATGGTGTTAATGCACTATAACCATCAGATTTCTTTCAAATGTTGCCATTGTCACAGGGTTTTTTCACCATAAGAAAAGTAACTGAGACATGTACTACATTGTAACATTTTATATATTATACTATAGTAATTATTTTAGGCTTTCATAATATTTGAAATAACACTGGATGAATTTTAGCATGACAGTTCCACAGGCCAATAGGCATGTTGCCCTTGTATGGTGACATTTCTAATTTTGCTAGTGGGTTGTGATTGGTGTTATAAAATAGACATGTGAATTCTTATCTTTGGCACCCGTGAATAATTTCATCTATGAATATTTTCAACTTCACTTGAAAATATTTCATCTGACTTTCCAAAGATGAAATCATGTATCTCTCCTATTTCTTCTCTCAAACTTTCAATTTCAGAGTATGTATCCACACTTATTGAATATGTTTTTTTAAGTTAAAGGGCACTCTCATATAGCCTGCTCTATTGTACTCAAAGTGGATTCTCAATTTTTCATGTACCAATTCTTATAGATGCTACCATGAGACTACCCCTTCCCCTCTGTCTCTCCTGTGCATTTACTGAGTAACTGTTCCTGCCTCTAAGTGTAAATTCTTGTCAGTTGTTGGGGGTGCAGGGCAAACACAAGCTGCAGATCCTGTGATTTCATGGTTTTCAGTACAGTGTGGAGACAGACTCTCAACATGTGGCACTGGTGGATAGACCTGAGGATGGGAAACAATGAAGAGAGAGAGAAAGAGAGAGATAGAGATAGAGAGAGAGAGAGAGAGAGACATATGCACATGCACACATATGCACACATATGCTTAAATATAAAAAAAAAATTAAAAGGGACCAAGATAAAAATTTGTTTTATAATTGTAATACTATTAAAATTTTAATTCTAAAATATTCAGGATGGAAATGTATTCATAGATAATTCCAAAATAGTACTATTTTCCAGGACTGCTTTCTTCGATAAAACATGAGTCTCATACTAACTTTTCTTTAATATATTTATAGGATATAAAGGTTAAGATGTTCATTGATCACATGATTGGATCTGTGTTCTAAATTATTTTTATATCATATATTTTTATATGTTTCCCTTTACTGCCTTGAATATTAGTAGAGAAAAAGGAAACAAATGAGAGAACTCCTTTGTTTTAAGGGTATGCTGATTATTGTTCATTTGTTTCTACCTTCTTTTAGGAAAAGGTCTGCATCAGACTTGTTCATTGAAGCTCATTATTACAATCCCTGGCTGGAGAGAAAAAAAAAAGTTTATGTATTCGTTATGTTTTTTTTTTTTTTTTAAACCTTTCACTGTGGTTATATTAAATTTGACTCATTAATGTTCTTTAAGAATGTTTTTTTAAATTATAATCCATGGTGAAATAGATTGCACTTCTTAGATGAGGCCAATGAAAAACCAAACCAACTTCTTAATTTGCAAATAAATGAAAATATGAGACAGTCCATAATAGTATACTCATCTTGTGAAGGAGGCTCTGACCAGAAGTCTAAGTTCAGAGAAGACGGCAGTATTTGTTTGGAAGTGGCTTTCCTAGAAGTGGGGCAGAGATCTTGAGAGTTGTAGGAAATGTGTGATGTAGGAAGAATGCTGTCCCCATTTCACAGGAAGCAAAACTGAAAACTCCCAGTTGTATAGATAGTAATGTCTCATGTGAAATTTGAAAGTAAGATTGAAAGATGTCAGGCAGCTGGGCTTCCACTGTATTCCTTTGCCTTCTGAGATCCTTCTGTGCTGAAACAATTTTTCTGAAAGACTATTTAAGCATGTGTATGCAAAGATTTTTCATTGTATTGATAATGGTAATTTATATATTCCTTTTACTCTGTATTAGAGTTTCCTGGTCTATGTTGTTAGGCACCATAAAATTGGAGAAGATTCCTGAGTCTTTATGGTCATCTGCTAAACAGGCCAGGATAAACCCCATTGTTCCCAGTAATAGATTACAGAACACACAGAGCAATCAAAATACTTAACACAATCCCAAGACAATATGTCAAAGAAGTTGAAGTTGAACACAAGCATTTTAAATGCTGACTGCAAATGCAATCATTTATTAAGTATGGGAATGTATATTTTAGTCCCAAGTCTTAAGAGAATTTGAAATTTTATTAGTTCATGTGCTAGCATTTTATGAAGTAGTAGCTTAATTGAATAAAAATCTATCTCTTACTTCAGCATTTTTCTACTTTACATTTTTTGCAACATGAATACCAATGCACAGTCAATGTTTGATATATTTGTCTTCTGCTTCTACATTACAGAAGGAGAATAAAATGTATTAAAACAAAACAAATTCTGCTGACTCTCCGGGCCAGCTGGGGCTTGCATTTGTTAGCAGGTTCTGGTTTCTTGTTTCATAGAGTACCCAATGGTGTCCAGGGGAAGCACAAAGGCCATAGCCACCCTGGTTTATCTGATCCAGCATTGACTCAATGCAAAATAATTTGTGTTAAAATATTCTTTTTATATTTTGCAATTTTGCCTGTACATGTTTTTCTTTTGTAATTTGCTTGTTTGACATGTGGCCACGTGAATAGCTTCCACAAGTCTTTCTTCTAAGAATATGTAGTTTGTAAGTATATGCAAATTGCTCAAATGCTAGAAGCAGAAATGAACAAGCAGGCTTGAATAATAAATATTTAATTCGCATTTCATCCAGTTTTGTTTGTTTCTTTTATATTGAACATTGTTTTTATTTCTCTCTCAATGTAATTTTGGTTTCTGAGATTTGAAGCATCCACAAAAGGATATATTCTCTTTTAAAATAACTAAAACCCTAAGGAGTCTGAAAATAAGATAATAACTATTAGTTTATCACCTTTATTTTCACTGCTGCATGTAAGTGTGTGAATGCACACATATATTTGTTCAGTGGCAGAAGCAACATAAATTTCTAATATCACACTCAAATGAAGTTCCTATTTGGTTTACAACATTTTGTTCAATACAGATAACTGGCCTTTCAATGTTTATAACATCAATATATAAGCTAATTTATATGACATGCATGAAAATTGGAATGGTTTAAGAATTATGCCCATTCATCAGAGGCAAATTGATAATCTGATATTTAGAATCTTAAATAAGAAAATACATTGACACATTAAAATCCTTACATCTCATATTATTTTCTATGGGCTATTTAATTTTGAGGAGTTAACAGTTACAAAATACCAAAAATAAATTTATTCTCCTTTACATGCAAATTAGAGTTTCAAAACAGCATTATGAAAAGCCACACATACATAATTAACCACTTATAGTGTAGTATACAGCTGCTTAGTTCTCATGGAGTGATGTACAGAAAAGCAGTTGATAAAATGAAGCAAGGAGAAAAGAAGGTGCAAAATGAGGATCCACCATTACATGTAACTAAAATGCAATTGTAAAGTTGAACCAAATGGCTAATCCTGCAATCTCAGACCTCAAGAGGCTAAGCAAGGAAGGTTGCCGAGAGTTTGAGGCTAGCCTGTGTTATATAATGTATTTACAGTAGCTACAGTGAGAGCTTGATTCAAAAACAAAATAAAACACAATTTAGATTCCAGAATCATCTTGCATAGCAAAATATGTGACTGATATTGTATTGGTATATACACATCATTTACCTGATAGAATAGAGCTAAAGAAGTTAGTAGACTACTTGTCTTATACTTCAGTGCTAAACAGTTGACTAGTAATTGAGAGGTCATAAATTCAATTTCCAACATCACAAACACAAGCACAACACAAATACACACTCACACATCAGTAGAGTTACTTCTTTAATTTAACAGTCATGGTTACCTGAGCATGATAAAGTATCCATTCTTTTGAAACCTGACCCTTATGTCTATACCTTTATAATTCAAAGATATATTTTCTTAGTCGAATGTTTTACTGAGTGAGGAAGTAGCTTTGATTGATTTATCAAAATTCAAAAGCTTGATTTATTTTAGACAGGCCTTTTAAAATCAATGTTCTAAACCTGTATTTATATTTAAGTAAAACCAATTGTCATATAAGAATCTGTATTACTGTAATCTATTCAGATATTGAAATTTTCTCCTTACATAATTTGAAATAAATTTTTTAAAATTGTATTTAAATGCACAATTTATTGAGCTCTGGCTTTCTGTGAACTTTTCTCATAGATATTACCTACTTATGTAAATTACCTTGAGTTGTCTTTCCTGAGAATTTTTCTAATAGCCTTCTGCAATTTTTAGTGTCATGATAAGCAGTAAATAAGTTTTACAGAAGTCATAGAAAATCTATCTGAAGAAGGTAGGAAGTCAAGTCAGGAACAGTATTGCAGTACATGGTAAGAACAGGTCCATGCGTATGTATATTCTCAGATTCCATTTGCTTTGGAATAATCTTAGAGTATATGTTTATTTTTTGCCAGTATTTAGCATTCCAATACATAACAAAAGACCAAAGATCAGAACAGATGTTTTTATAATGAGTGGAGAATGTTTTAACCTAGCTACTACAAGATGATTCAATGATAATATTTAAATAGTACTTTAATTTATTGGCATTTCATGCATTTACCTAATAATTATACAACTATTTATTTCTCTGAAATACATCTTGATGATTAATCTATTCATATAGATGTTAGTCTGGCCAGATAACATTAACAATTTTCAATCTCTTAAAATTTCAAAATTCTAATTACAAAAGTGACATTCAGACTATCAATCTCTAATGCAAGTTTCCTGCATCTATTCAAAAGATATTTATATCTAATGTGTAACTGCTTCACATTCTCACTCCATTACACTGATGTAACAAGAGACCTTTCTTATAGAGCTTAATAAATGCTTGGATGGGTTATAGTAGAAGAGATATTGAGAAATGTATGCCTAGGTAAAGTTTTCAAGACAGGACAAATATGAAGTATATATTGCTCCTGGATTTACCACTGGTATCCTGTGATGTTATTATATATTGTTCCTGGATTTACCACTGGTGTCCTGTGACGTTTTATATATTGTTCCTGGATTTACCATTGGTATCCTGTGATGTTATTTGCTGTAGACAACAATAATGGAACAAACTAAAGATGCATCACATGTTCCCCAAAACACAAACGTTTACACGAACTTCTCCAGAGGATATCCAACACTGGTGGAAACTTGTTTTCCTTTTCAGAGTCTTGATCCATTACAGATGGAACCTCAAACTCAGAATGAAACTTAACAATGTAAAAGAATTTTATTTACTGTCAATCACAGAAAGATACCTGTTCTATATGTTCATCATATGGTTTTTATTATCACAAAAAGTGCTTAAAATATGGTACCATCAAAAATGTTTGAGAAGACAGTTTCAAGTATGCATTTATGTCTCTCTGTGTGTATGTATACATGTGTGTGGGATATGCATGCATGAGTGTGTGTCTGTGAAGTCTATTCACACAACAGGTACATAACATTAAAAATTGTGTACCTTATTTTTATAAAACATCGCTCCTGCCTCAGTTACTCCCTATTTCACAAATAAGTTAGGAAGACTCTTCTGCAATCCATAGCATCACAACTTAATTGATTAAGAAGTATAAACATGATTTTTTTATTAGCTTGGAAGCTGAGACAAGGACAACCCTATTTAAAAGATGTTTAAATTTTGCTGTATCCTATTTCTCTACCATTTATAGAACCAAGTGACCATCTACATAGCCAGAGTATAAACAGATAAAGTATGATTTGATCCAGATATCATGGCAAATACTACTTATTGAGTTATTTAAACTAAAAGCTATAAGATAAACACAAAAAATGTATAGGGTAAAAAAGATATATATTATATAATATATTTGTTTATATTTTATGTAATAACAAAATAAATAACACACACACACACACACACACACACACACACACCCTGACACAATATTATAAGGCAGAGAACTTCCTATGACAGCATTGATTTAAATGAGTTTAATTTCTGTTGGTTGTCAGGGAAAGCAGCAGCATACTCTGTTTTGTTTTTTTTTTTTTTCCTTACTTCTTATAGAGATTTTAAATTTTTTTTAGTTTAATATTTTCTCATATAACACATCATTACAGGAGTACCCCTCATTCTACTTCTCCAGTCATACTCTTCCCAAGCCCAGAAAAGAGTTACAGTTCTGCCAGGGATATCAACTGGACATCAACACAAGATACAGTAACACCAGGCATAAACCCTCACATAAATGCTGGGCAAGGAAACATAGAAGGAGGAAAAGGGTCTCAAGACCAGACAAAAGAGTCAAAGACATAGCCATTCCTACTGTTAGTAGTACCTCTAAAACACCAAGCTACTAACCGGTATATATATAATATAGCACAGACCCATGTACCCTCATCTATTGCTACTTCAGTGTTGGATACCTCATGACCCATAAAGAAGATAAGGAAGAAATGTAGCAGCCAAATGGGTCAAAGACACTAGGAGATCATTGCCTTTGGAAGCAGCTCACTCATAAGAGTAGGTAGAGAGAAAGGATTCATTGAAGAGAGCTCTTACAAACCTTGATAAGGATACTGAAGTGAAGCTCTCCACAATTTTTTGGTTTCTGTTAGGGTTTGGGGGCAGGAGAAAGGAAGAGTCTCATTTTTCTACCATGGGTAGTTTGACCACACTCCAGTGAATACAGAGCAACAAACACTGGACTTGGCATTTTATTTTCTACTTGATTTTCTCCTTCGGGGGAGTGGTGGAAACATGGAAGGACTGGAAAGTGAGTGAACTCAGGGTTCATGACATAAAATTTGTAAATTATCAATAAACATTGATAGATAGATAGATAGATAGATAGATGGAAGTCTAGGTCTTGGTATACTCATAGATACAGGTATAGGAACAGATAAAGGAACAAGTATAAGTACAGAATAATTGTTTCCCCAGGAAGACTTTCTTTTAGGAAACTAATTTTTCATTTGAAAGTAAATTTCCTTCGGAGATAGCTTTTGGGTTAGGGTTAAACTCTTGAGTCCACTTCTTACTTCAGCTCTAGTATTCTATCTGTTGTAGACTCGTGCAGGCTCTGTGCATGCTGCCACAGTCTCTGTGAGTTCGTGTCTATATTGATTCTATTGATTCAGAAGGTTTTGCTTTCTCGGTGTCCTCTATGTTGTGTCTCCTCTTCTATAGGGTTCAGTGAGCTCTGAGGTGAAGGATTTGATGGCCATTTCTCATTTATTGCCGTATATTCCATGGTCTCTAATTATCTGCAGGGTTTCTGTATTTATTCCTATCTGCCGTAGGGGGAAGCATCTCTGATGATGGCTGAGCAAGTCACTGATTTGTGAGTATAGCAGAATGCCATCAGGAGTCATTTGATTCCTAGTTAAAAACCAAAACCCAAACCAACCAAACAAATAAAAACAGCAACAGTAGTATTTGCTCATTCCATGGGCTATCTATTCTCAGGTTAACCAAGCAGTGTTTTATATGGGTTCCATCTTATAGAATGGCCCTTAAATCAAACCAAACATTTTTCCCCTCTCTTCTTCTAGAATGAGTGTTCTAGGGCACAAACTCAGGTTATAAGGCTTCAGGGACAGCATCATTACCTATTGAGTCATCATACTGACTCTTATTTATGTATTCTTGAGAACTATGAAATCAACATGTGAAGAGAGAATGTAGATATGCTTTTCAATCTGAAATAAGTGAAGGACCAGAGCCTAAGATTCACCAAGCTCACGTAGTGCTCACCAATAGGCTTGAAATTCAAACACTTGCTCTTAAGTACTCTGTATTAAATTCTTGACTTCTTCTTGTACTGGCTGGTCACCTCACTGATCTTGCCAGGTCTTTGCTTATTTTCAACACATTGTTCTAAGCAAGGACTCCAAATATCTAGAGTGAGCCACACAGTTAGTAGTTACATATGTCTTAGCCATAGTTTGATATTCCTCACTAACTTGATTGAAAATTATGTACTGAGACTCCCCCAAAATTCCTCATGTTTGAAAAGAAAACCATCATGGATCATGAAAAATATTGTGGCAATATATTGTTATATTGTGCTTTTATACTAGATAGTTTACTGTAGGAGGAAATTGGGAGATAATCAATCTGATTTCAGTCTCTATTTACGTTTCTTTGGTTGGAAGTGATATGGACTATTTGGACGATAATCATATCTAAAAGGAAGGAGAACAAATTGAGTCACCAGATTATAGACAAGAATAAAATCAAAATCACTCACAATCATAATAATGCCTTGAATTACTAAATTGTTTGTTTTTATAAACTAGCTAACAAAAATCCCTTCAAATACTTCATGTGAAAATATGGTGTGATCTTTGTCAAGTACACTTTAAAGCAGAAACTGAGGGAAGTGCTCAATAATAAAATAGAAAACAAATACTTTGTAAAAGAGGATTAAAATATTTTATCCTCCCCTGTAGAGTAATCCACTTAAGGGTTTAATTTCATGAGTAGCTTTTAGCCTCCTATAAACATAGTTTATCAGTTTATCTCATTTCCTTTCATTTTCATTGTGGCCATGTTTTATTTATAATACATTACAATAAAAACTTATAATACATTTTGTAAGTAACTAACATAATGTACTCAGGATACAAAAGTAGTTCTACTCAAATCATAGCCTAATGATGAAATATTAACGCCTGAGAACAATGACTCTTCTTCTACATTGCATACTCAACTGTTATCTAAAATACAGTTTGAGGCATATGATAAATGAGCTTCAAGCTCTACAGATAAAGAAGATAGCAATAGAGCAAAATGGGAATCATAAGCAAAAGAAATCTAAGAAATTTCAAAACTAAATGCTAAAAATAAATTACAAATGAAAAGAGGTGTTTATTATTATTATTATTATTAATTATTATTATCTTCTTCTTTTGGCTTTTTCGAGATATTATCATCATTTGTGTGTGTGTTTTTTTGATCAGTATTTCACTCTTACTTTCTAGCTCTGGAGCATGCTATTCTTCATAAAATAGAATTATCAGAAAACATGTTTCTTTTCAGATTATGATAAGTATGTGTTCATTGTCAATAATGCAATTATCTCCCTTTTTTTCTATACACTATTCCACAAAAAATTTCAAGGCTACATTTAGTCATGAAGAGACAGTTCCATTGGCTTCCTCCATCTGAGAGCTGCCTGGGATTGATCACTGATTTGTTTGTAGTCAGTCCAAGGGTTGTTTTGATTTGCATTTCCCTGACCACTAAGGATGTTGAACATTTCTTTAGATGCTTCTCAGCCCTACGAGTTTCCTCAGTTGAGAATTCTCTGTTTAGTTCTGTTCCCTGTTTTTTGATAGGGTTATTTGGATCTCTGGAGTCTAGCTTCTTGAATTCTTTGTATACGTTGGATATTATCCCTCTATAGGACGTAGGATTGGTAAAGATCTTTTTCCAATCTGTAGGTTGCTGTTTTGTCCTATTTACAGTGTCCTTTGCCTTACAGAAGCTTTGTAATTTCATGAGGTCCCATTTGTAGATTCTTGTTCTTAGAGCACAGGCCATTGTTGTTCTGTTCAGGAGCTTTTCCCCTGTTCCCATGTGTTAAAGACTCTTCCCCACTTCCTCTTCTATTACATTCAGTGTATCTGGTTTTATGTGTAGGTCCTTGATCCACTTGGACTTGAGCTTTGTAAAGGGAGATTTAGGAATGGATTAATTTGCAATCTTCTACATGTAGACCGCCAGTTGATCCAGCACCATCTGTTGAAGATGCTGTCTTTTTTCCACTGGAAGGTTTTAGCTCCTTTGTCAAAGATCAAGTGACCATAAGTGTGTGGGTTCATTTATGGGTCTTCGATGTACCAATACCATGCAATTTTTATCACTACTGCTCTTTAGTACAGCTTGAAGTCAGGGAGGCTGATTCCCCCAGAAGTCCTTTTATTGTTGAGAATAGTTTTGGCTATCCTGTCGTTTTTGTTATTCTGCATGAATTTGAGAATTGTTCTTTCTAAGTCTATGAAAAATTGAGTTGGAATTTTGATGGTGATTGCATTGAATCTGTACATTGCTTTTGGCAGGATGGCCATTTTAACTATATTAATCCTGCCAATCCATGAGCATGGGAGATCTTTCCATCTTCTGAGGTCTTCTTCGATTTATTTCTTCAGAGACTTGAAATTCTTGTCACACAAATCTTTCACTTGTTTGGTTAGACTCACACCAAGATACTTTATATTGCTTGTGACAATTTTATGTTTAATATTTTTAATTTAAATAAAATTACATCACTTTTGCCCTTACCTTTCTTGTCTCCAGCCCCTCCCAGAAACCCTCCCTTGAACCCTTACTATACCCAAAGTATCAAGGAAATAGTCTCCTTTCTTTGATTATAGTTATTACATGCACACACACAAACACATCACACACACACACGTAATATATATATATATATATATATATATATATATATATATATATATATGGCTGTATTCTTTTTTCTTATTTGTATGTATGTAGTTTTAAGGTTGACCAATCTGCATTGGACACCCAGTAAGTAGACTCAACCCTGGAAACCCTGGGACAGGCTAATTCTCTTACTCTCAGCAGTCAATTGTTGCTTGTATTTATTTACCTACAGGTAGAATCCCATAAAACATTCACCCTTCCATGGTTCCATGTCCTGTGATACTGCTATTGTTCTGGTATTGTTTATGCAGCCATTTTTAGAGGAGATTGTTTCACCCCAGACTTCAGCATATTTGGCTCTTTCAGTCTTTCTGGACTTCGGTAATAATGCTATAATGATCTCTGAGCCACTTTTAGTAGTGCACTGCAGATTTATCTTTTGGGGACTGGGCTTCCCATCATCCATTGATCTCTATGCTTGTCCAGTTATGTTCTTTGATAGTTTCCATTTGTAGAGCAGAGATGCTTCTTTGATGAGTGACTATAGTTACAGTTTTCTGTGGGAGGGATACAAATAAACTGTTCTCAATAGAAGCAATAGGCTAAGAAGTACCTCAAAATATGACATCATCCTTAATAATCTGGGAAATGCAAATTAAAAGAACATTGAAGTCTCATCTCCTAATAATCAGAATGTTGAGGATCAACAAAATAACCAATAGCATATGCTGATAAGATTGTGGAGGAACAGCAATCCATACCTGGTCACTAACAGAATGCAAATTGGTGTAGCTACTCAGCATATCAGTATCATAAATTTTTTTAATTTAAAAATAAACCTATCAGATGAGCTAGCCATAGCACTTCAGAGCATTTACCCAAACAACTAAGTAGATCTCCTACTTCAGAGATACTTGTCCAGCAACGTTCACAGCTGCCCTGCTCACAATATCCAGGAAATATAAAATAACATAAACGTCTTTCAACAGATGAATGGTTAATTAAAATATAGTACAAATACACAGGGAAATGCTACTGGGCTTTAGAGAAAAATGAAATCATAAAATTTACAAATGAAGGAAGGGACCTAGGAAAGACTGTATTGAATGAGACCACCCAGACCCAGAACAAACACTTCATTTCTTTCTGATCCTTTATGCACCAAGGTGTGTAGCCCTATGCTATGTAGACTAACACACAATGCAGCTATGGATTGATTGTGAGATTAGTGAATGTTAAATTACAAGTCTCTTGTGAAGGGTCCCTATTTTACTTTTAATTTTTTTTAACTAGAGAAACATAAATATGTGACCAAAAACAATGAAGACAAGTCTATATTCCATTCAACCTTTTCTTTTTAAAATTACTTCCAGTTGGGAGTTGCTGTAGAGACTGGAACCAATCTAGGTTTTTTGGAATCTCTTGTAGGAATACAATTAAATTGAGCTTATTGGATATATATGTGTATCCATATTTCTAATATATATTACATATAATATCATCATGTATGATTATAATTTTCATATATTTATAAGTGATTTCTACATTATGATATGTAGTCACACTTTCTAAAAAATTGTTTGTATTCCTTCCATGGTCACAAAACATTTGCATGTTACTTCACCATAGCATGTTCAACTGTCTCACAGAAGAAGCATGTTGTCAATAAAGATTTGACTGCATAGAATTAGAATGTACTTCTTAAAACATGTCAGGTGAGATCACAGATTAAATAGGATATTTTCTAGCCAATATTTCTGTTCCTTGGAATTTCCCAGGTAGTAGATCAAATATAATTATAATCAAACTATATATTTGGTTTCATCTTCATTGTAATTGTGAAGACTATAATTCATAAATCTTCTGTGCTTGTAAGTGTGTAAAAGTATAATGATAAACTAAATACAGTGTGTGCCTAAAGTTGAAAAAGGGCAGAATGAAACTAAATAAAGGTTTTTCTAACTTTTATATTAGTCCCAGAATTTTAGATGGCATTTTCCACTGTGAGTTGTGAAAGTCAAAATAAAACTTATTGCTTTATTTATTATTATTATTAAAATAAACTTATTATAATAATAACTTATTTTATTATTTTATTATTATTATTTTATTCTTAGTATTTTTTTTATTTCTGTAGTAAATATTACAAAATCACTGTCATGAAATGATTTAAAAAGAACTCAAGAATATTCAGCCAAAATGTAGATAAATGTGAATCATAAAGGTGTGCTGTGGAGTTTTCTTATGACAGAGTACTCTAGAATTCCTTTGGTTACTGTACTATATGAGGTATAGGATGGCTTTTGAAGAAAGTGACATCTATTCCCTTCACATTCATTTTCATGATTAATTTTTATTTGTCATTTTGTATTATTTTTCAGAGGGTTTCCTCTTTCCCAATTGTATGAATCTAGACCTGTAGAGAGCTTGATTACTACTGCCTCTGTTACCCAAATATCCAGTAACAGTGATAGGTCATTTTGTCTTCTGCATCTTAGGTAAATCATCAGGCCAGTAACAGTGATGGGTTTCTTGCCTACTCCTCCTCAGATAGAATCCTTAGGAGTTTTCCAGAATGATTCTGCTTCTCAAATTCCCCACCAACAACCAGTTTCTTGTTCTCTTTCTTATTAATGAAAGTTATTAGACAATGTTACACATATGCACAACCCATTCTGTTCACTCCTGTTCAATGCTCTTTTTATCTTTTTCTCACCCCTGTCAACCACTCTCCTTTCACGCTCTTTCCCATGTTCACGTATTTTTCTTTGATTGTGACCTGTTGAGTTTCCCCTCATTCATACACATGGCCACAGTTGTGAAGCTATCTGCTAAAGCCTGATGAACTCACAAGTGGATTCAGAACTGATGACTCAATTATCCCAGCATCCAATAGCCAGTGGTTTCCCAAGGTGCAGCAGGAACCAATGAATACCTCTCCCATCTGTGTCATGGCCCTTTTACAGTGACTAAGACCTCACCCACTTAAATGAACTGGGAATCATAAAGTTAAATATTTGGAAGAAAGGTAGCAACACCATTGACTATCTGGCATCAGACATATATTTGTTAGCATCTCAGATTTTTACTTGCTAATCCTACTTGACAATATATTTCACTTTCAGTTTAGGAGTCAGTATCTTCATCTATTTAAATATTAGATTAGAACACCAAGCTTAAGTTTCAGTGGTAATATGAATAAATGCATATGTTACATTTCTCAGTATTTGACACTCAGTAATCAATATTATAATGATGACTAATATTTTTATTTAATAGTGTTTACAAGGAAAGGCATACTTGTGTTTTACTTTTCAAGGAAACTGAAAAGGGTATGATTACAACATTTAAAGCTATGAGTCTCTCATCTCTGTAAGTGAGGAAAAGCATGTTTTTCCCTTGTGGGCCTATCAAACAGACTGAGCAAATGAACCTCTAGTCACTGAAAGCAAGCCTGACTATCCTTGAAGGAGTTAGAGGCAATTTCCCAGAGCTCTGAGTTACCCCTGGATTCTGAAAGCTTATGGAAGAACATGTGATGGTTTTCAGGACTTCTGTGTTAAATACTGGGCAAGGATCCAGTTATCCAGAAGGAAACTAAGAAGAGAAGATATTTTGTAGACACACTGGTATGTTCAGGACTTAATTGGCAAGATGAAGAATCATCAATAGCTTTACTTCTGACCAGGTCTGTTTTAGCCATTTCATGTATAACATGAAATGTGAAGGACGGGTAAAGCTGACAGGTATCTTGGAATGGACTGACAAATATGATCTACAATTGGGACATGAAAAACTCATGGTTAAAAATGGTACAATTATAGAGACAAAGATAATATTAGATGATATTCAAATGTTTCATATTCAACTGATATGCAGGTTAGAATGGCAGAAATAGTGGATTGATTTTATGTACAGATATACACACTCTTTCATGTGTACACACACATAGGAAAGAGGGAGAGAGAGAGAGAGGGAGGGAGGGAGAGAGAGAGAGAGAGAGAGAGAGAGAGAGAAGACAAATAGAACACTAGAGAGCAGGGGGATTCAAAATAGGGAGAGAAGCAGAAGAACTGTGAATCCGGGTTTAAGAGAAAACTGATAATAATAAAATATCTAACTAGGAAAAAACCCACCATATTCTGGCCCAGATGTACAGTCAGACAAAGCTAATTGGAAAACCAGACATTTGTAACCTCTGCTAGAATGTGGCTGAGTCAGGGAAAAGGAAGACTAACAAACAAGCAAACATACAACCAAAATGGCCCAGTGGAGTGAATGCAGCTAAGCTGGGTTTGAAGCATTTGTCATAAGTTATGCGTGTGGTTAAGTTCTTTGGATGTAGGTATACCTCGAGTATAGGAACATATATGTATACAAGTCAGGAGCTCTGAAATGGGTGAATTGTTCTCAGAAAGATACTTTCCCCAGATTCCTTCACAGGACATTGATGGTCTATGGAGAGAGTCTGTGCTGGGGATGAGTAGAGAAAGCAGAGAATCTTTAATTTACTTTTGTATTCCCCTGGCTGTTCAAGTTTTGTTATCCTGTTCTCCATCATACTTAGTTTTTAACTTGATCTGCTGTAGATGTATATAGTTTTCATAGATAACAAGGAATGAAAAATAAATAATGAAACTCAGAACATGCCACTGAGCCCCTCTGCTGCCCTCTTCGCTCAGCTGTTCTATCGGGTGTATGATAGAAAGCATTTCTGTCAAAACTGCTAAGGGTATGAAAACGTTAATGTAGATTAAATGCAGATTCATAGTTTTGTAAAAATTTCCTGCTCTCAAAATTCATGTAACTTAAAAATCAAGCTTGTCCTTCTTCATTTTAGACTTACATTCTATTTTTAAACACAAAATGCAAATTATTTTACAAAATGAAAGAAATTGAAGTTCTTAGTTTGTCTCGTTGTGAGACCCTAATTAAAATGTTCCATTCGAAGGATTTTTGTCAACTCAAATTCTTGTTAAGTAAATGCTATATTCTTTCCTGGGTATTTGACTATTATTCCTAGAGGGTAATGTTGTAAAAAAGCACTGATCCCACACGTGTATTTGCATATCTTAAAATATAGATTGCTCTAAGAAAACTTTAATGCATGAAAAGCCATTAGTCAACAAAATTTATACTGATAACTTTAGAAAATTATGTACATTAACATTGCATTGTCCTTGGGCTGGAGAAATGGCTCAGTGGTTAACACTCTGCTTTTTCTACAGACCATATATAACTTGTAACTACAACCACAAGGTATCCACTACTCTCTTAAGGCTTGAGGTACTACATGTATAAGGTCAACAGACTTACAGATGGGAAAAACTCATGCACTCAAAATTAAAAAAAAATCATTAAAATAATAAAAACCAGATATAAATGTCATCTCCCCAAAATAGCCATCTCGTCTACAATCCCAACCTCATGGATCCCTGTCCTCATTGAGCCTGACTTTGGTTTCTTTATCCAAGGTCATTGGAACTTGAGATAAATATGAGCAATTAGTATAAGATGAACTCAGAATCTGTTTCCTTTTCAAAATGTAATCAATTCATAGCATCCTCCATTTGTTACATCAATCTGTCCTTTAAAAAAAAAAATCATTCCAATGATCCTTAAGAACTAGGATGACTGGAAAGCAGTCAACATTCTAATTTAAATAAATCATTATTTGAGTCAAATTGGGTTCCCCTAATAGAATTATGCCTTATGAAATAATTGTATAATTGCATATAATGTTATTGACTTGTGTCACTTTGTATTAAAACATTAAAATTATGATAAGAAAGCAGAATTTAATAGCCCAATCAAATATTAGTAGATATGAGTAACTCTTAATTTACCTTTATAATTTACAGAAGATATCCTAAGCATATCTCTTCTCATAATTTTCTGTTGTTGAATGGGGTACTAATGGGTGTTTTAGCAATATTACTTATCTATAAATATTTAATCAAATAAAACAAGCTTTCAAAATATGCGATTAATAAAACCTTTCCAAGGTGTGAAAGGACAGTACTGGTTAATTCATTAACTACATATTCTAGACAATCACATATACTTGTGGATATTGATAAAAGTTACACAACATGAATCATAGTTAATAATTAATAACTCACAGTTAAAATGACAGGGTGGGTTCAGTTTATTTGTTATACACTAACATTAACCAAATACATTGGAAAATTTGTGTGAACTCATTAAGCAAACTTATAGTAAACAGGTATGCTGCAGAAGTTTGAGCCTGAAACAGAAATAGCTGGCACATAGCACTGCTGTGCTTTGTAGTGACAATGCTGTCCTCCCAATAGATAAAGGAGGACATTGGAAGTTATTTAGTTTATTAGACATGAGCAATTCATTACTGAAACAAGATCTGATGATTAACATTTTCTATTAACTTACAAGGCAATTCATTATGAGCAATACTTAGATAAATAGAAAACAAATTAGAACTCTTATGTTGTCCCAGTTCTCATTCTTTAACTTTAATTTAATTGTAACTTTATTCACATTGGCCTTATTTCAATCTCAGGGAAGGGACATGTTAATTTCTACCCACATGTTTTTAATTAAATCATTAGTTAGGGTTCTTCAGAGCAAGAGACCCAAAAGTATACATACTGACATTTGTAAAATGTGAATTATTCAGAGAATTTGCCCATGTTATAATAGAGTATTGAAAGCTTCTCAATATGCTTTGCACCAGTGCAATTCACTCTGCAGGCACATGTAGCAGAGAAACATATAGAATAATATCTGCTCTGAAACTTAAGGCTCAATACATAGTACCTGCAGTGAAAAATGGAAATTCTTTTAGAGTTTGAAGATCCAGAATAGATGGCTAATATCCAATATATAGAAAGAACTCAAGAAGCTAGACTCCAGAGAATCAAATAACCCTATTTAAAAATGGGGTACAGAGCTAAACAAAGAATTTTCAACTGAGGAATATCAAATGGCCAAGAAGCACCTAAAGAAATATTCAACATCCTTAGTCAACAGGGAAATGCAAATTAAAACAACCCTGAGATTCCACTTCACACCAGTAAAATAGCTAAGATCAAAAACTCAGGTGACAGCAGATGCTGGCAAGGATGTGGAGAAAGAGGAACATTCCTCCATTGCTGGTGAGATTGCAAGCTGATACCACCATTCAGGAAATCAATCTGGTGGTTCTTCAGAAAATTGGACATAAAATTTCCTGAGGACCCAGCTATACCACTCCTGGGTATATGCCCAAAAGATTCTCCAACATATAACAAGGATACATGCTCCACTATGTTCATAGCAGCCTTATTTATAATAGTCAGAACCTGGAAAGAACCCAGATGTCCTTCAACAGAGGAACGGATACAGAAAATGTGGTACATTTACATAATAGAATATTACTCAGCTATTAAAAACATTGGCTTAGGCAAATGGATGGAACTACAAAATATCATCCTGAGAGGGTAACCCAATCACAAAAGAACACACATGGTATGCAATTTCCGATAAATAGATATTAGCCCAAAAGCTCTGAATACCCAAGATACAATTCACAGACCACATGAAGCTCAAGAAGAAGGAAGACCAAAGTGTGACTGTTTTGGCCTCATTAGAAAGGGGAACAAAGTATTCAAGGGAGCAAATATGGAGATAAACTGTAGAGCAGAGACTGAAGGAAAGGTCTTCCAGAGACTGCTCCACCTGGGGATCCATTCTATATATAGTCACCAAACCCAGACACTATTGTAGATGCCAAGGAGTGCTTGCTGAAAGGAGGCTGATGCAGCTTTCTCCTGAGAGGCTCTGTCAGAACCATATAAATACAGCGGTGGATGCTCACAGCTAAAGAATGGACTGATCACAGGGTCCCCAATGGAGGAGTTAGAGAAAGGAATGAAGGAGCTGAAGAGGCTTGCAACCCCATAGGAAGAACAAAAATATCAACCAACTAGATCCCTCAGAGCTCCTAGGGACTAAACCACCAACCAAGGAGTACACATAGAGGGACCCATGGCTCCAGCTGCATATGTAGCAGAGGATGGATGGCTTTGTCAAGCATCAATGAATGGAGAGGTCCTTGGTCCTGTGAAGGCTCGATGGATGCCCCAGTGTAGGGGAATTTGAGGGTGGGGAGTCAGGAGTGGGTGGGTGAGTCGGAGAACTCCCTCATGGAAGTAGAGGAAGAGGGGATGGTATATGCTGTTTCTGGGGGCGGGGGACTGGGAAAGGAGATAACATTTGAAATGTAAATAAAGAAAATATCCAATAAAAAATAAGAAATAAAAAATAAATAAAAATAAACCAAACTACATTTCATTCCCTTAAGCCTCTTTTACTACGTAGGCTCTAAGTGGTGATTCCTACCTACACTGATGAGCATGACTCTTCTTCATTGATCTGTATAAATGTCAATTTCTTTCATAAATGTCCGCATGTATACTACTAATGTCTGCATATCACTGAGAGAGTATAGCGGATACATAAAATTAGACACCAAACACAGTGTACTTCACATCCTGACTCTTTGATAAGTTTTATAGGAGTCGGAGCTGAATAAGATTGTTTATTGCCTCCTCCTTTTGAAAGTGTGTATGCCATATTCTAGTGTCATGAAAAGAAGTCCCCAGGAAGGGGATGTTCAGGTCAGTTCCAGCTCAGGGGCCTTGTTACTGAAGTGCATGGTGTCTTCAGCAGGAGAGACTTACTTCCATTCACAAAGGTAAGCAAGGGCAAAATCATTAAGCTGTATTTTGGGGGAGTCTCTTAGATATCCCTGACCAGTAGCCCAAAGAAGCCTTTCTAGACTGATATATTGGTGTTTGTTAGGTAGCATTTGATCCTTGGATATGCACTGTCAGACCTGATGAGAAAAAGATCATTAAAACTATGTGTGTGTGTATGTATGCATTTGATTTTTCTTTTCCTTCCTTCCTTCCTTTATTTATTTATTTCAATTCTTTCTTTCTACCTAGAGTTGACACTATGATTTCTTGTGACTTTTTCAATCCTTCATATTGTTATTGTAAGGATGCTCTTCTCCTTCTGCATTTGCCTTCCTTCTCTTTACTGTCTCCCATCTTCTTCTGTAGTTATTCCTCTCTGTCTTCCCAGGGAGCCTCTTTTCTTCTAGTTTCCTTATCATATCTCTCTTAAGTTCTTTGAATAATTTTGAATACTTCATTATTCTTCCAAATGTCATCCTTCAATCTGCCTACTTAATCCTATTGCCATTAGTGCTCTCAGATTATAGACTGTATTATTATCTCTCATTAATGAGAATGCCACCCCTGGTAGACTACCTACCTAGTTGTTGAGACTGTATATTCAGCACCAAAGATGAGAATTGTAGAGATAAACAGTTAGAATTAGCAAGATCTTGACTGACTTGTTTGCCAGATTTTGCTATCATTTACAAGTTTGCAAAGGAGTTTCTGTGTGTCATCTGTAAAATAGAGATAATAAAGCAAGGATTATGAATGTTTTCTGCATATAATGAAACTCTATTAAATTCTAAAATACTTGATGTCACTAGGTTTAGTATATAATAAGTTGTCAGTGAATATGACTGAATAAATTACACATGGGGATATTGCTTTAAGAACAACTGAAATGTTCCCAGCGCCCATGGCTGTCTCTCCAGCCACAAATAAAAAAAAAGAAAGAAAGAAAGAAAAGAAGAAGAAGAACAACTGAGGTTTGGATTTCCTTTTCACTCAGAAAGTCTTTGAATCTCACTTTCTCAGTGCATTAAACAATGTGTATTTATAGAGAATTTTATTAAGAAAAGAATTATATGCATAAAACTCTCTAAGAGCTAATTTTTAGAAAATAAATATCAAGAAGATACAACAAAATGAAGTATAGCTGCCTAAAGTAGTAGTAAGATATTTAAGAATTACTTTTTAAAAATTATTTTATTTATTTACATTCCAAATGTTGCTTCCCCTTCCCAATCCCCCCTCAAACAGTTCATCACCCATTTTCCCATCCCCTTTGCCTCTGGGAGGGTGCCCTCCCCCATCTACTGCCTTCACCTGCCTCACCCCCATCTCCCACAATCTCACATCCCCCTTTTCTGGGAAATCAAATTTCTATAGGATTAGGCAAATCCTCTCCCACTAAAGCCAGACAAGGTAGTCCTCTGCTATATTGTTAAAAACAACACTATTGGCTTAGTCAAAAGGAAGGAATTATTGTTCTCTTCATAAGTATTTAGTTCTCAAAGATCACTGTTGGGGTCACCTGTGTATATCCACTTTTAGCTTAACAGCCCTATTCAGTAAAACTCTTTGATTTACAAATGACAGACAAGATGAAAATCCATCCTAAGTTAAATTAAACAATTAATGAGAACACATTTATTATAAACAGCTGACTAACCAAGAGTAATTCATTGTATGCCCAGAAACTAAATTTATTTGCTTTCGGCTTCGCCCTTTAAACTCCATGCATTCCATCTCTCTGGCTGAGAACTGGGGCGTAACTGTCTTCCTTGTCCAGGAGAGCAGAATCTTCTATTTCCTCAAGTCTTAATTTCAGTAGCACAAAATCCACAGTCATCACAATGATCAATGTTTCCTCAAAAATCTACCCAGTTCAGCCCCTGTCCTGCCATGTTAAAGTATCTCTGATCATCTCCATGTTATAGAAAATCAAGATACAAAAGCATGACCCAACTTGCCAAAGGATAGACACACTAGGAGCAGTAATAGGGAGGATCTATATCTACATTTGGTAGTTCTAAAGCACATAAAAATTATCATAACAAGACAAGTAAATATTTTTAAGGCATAAAGCAAAGCTCAAAATAAATGCAATATCTGCATCTTCTAAATCCTTAATTTCCCCAAGTTCATGTATTAGGAAATTCATGCTGGGTATCACTGAGACTAGAGCCACTTGTTTTATGATGTCTACATTTCCTTGTCTACATTTTTAAGTTGTGTTTCACAGGAAGATGGTATTTGATTACTCTATGAAGAGTGAAAAATGACAAGCTTATTTTATTATCCAGCCAGGTCTATGGAGAACAACAGCTTTTCCTCACATGGCTTCTTGTGTACTTGCTTACACAGCTGAAAAACAGCTGTCCTATCGTTCAGCCTTTTAAACTCAAATCTGCCATATCAACATAGTAGCCAGGGAAACTCTATTAGTCTTTGTAAAAATATAGGTTTAAGAAATCATGCTGAGCATGGAAAGAGCAATTCTCAATTTGATATTAGAAAACAAAAATTCCAGAATAGCAAAACAGTTATTAAAATTAAAAGAACTTCTGGGGGAATCACTATCCCTGATTTCAAGCTGTACTACAGAGTGATAGCAATAAAAACTGGGTGGCATTGGTACAAAGACAGAAAACTTGACCAATGGAATAGATTGAAGACCAAGAAATAAAACCACACACTGACAGACATTTGATCTTTGACAAAGAAGCTAAAAATATACAATGGATAAAAGAAAGCATCTTCAATAAATGGTGCTGGTCTAACTGGCAATCGGTATGTAGGAAAATGAAAATAGATCCATATTTGTCACATTGCACGAAAGCTCAAGTCCAAGTGGATCAAAGACCTCAACATAAAATCTGATACATTGGATCTAATAGAAGAGAAAGTGGGAAAGAGCCTTGAACTCATTGGCATAGGGGGAAATTTCCTAAACAGAATTCTAATGGCTCAGGCCCTAATATCAAGAATTGATAAGTGGGACCTGATATAACTGAAAAGCTTCTGTAAGGCAAATGACATAGACAATAAGACAAATCAGCAAATTACAGATTGGGAAAATAATATTCACTAACCCCACATTTGATAGAGGGCTAATATCCAAAATATATGAAGAACTCAAGAAGGTAAACAACCCAATCAAAAAATGGATCAGAGAACTAAACAAAGAATTCACAACAGTGGAATCTCAAACAACAGGGAAGCACTTAAGGAAATATTTGCCATCCTTAGTGATCAGGGAAATGCAAATTAAAAGGACCCTGAGATCTCACCATATACCTACCAGAATGGCTAAGACCAAAAACTCAGGTAATAGCACATGTTGGCAAGAATGTGGAGAAAAAGGAACACTCCTCCCTTGCTGGTGGGATTGCACACTGGTACAACCACTCTGGAAATCAATCTGGAGATTCCTCAGAAAATTAGAAATAGATCTACCTGAAGACCCAGTTTTATCAGTACTGGACATATAATACCCAAAAGATGCTACACATTATCACAAGGGCATATACTTCACTATATTCATTGTAGCCTTATCTGTGATAGCCAGAAGCTGGAAACAATGGAAGAATGAATACAGAAAATATGGTTCATTTACATAATGAAATATTATTCAGCTATTAAGAACAAGGATATTATGAGTTTTCCAGGCAAATGGACACTAGAAAATATCATCTTGAGTAAAGTAACTCAGATCCAAAAGGACATGCATGGCATGTACTCACTAATAAGTGAGTAATAAGCCAAATAAGTATAGAATACTCAGGATACAAACAACAGAATTCAAGAAAGTTAACAAGCTGAAGGGCCCAAGTGAGGATGTTTCAGAATGCAATCAGGGGAGGCAGAAATGAGGAGGGAGATGCCTGTGGAGGAAGAATGTAAAAGGGGTATATGATCATGTATTGGCAGGAGGGGGGAATATGAGAGAAGCCCTGGGGGGGGGTCAGCAGAAAATACGGAAATATATAACCTCAAGGAGAATGTTCCAGAGACCTGGGAGGTGAGAAACTCTCAGGACTCAAAGGAAGGGACCTTAGATGAGATGCCCAACAGTGGAGAGAGGGAAATTGTTGAGTCCACCCCTACGCTATGATGTGCGTGCAAACAGTAATGTAGCTTAGCTGTCCTCTGAGAGGCCCAACAAAAGCAGCTTACTGAGACAGATGCAGATTCATTTTTTTCTCTTTTTTTAAATTGGATATTTTCTTTATTTACATTCCAAATATTATCCGAGAAAACCCCTAACCCATCCCCCCTCCTCCTGCTTCTATGAGGGTGTGCCCTGAACCACCCACTCCCATCTCCCTGCCCTTTCATTCCCCTACACTGGGGCATCTAGCCTTCACAGGACCAAGGACCTCTCCTCCCATGGATGCCTGACAAGGCAATCCTCTGCTACATATAAGGCTTGTGCCAAGGGTCCCTCTAAGTGTACTCCTTGGTCTGTGGTTTAGACCCTGGGAGCTCTGTTTGGTTGATATTGTTGTTCTTCCTATGGGGTTACTAACCACTTCAGCTCATTCAGTCCTCTCTCTAACTCCTCTAATGGGGATCCTATGATCAGTCCAATGATTGGCTGCAAGCATCTGCCTCTGTATTTCTCAGGCTCTGACAGAACCTCTCAGGAGACTGCTTTATCAGGCTCCTGTCAGCATGCACTTCTTGGAATCCACAACAGTGTCTGCATTTAGTGACTGTTTATAGGATGGATCCCCACGTGGGGCAGTCTCTGGATGGCCTGTCATTTAATCTCTGCTCTACACTTTGTCTCCATATTTGCTCCCATGAGTATTTTGTTCCCCCTTCTAAAAAGGATCGAAGCACCCACAGTTCGGTCTTCCTTCTTCTTGAGCTTCATGTGGTCTGTGAATTTTATCTTAGGTATTCAGAGCTTTTGGGCTAATATTCACTTATCAGAGAGTGCATACCATGTGTGTTCTTTTGTGATTGGATTACCTCACTCTGGATGATATTTTGTAGTTCCATCCATTTGCCTAAGAATTTCATGAAGTCACTGTTTTTTAATAGCTGAGTAGTACACCAATGTGTAAATGTACCACATTTTCTGTATGTATTTCTTTGTGGAAGAATATCTGTGTTGTTTTCAGCTTCTGGCTATTATAAATATGGCTGCTATGAACATAGAGGAGTATGTGTCCTTGTTATATTTTGGAGCATCTTTTGGGTATATGCCCAGGAGTGGTATAGCCAGGTCCTCAGGTAATACTATATCCAGTTTTCTGAGGAACTGCTAAAGTAATTTCCAGAATTGTTGTACCAGCTTGCAATCCCACCAGAAATAGAAGAGTGTTCCTCTTTCTCCACATCCTCGCCAGCATCTGCTGTCACCTGAGTTTTTGATCTTAGCCATTCTGACTGTTGTGAGGTGAAATCTCAGGGTTGTTTTGATTTATATTTCCCTGATGACTAAGGATGTTGAACATTTCTTTAAGTGCTGCTTGGCCATTCGATATTCCTCAGTTGAAAATTCTTTGTTTAGCTCTGAACCCCATTTTTAAATAGGTTTTTTTGGTTCCCTGGAGTCTAACTTCTTGTGTATTTGTTTGGTATTAGCTCTCTATTGGATACTGGATTGGTAAAGATCTTTTCCCATTCTGTTGGCTGTTTTTTTATACTATTTTCAGTGTCCTTTGTCCTACAGAAGCTTTGCAATTTTATTAGGCCCCATTTCTTGATTCTTGATTATAGAAAATAAGCCATTGGTGTTCAGGAACTTTTTTTCTGTGCCCATATATTGGAGGTTCTTCCCCACTTTCTCTTCTATTAAACTCAATGTATATGGGTTTATGTGGAGGTTCTTGGTCCACTTGGACTTGAGCTTTTTACAAGGACACATGAATGGATCAATTTGCAATCTTCTACATGCTGACTGCTAGTTGAACCAGCACCATTTGTTGAAAATGCTGTCTTTTTTCCACTGGATGTTTTTAGCTCTTTTGTCAAAGATCAAGTGACCATAGGTGTGGGGGTTCATTTCTGGGTTTTCAACTCTAATCCATTGATCTACCTGCCTGTCACTGTACCAGTACCATATAGTTTTTTATCACTATTGCTCTGTAGTACAGTTTGAGGTCAGGGATGGTGATTCCCCCAGAAGTTCTTTTATTGTTGAGAATAGTTTTCACTCTCTTGGGTTTTTTGTAATACCAAATGAATTTGTATGTTGCTCATTTTAACTTTATGACGAATTGAGTTGGAATTTTGATGGGGATTACATTGAATCTGTAGGTTGCTTCAGCAAGATGGCCAGTTTTACTATATTAATCCTGCCAATCCATTAGCATGGGCAATCTTTTCATCTTCTGAGATCTTCTTCGATTTCTTTATTCATTGACTTAAAGTGGACTGAAGTCAGGGATCCCTATGGTTGAATTACAGAAAGATTGGAAGAAGTTGAGAAGGAAGCCGATCACATAGAAAGACCAACAGTCTCAACTAACCTGGACATGAGAAATTTCTCAGACACTGAGCTACCAACTAGGCTGGTAAGAGGCCCTCAACACATACACAGGAGAGGACTGCCTGGTCTGACCTCAGTGAGAGAAGATGCAACTAAACTTTGAGAGTCTTGGGGCCCCAGGGAGTGGGGTGGTATGGTGCGGAGGCGAGGGTGTGGAGACATTCCCTTAGAGACCGTATGGATGTGTCATGGGATGAGACACTGTGGGAGAGTGCACTGGGAGTAGGATAACAACTGGACTGTATAAAATTTAAAGTAATTTTAAAAGAAAAGGAAAGAAAAAATGCTGTGGAATGTCTGCTAAGTAACATTTATCCCTCTTCTTCCATCCTACAATAGAACAAAAAAATCTGCATCTTTTAAATTATAGTACTTTTTTTGTTGCATCTATGTTCTATTAAATTATTTTTAAAATTTGCACTGTCAGCTATTCTTATAGATTGAATTTATTACTTATATACATAAATATTCTTCATTATGCTAGATTATTTTCTAACATTAAAAAACATAAGAATCCTTTTAGCAAGATTCAAGGCTTGAGTTATAAACACATCATGAATATTTGTGAAATTTTAAAAGAATTTTTGATGACCTAGTGTTTAATATTTCCCAGATAAAAATAAAAATAGTAAGGAATTATAGCTAATGCTACTTTTCTTTCTGAAGACTGAAAACATTACGTAAAATAGTTCATCTAAATTATGATACTAATACATAACTTAGAAAACATCAAGCCTCAGGAAAGTTTCAGGGAATAGATTAAGGAATTATCAACAACCTTGAGATTCAGAGATACAAGGTGCACAACTCTTCATTTAAAATTTTGTTTAGTAATTTAATAGTGCTTACTGAATTTTGGGACTTCCCTCTCCCCTGTCCACTTCTTCCTATTCCCTAACTCCCTAACAACTTCATCTCAAATCCATGCTCTCTCTCTCTCTCTTTCTCTTACACACACACACACACACACACACACACACACACACTCACACACACAAGCACACCACCAGCACCCATCATCATCATGATTTAGCCCCGTTTCTAAGTTAATAGATTATTCCTCATAAACAGGAGCAGATCATTGCATTTTGCAACTGACAATACTCCATCTAGAAGGCCTGTGGTCCCAGTACCCGTCATTTCTGCACTTTCTTTGGCAGATCTTGCATGTCTTACAGCCCAAGGACTCCTTGTCAACTGTGTCTATCAAGGCTAAAGATTCTATTTTCCAACATCAAGTGTTTATTTCATCACTCTGACTCACATTTTGCCAATTACCACAGTAATTTAAAGTATTAACTTATTATAGAGTCTGTGTTCAGTGATCGTTGAATCTGTTACGACCATTGACTAGGGACAGTTTGACCTATAAACATGTCACACAGTAAATTTGAGCAGTTAATCCTGTTAGAGATCTGAAACATTCCTGTTTCCTCTCCATCTCCTTAGACCTCTTTCCACAGGAGACACAATACTCAAGTTAGGCTTATTCTCAATGGCGGGTGTATGTTCCCCTGACTGTACACTGCACAAGCCTCTCTTGAGCTTTGTTCCTCCTGCTTTCCCATCTTGTCTTTCTTTTCTTCTGTCCTTCCCCTCCTTCATTTAATTTTATTTTCTCTTTGTGCCCCAGGTTGGCCTTCATCCCATAATACTACCTTGTTTAGCTTCTTAAATGATGACATCACTGAAATGTGTGGCAACATCCAGCTTCTGCCTCTTATTTTAAACTGAAAGCTACACTGGATACAGCTTTGTGAAGAAACCATATTGAAAAATAGAGACAGACAATTTGAGCTCAATTGTTAACCAGTTTATGAATGTAAAAATAATATATTCTTGACAGGAACTAAAGATGCTATTCTACTGAGTGCACACAAGGTAAGATGTAGTCCATCTTTATTGCTGATATAAAGAAGTTTTAGCCTTCTGGTTCAAAAGTAAAACCCAATGGTGGCATCTCTGTGATGCCAATGCCTTATTCAAGAACATATCTCTAACTCTCTTAAATTATTTTAAGGATAAAAATGAGGAGGAGGCTACAGGAAAAAGATTGCTAGTAGTAGTTTTCATTGGACACCATGTTTAGAAGATAAATGTCAAAAATAAAGCAATGAGTTCTTGTAAGAGCAGCAGATCCTTTATTCATTAACCAGGCCTTTCCATTCACTTCTGTTTGGATTTTCATTTCCACCATCATTTCTGTTTAAATGAAGCTTCCTCTCAATATATTCTGGCATTTTAGATGGAGCATTAGTTGGCATTTTAGATGGCATTTAGTTGGAGCAGGTGGATAGTCCCTGAGAAGTGGGGCTTTGTGGATTGTAGGACAGAGGGAGACCAGGAGATAAGGCACAGGGTCTTGGATGGGTCTGTGGGAGGGAGGTATTTGGAATCCTGGGTGGAGGAAATCTAAGAGTTGTAAAGTTGCTACCTGGGTCTTCAGCTTTGTGGGACAACTTGCTGGGTCTTTCATAAGCAGCAGATAGAGCTTTAGCAAGTCCTTGCTTGAAGCTAAGTACAAGGTCCCTACATGTGTGATAGCTACAAGCTTTACTTGTAGGAAGTTAGTGTGGCTTTGGGGCATTCAGAAGCATCACTAAAAATGATGGTAATGTGTGAAGGTAGCTATACTAAATGACAAGTGATGAATGTAGACAAAGCACCCTTATCTTGGAAAAAGATGCCTTGTAGGATTTCTATAGCTGGAGATTGAGAGGACCACCAATGTTCTTATTATGGGATGAGAGAGCTAATAACTTTCAGGTTGGGAAATCATAGTGCCCTTAAGAATTGCACTAAATCCACCAATTCTTCTCTACCAATGGAGCTGGAAATCTTAGCTGACAGCGTACTGTTTCCAACAGAGCTGGTAAGAATTCCAATCTTCCGTAGAGAAAGAAGTTGATGGAGACACTCTGACATGGGAACTCTAATAAGGATGTAAGAAACTGTTAATAGTATTTTCACACCTGCTAGCATAACATCCATTTTGAAACCTATAGATCAAGAAGGAAGGTTTATACTAGTTTTCTTAAGAAATATATTAGGGGATTTGGGGAGATGTATCAATTAATAGAGTGCTTGATTTATAAGTATAAATTTGGTATTCTTGAGTTTGGATATTCAATGCCTCTGTAATGGCCAGGCATGGTGGAAAATATCTATAACCCCAGGGCTATAGGGTTAGAAACAGGAAGATCCCTGGACCTTGCTGATCACTATAGCTGAATTCATGGGCTCCTGGTTCAAATGAGAAACATTGTCTCAAAAAGGCATGGTGGAGACATATTGAGGGAGACATATTGAGGGAGACATGCACTGTCAGTCTCTTGTTTCCATTCATACCTGTGCACAAGTTCACCCTTGCATACATGTTCATGGAAATGCACTTGTGCACATTTAGACAAATACCACATTTGTGCCTTTGTGCATGCATGAGCGCGTGCCCACGCCGCCCCCCCCCCCACATTCACACAGATATCATGGAAAAAGAATAATATTTCAGTCAGTTATGACAGTGCATGTGGGTAACCTTAACACTTCAAAGAGAGAGACAAGAGGATCCAGAGTTCAAAGGGTAAGTCTCAGCTATATCTTGAGTTCATGGATGCAGAGAGATAAAAGAATGAGAAAGAAGAGAAATGCACCCATCTGTCCAACATGTCTTACCATTACAAGTGAACTAAACTCAAGAAGTGAAATAGTAATTTTCTGTTAAATGCTATTTTGGTCACTTATGATTGATTTGGAAATCAATGATGTCATTCCTCATGAGATTTAAGAGTTCGGGGATAATGGAGGAAGAAGCTGAGGCTGAGGGAGAAACAGTAAGAGAAGACCCATTAGAACTGCTACAGTTTGATGACAAAAGACATAAAGCTTTGCTTTTTGGTAGCTGAGCAAATCCGATGTTGTGAACACTGTAAAAAATGATAATAATATTTAGAATATTGCAAAGATCTTAGTTCATACAACAGTATCACCATTAGGGATTGACAGTAATATTGTAAGAAGTCCCACTGTAAATGAATACTGTCAATTGTGCAGAAAAGTCACTAGTAAAAGGAAGCATCAATACATATACCAGATTTTATTACTTATTCTAAGAAATGACTATGATTACTCTTGCCTTCATGATACCAACTATGATCATTGGCATCAATCACCTGTAAAGACAGACCTTCTACTGGCAAAAGTAGCATCACTTCAGGCATAGATGAACACTAGAATTTTAACAATAAAGTGTCTTTAATGTGTGTAAATACATTCTTTTCAAAGGCAAGATGATATTACAACATATGTAATCATTCTTGAAGCAACACTAAAGAATGCCTATGTCGAGCATTTAATTATATAATTTGTATTTTTAATTTGCCCCCTGACCCTTTTCTCTATTATTTAAGACTGAGGCCTCTACTGATGCTGAGGATCTTTTTATCCAACCTTCCTTTCTCAGCCTACTACCCTACTTTGACTTCAAGTGTTCTCAGATATAATTTTTAAGATTTATTTTATTTTACGTGTGGTTTGCTTGAAGGTATGTATGTGCACCTCATGTATGAGGGATGCCCATAGAGCCAGGAGAGGATACTGCATCCCTTGCAATTGGACTTTTAGGTGGTTGTGTGAGTCATCATGTGGTTACTAGAAACCAAATATAGATCCCCTGCAAGAGCAGCAAGTGCTCTTAAGCACTGAGCCATTTCGTCAGGACCAGTGCCCAGTTATGATTATGCTGCAAACCATGTAGGTAGGTCTTTTTTCATAAATCAGTTTGTACATTTTTTAAAACTATTGATTTTTAAAATCTTCAAGTGAATGTATCAATGATTGGAAATCTATTAAATATTGTAAAAATACATTGCCATCCTCTCCGTGGCCCTTTACTGCTGTGTCTGGAAAGACTAAATCCTGATGGCTTTGCTTCTGACACAATTACAGACAGAAGAATAAAACATACACAAATGCTGGCTTCTGCTTTGAACAACTGGGTAGTCGGGACTGTGATCTCTGACAAAGGAGAATCAAAAGAGATAAGCAGTAAAATCCACCAGCTTTTCTACCTGGAGGCAGTTTACAGAAAGCTATAAAGAGAGGGAGATTCAGTTACAGCTTAAGGTGAAGCCATAGGGAGCGCCCATCAGAGGTGGCCACTGGCATCTGCAGAGCTGGTGGTGGAAACACCAGAAGTCATGTGTCTTAAGAGCAGCCCTTAGAAGTTTGTAGCTTAAAACCAATCATCTCCAAGAATAAAAATAATACATTTTACACCAGGAGCTGTTAAGGAAGGCAAGGTTACTCCACAGTGTCTGCAGTGCGCACAGAACTGGGAGTTATTCCTGTTCCTACAAAAAGGAGTAAAAATCACTGATTGTCTAGAACATTGAGCAGGATTTTTCACATATCACATACTTACTGTCATTGGCTAAGCTACACCAAGACTACAGATGATCCCACATTTGTCCTAGGGAACAATTCTCAAAATATTCAAGTTGATCCCTAAATAACCTGTATACCAAGAAACTTGTCATTAAGTAAGGTAGAGATGCAGAAAAATAATGTTCTGTGTCAAATAAAAGAACATGGATATGCATGAATTTAAAACATGAGGTCAAAATACATAATCAGAAGGAAATCAGTAGAAACAGAACCAGAGTTATGAAAGTAGCAAATATGTACTTTAAACATTTTTTGACAATATACTAGTTGAATGGAGAATCAAAGAAAGATATCAGAACCTGAAATTCTATATTTATAGTATACTATATACCACCAAAGGGAGTGCCAACCAACCGAAACCAGTAGGATATCTCTGGGAAATAAAACAATAAAAGACTAAAAATATATTTGAATGGTCGCGACCTACTCAATAGCCAGCCATATTTACATCTATTTTCTATATCATGTTCTCTTATAGACCATCACAAGTAAAGAAAAATTGGGAAAGGAAAAATGAAAATTAATGGTGACTTTTTAAAGACATTGCTGAATATTATAAATTTATGATCCATGAAACTTAACTCCAAATGATGAACACAAACAAAAATATATCAACAGAAATCACAATGGCGTTTGCTAAAACAAGAGACCCACAAATAAAGAGAGCAAAGTGTTCTTACTTACTTCCTGAAGATTTAAGATGAGAAATGTCAATGTAAAAAAATGAGCCAGATAGTAATGAAACAATATAAAAATGTAGACAGTGGGGGGGGGGAAGAGAGGGAAACAAGGTGTTCCTTGTTTGAAGGAAAAGAACCAAGCAAAATAGAAACTCTCCAGTTATGGAAAACGTGTTTTTCAACAGAGAAATTTAAATAAACACTTTGGCAGACAAACAAACACTGAGAGAATTCTTTTTCAGCTGGCAGGAACCAGACGGAATATTCAAGGGCACTTTTGAAACAGTAGGAAACAAAATGTGCATCCACACAAAGAGAGAAACAGTAGAAAATACTGAATGTTTCTTTAAGAATAAGAAAATGCTTCTCTTCTTTTGAATGTCCTTAAAATATAACTTTAACAGGCTACTTGAAGTGTGAATAATGGCCGCATATTGTGTGGCATTACAGCATATATTTCAGTAAATGTATGCTATTGGTATCACACAGCATAGAAGAGGGAAAAGCAGTACAAATCTCTAAATTCGTTGTATGTGAAATGATATATTATTTGAATATACCTTAAATTTGAATATACCTATTATTTGAATATTACCTTAAAACTAAATAGTTTAAGCTGGGAGAAAGGAAAGGGACAAAATTAAGAGATTGAGAAACAGAAGGAATGCTGACTATAAAGGAAAATATGGAAACAAAATTGAATACTAAAGTTAATTTCCAAGGTGAGGCAATATTAAAAACAAAAGGGAAATTATAATAACATATAGAAATCAAAGATCAATGTGTTATAACTAAATCCAATTACAACTATAATTACATTCATTGAATGTTAAGGAGAAATGAAATAATTATTGGTGATATTAGAAGATAAAGGATTCCATTTAGTGGCCTATTTTAAGGAAAGGGGCTTTACATATAAAATTAAACAAAAAGTAAAAATCCAGAAATAACGTATTAATATGATTAATCTAACTGATACTCAACAGGGGAATCAAGAATAACGTATTCCTATGTGTGATGCTATGTGTGATGGTGCACACCTAGAATTCCAGCCTTCCAAAGGCTCTTCTATCCTTGGGTTCCTCTCCATCTTCATGTAACTCCTTCTTCCTCCCCATAATCCCCTTTTATTTATATTTGTACATATATATTGTATATATGTGTAGCAAATGTCTTGATAATCCTTGTTCCTCCACATCTTCAGCTGTCTTTAATTCTGCCTATGAAAGAAGCCATGGAATACATCACCTAGAGTGAGAGATGATGTTATACAATTCCATTTTCCAGCAAAAGACATAATTCCATTCTTGTTTACAGTGAACTGAAACTCAACTCTGTGTAGGTAGAACACCTTTTCTATTATCGTTCAACTGGAGATGGGCACATAGCTGGTTCCATACTTTGGCTATTGTGAATAGTGTTGCAATAAGGAAAGACATTAAAGTGGGTCTGTGCTCTGCTGACTTTTATTCCATGAAGATTATGCCAAAGAGGAAATCCCACATGTATTTCTATTATGCTTTCACCAATCTACATTTCCCCTGCAGTGTAGAAAGGACCCTTACTTCCTCACCAGTCTTTGTTGCCATTTGTTTTATTGATGGTAGTAATCCTGATGCTGGTAAGATCTACTCTTAATGTACGTTTAATTTGCTTTTCCCTTGTGGCTAAGCACATTGAACATTTTCCATTCACTTTTTATCGGTCACTGTATTTTATTTTTAAAGAATTATGCTTTTGTTTACCTTCCCATTTATTGATTTGAAAACTTGGAGGGTTTTGATATTTGATTTTTTGGTGTTCTTATATACTTCAGTCAATCCTCATTGAGTTTTTATATGCTTTAATTAAGCCTCATTTGATGAATAGCTGGTGAAGTTTTTTTCCCATTCCATAAGCTCTTTACTGATTTGTTTCCTTGGCTATACAGATTATTATCTCTCTGAAATTCCATGTGTCTATTGTTTTATATTGTTATTTGTAAGTATTTTATGTTATAATAGAATGTATCAGCAAGTTTGATTGCAATAATTGGGGTCCACTGTGATATATTTTCAGAGACCAGACAAGTTGTCTTTACAAGTTGTCTTTAGTGAATGGCATCCCAGGTAATTCAGATAGATATCTGTAGGGCAACTGTCTCAGCATGGAACCAAGTTGGGAATTACTTAGGGTACAGAAAAGGAAATGGTGAATCAATGGAAAAGTTTAGGCGAAGAATTATGCACAATGCAAATGTTTAGGGAAATATCATACACGATATAATTTATTGAATATTTATTAACTATAACTTATCTTTAATAATGCTCCTAGCTCTTTATGAAAAAATTTAAAGTTTGTCTGTCAATTCTTGCCATTTGCTGAGCTTTGTAACCCTCTCTCAAATAAAAAGTTCCTACTTTCAATGGCAATAGGGAAAAAGAACAGTAAGTGTTTACTAAAAATTATTTTTATTAATTCTTATAAAAATGTTTCTCTTTGTACCAGAAGATTTCTGAATTGTTAATATTGGCCACTCAACATGGTCATATGTAACCAAGATTTGAAACTCAAACAGCAGTTCTAATGTAATTTGTATATTTATACTGTGACTGGGAAGAAGGCTCTAGAAACTTGGTCATTAAAAATCCAGGCTAGGGATACATTTAAATGATAAGACATGATAGGCACAAGCAAAACCTGGATTTCACCTTCAGCAGCAGTTGAGTGTGTGCACACACATAAGCATCACCTGGTCAACTTTTTGTAGTTAGTTAAAGATCCAGAACTGCATAGAATTATGGCCAATTATAACAGTGATTAGAAATGCTGTGCTATTTTGTAATGCCTCATTTCTTGGCTAGTAACCACTCAATGTAACCAGGAATGGCATGACAGCCAGGCTTCCTGATTTCATTTTGTGTTTGTCTCCTTTACTCTGGTTGTTGATCTACATTTTAACCTATAGGAGTGACTAACATGCCTGATATCTGCCCATCCTCCTTCAAAGCTGACTATAAAGATAAGAACAACACATCATTTTATCAGACTTTATAATGTTCCATTCCACACTCAGAAAAGGTACTGAAATGTCTCCAATTTTATCCTGAATCTGCACATCCCTTGGATTCCAGGAATAGCAGAGCCTCAACAGGCAGATCACCACATCCTGATATAACCTCCAAACAGAAGCATTTATTTTGCAGATACAAGGATATCCCCTCTAAGTGATAACCTTTCTGGGGATACCTTGAAAGATCAGGGTGATTATCTAGACCACACTTTGAGCAGGAGTGGTTAATGATACCTACCATGCCTGCCCCGGTTCTTCCTCTGATTAAACCTAAATCTCATGCCTGTATCAGAAATACAGTGTAAATATTTTCTCTGCCATTGCTAGCTCTATGACTCCTGCCTGGATCTGCCATATTGAGATCCTAAGTCTAACTGCTGCCCTATGACTTCAGATACACAGTAATAACTGAAATCTGCATTATGCATCTAAAGTAGTTCAGATTTTATGTTAAGAGCAAATTCCTATAGAAGCAGAATGTCTAAAAATCGTGTGCAAGATTTGTGATCTTTTATAATTGTCTGTCTTTAGAGAGTAAGAACATTTTAAAAAATAACTTCCATAATTTCAATTGCTTCGAAGATCTCAGTGCATTTTACACTTTCATATCTGATAAAAAATCCTTACTGTTTTATTTCAGTGAAGACAGAGGTAATCCAACCTTGGTTAATTTACTTGTACCACTAGGGAATTTAAAATATATTAATTTTAAATTGACCACCAATGTTGAGTAAAATTATTTTCTTATTTTTTTCTTTTTAGAAAAAAATAACTTAAACTAGAAAACTAGCGAAGAGAAAAAAAGGACACTGCAAAAGACAGAGAAGCTCACAGGCTAATACCCTTTTCCAATTCATCATCTCCCATACATGGCTTCTTAACTTCATTATGATAGTTTGATAGGAAGGAAATATGCTATACATTTTCATTTATCAACCATCAACATTTATTAAACAGTTATGAATCTGGAAAACATAAACTCAACGGGTAAGAAATGAGCTAATGACCTAGTTTTTCTGAGCTGTATGAAGCCTTGACTAATATTTAAAATCATATTTCAATGTTAATCAATATGTTAGCATATAGAAAGGCTAAAGACTGGAAGAGAAGCAAGGAATCAATGGAGCAGTTAAATTCAACACTGAAATTTCTATCTTTATTTCTTCATTACATTCTTAAAATTGCTGAGTTGTCTATAGCACCCCATTCCCTAGGACGAAGAGGTACCCTATTTTCAGCTTTTAGGAGTATACCCCCTTACAGGTACCTCTCCATTGAGTCATCATCAGCCTAAAAACCTCACCCACAGAAACTCAGTGTATATCGCTCTTTTCATTTCTTTTCTCACTCTTTTCTCATTTAATAAATCTGGTCTCTGTAGGAAAGACAGCAACCATTTCACTTTAGAAGAAAGTCTATTTTAAGTAGCTGCTGCTTGGGGAAAGTTTGAAGACTCTAATCCTGAGTTCTCTTTTCTCTAACAATACTCGCTGGCATGTAGTCAGCAGGAAAGTAAAACCAGAGCTTTCAGAGAAACAGTCACAGTAGAGAGTAGTGGCCCATTATGACAGTGAACAAAGCCAGTTCTCCTGGGATCATTTTCTAGGAAAGCATATTATGGCATTGTGACTTTATTACAGAAGATGGAAGGACAGAAGAAGAAAAGTGAAGGGAAAGAAGAATATATATATATAAATGAAAGAACACTAAGCTATAACCCATTTTTCTCTGATTCTCATAATTAGTAAGTTATTTTTAACACCTTACTTTTGATCTCATTTGCCGAGTTGACTACGACATTCAGTGCTTAGTTTAACAAACCGTCACTATTATTGTGTTTACTTTGAATGTATCCATTTGTTTTGCAAGTGGAGAAAAATCCTTCTCAAGCATGAGACACTTACCTTCTCACCTAGGTGTCATTTGCTTACAGGTTGGTTACCAGTAGTTGTTAGGAAGACACTTATTTCTTAATAGCTAGTAAGTAATATCTGAAACGTCCTTTTCCGTAGTTGATAATCATAGTTGCTTGTCTTTCCTTTTATGTCGCTAGTTTTGTTTGGTTTGTTTTGTTGGATTTTGATTTTGTTTGCTTGTGGTTTGGGTTATATATTTTTAAACGTTACAAAAACTTGTCTTTTAATTTGATGTTCCTATGGAGCCTGTATAGTTACATGATTTCTTTGTTGATTTCTAGATGTCTTAAAACTTCCCAAATTGATAACTTCATCATTCAACTTTTGCACTTGACCTAAGCATTCCTTTCCTGTTGCACTTTTCTCACCTTAGTCTTAGAAAATGCCTTCAGTTTGTTAAGTTAACAGTATACACACTTAGACTGGTGTGTATGCATGCGCTCCGAATTTGAATTCCTTTCCTTTCAAAGTATTACATAGACATTTGCATTTCACAGTTTATCACAAAACATTCTCTCTCTCTCTCTCTCTCTCTCTCTCTCTCTCTCTCTCTCTCTGTGTACGTACGTGTGTGTGTGTGTGTGTGTGTGCGTGCGCTTGAATTTGCGTAGCTTCTTGGCTTGTGTCATTTAGGGAAACTACAGAAAATAGACCACGAGAATGGCAATACTCTCCGTATTATGAATTCTGACTTAGTTTCCCTCCCAATGCATTTTCTTACCAATGAGTCACTATGTCTGTTCTTCATTATCTTTAGTATCCAGAATCCAGTACAGCCAAGGGTAACTAAAAAATTCTGTCTAGGTGGCAAATTGTGTGCTAATATACCAGTACACCTACATGTGAGGCCACTTTAGTAAGTTCTCCTTGTTCTACAGTATGCAGCATGTCCATTTACTAGCCCGCTCATCCCATTTTATTCTCGAAGGACTCAAATAATTGCTTGGCACTCATACAGAACAGATAAAACAAATTGACAGCTGTTATATTACAGTGATCATTTATGTGGTGGTGGTGGTGGTGGTGGTGGTGGTGGTGGTGTGTGTGTGTGTGTGTGTGTGTATGTGTGTACATATATGAGGAGATCAAAGGAAAAATGTCAGGAGTCAGTTCCCTACTGCTGCTTTGGTTCTCAGGTATCCAACTATGCAAATGATATCATCAGGACCAGCAGGAAACTGAGTCTTTTATTGGGCCCCAACTTAAACATATTCTTTATTACAAATACCTAATAACAACAACAACAAAAAATCCAAGTTCTGTGAAAAATAAACTTTGTTCTAGAGAACTCGATAGTGAAATGTCTGGCTTTAAATGGTATCATGGCTTTTTTTAAAAGTAAATTTTGTTGAATTTATTACTTGAATACTTCACACATGTATGTAATGAATTTTGATATTGTAGCTCCCACCTACATTTTTGTCATTCCCACCCCTATGATGTCATCGATCTCCCTCCCTACAAGTCCCTTTGTCACCATCATACCCTTTTGTTTTGTTTCGAGGCTCACTGTGGTTCAGCAGGGTCTCTGTGACTATGAGTTTGGATTTCTCCGATGGAGGCTGATGGGCTTGTCAGTAGCAACAGAGCTAAAGATGAAAGCTCCTCCCAGAATCTATTAAAAGGAGCCACTGATTCAACAGAGGTAGTAGGTTCCTGTGAGCAATGAATGTTAGATGAAAGGCCCAGTCTGTGTAGACCCATGGCAGGCAGCCAAGGCTTACTGTGGGATGATGATGGTTGGGATCTCCATGCCACACCCAGCAAAGCATATCTCACAGTCCTTCTCATCCCCTGCCTTTTACCTCCTTACTGCCCCTTCTCCTACAATCTTTTCAGCTTCAACATCTTATACCGTTAAAAGAAAACTAAAAATTGAAGTCATTTTAATTAAGATAATTTTTTGTATTAGTTTCCAATTATTTGCAAATATTTGTTACATTTTGGATAATTGTGAAGACTTAGTGAAACAGTTTGCTGTGTTATTAGCCTGTCATCATGTTGGACATTTAAATATTAACTCACTTAATTATTCCAAAGGTCTGCTCCTTCTTCCTGTCATAGATAAGGACAGACAGACCCAGCTTAAAGATCCCTCGTAGCACTAGACAGGGGCTCTGACTGTTTAATGCTGAAATTTTGGAAATAAGAACATCAGACTACGCATTTGAGAGCAAAATCTAGTTTCACAGTCCTGAGAACTGAAAGATCAGCAGGCCATCCTGTTAGCCCAGGATAAAACTTTCTTCTGATTCTGGACTTTTGTTAAATATGATACAGTTTTTGGAGCACACATTTTGTACTGTTGTATCTTAGTCTAGAAAGATTCTAGATTCATCTTATCTTCCTTCTTCATAACATTCCTGTTTTTATATATATGGTCTGAATCAAATTATTTATCTCATTTAATCTGCACAGTCATTGAAAAATTTACTAGGTATGTTGAATTACTATGCTTACGGAACATAGCCAGTTTCCTACGTACCATGACTCATTTGAGGATTTGCAAATTCTAACCTATGTCTTCCTTCAAACTCAGAACCAGATAACTACCAGTGCTCTCATATTTGAGGGCACACAACTTTAACCTATAACAGTGATTTATCCTCTAGGAGAAGTGTATAGAGGACTTATATTAAGTTACTCCGCTTGGATTACATTTCAGGATTAGAAGACATGATTAGACACTTTCTTTTAATTTGCTCTCTATGTTTTACAATGCTACTACAGCTATAGAAATCACACAGAGCACATTGATTCAGAGCATTTCAAGATTCAGATGTTTTTCTTGAAAGTTTTTACAATTGCCAAGTTTCTTTGACATCAAATGAAGCTGGCTGGCTACTAACAGTAATGGCCTAGGTTTTTGGGCTCCGATGTATGTGTCCCATGTCTGTGTATATGTGTAGACATTTATGTTTAAATTGATGCATTGGTGTTTTCTTTATTATTTCATCTGACTTTTACAAATTCTAAAATTATCCTCATCCCTTCTTATCTCATCATTGTTCCACTGGTTTGTTTTTCCTTTTTGCTTCTACTAATAAAATCTTTCTACTTTCCCAGTTTGTACTAATTCTGAACATTGCTGTTATCTCATGTGTAATATCCTCTTATGTTGAGACCATGCCTTGTACCATGATGATGACTATTTCATTACCTTCTATAACAGTTGGTGAAGAGCAGATGGGTGATGAGCAGGTGCACATGCTAAAACCCTGTGTGATATTAGACTGTGACAAGAGTCAAGAGAAAGAAAACTTTTAGCCTCATGACAGGGCCTGTAGGAGGACACAGTTGGACTCTTAACCCAATAGTGGTGCCAAAAGAAGTTTTGCAAATAAGTTAGTCATGTAAACAGAAGACAAAGAGGACTTTGGGCGGTTGTAGGAAATATTTTGGTTATTAAAGAACAAATCAAGGCCTATAATGATGGCTCAGGCAGGAAAGTATGTGGTATATAAGTATGATCACCTGACATACAGATGTGAGCTCTATTTGTGCCTGTAATCTAGTACTGGCATGACAGAGACACAATACTTGGTTAAGTCAGAGACCCTACCTCACAAATCAAGGTACAGATTCATTTGGTAAGTTACCTTCTGTCCTAAGCACACACATATACAAAACACAACTGCACGTCTCCATACATGAGCATGGACACATACATAACCACCAGCAGCAACAAGCAATCATTTCTCTGAAAGAAGTTTTTATGAAAGTACAGAGGCATGAAAGAGAAAGAAAATCATATAGACCTGTACAAGATACTTTCTGAGTATTACAATTGTTTCTCTGTCACTGAGAATAGGAGTACTGTATTTTATTTTCACTGTGACCTCCTTCATGCCATAGTTCATATAGCAATGCAAACATAATGGTGTACTATACTCTTACTGACTCATGGTACATGTCTGGGGCAGTGATGTCAATACATTTCCAACCTTGTTAAAAAGAGTAAAGATTAATATGCATGTTGGTCCTGCGACCAAGAAGTGAGAATAAGATTATTATAGCATTTTACTGGCAAACACCCAATTTCACCTTGCTTTTGTTAAAGGTTGTAGCATGAAACATATAATAAATAATTCCACTGTACTCAGAAAGAATAGTTCATCCTGGAGTAGTTCCAAGATTGGATGATTGGAACCTTGCATGCTTTAATAGTAAGCTGTCTGGCATCGTCAATTGAGTAGGTGGATAAAAAGTAGGTGAACTAAAAGTTAGCAAATGCTAAAGTCAACATAGAACATTGAAATGTGAGGCTGGAGAAAGGCCCATCTCTTAAGACAATCTACCGCTCTTGAAGAGGAGCAGAATTTGGTTCCTAGCACCCAATTCAGATGGCTCACGATAGCCTAATATTCCAGCTCTAGAGAATCTGAAACCTCAGGTCTGTGTAGGCAGCTACAGTTTACATACAAACAAAAACAAAGGCACACACACACACACACACACACACACACGAATAAATATTAAACAACACTAAATACTGACAAATACTATGTTACTGTCATGTTCCTCTTTTAATTTTTAATGTATTTGAAGATAATTTCTAACTGTTGGCCTTAACTCTTGCTTTTATAGTCTACTTATAAAATCAGATTTTGCATTTTTAAGCTAGCAAACATATTATGCAGATTATTTGCAAGCATCAATGAGATGTTAAGGGGAGAATTTGAGTCGTGTATGTATGTGTGTGAACATATATATGATAATTTTTCTAGTGATATCCAAGAGTTAAAGTACTGAGGGGAAAAAGGTAGATATTCAAATAAATCCCTATAATTTATGAATAGTTTCTTCAGCCATTTACAAAGTTTCAATTTATGGCTCATCATCTTAGTGCTTGTACTTTCTGAGGTCTAGCAGTTAGGGACCAACAGCACTTAGTTAGCTAACTCAATTTCCTGTTATAAATACATGAATATCAGTAATCTATACAGAAGAGGACTGGGTCTTTAATACAGAATGAACTAACTCCTTGGTTTTTCCATATTATTTTACAGAAGAATTTCTGTTGGCTTGGAACTTGCTATCTAGACCATGTGGCATCAGATTCAAAGAGATCCAAATGCTTCTCCCTCCTGAGTGCTGGTATTGAGGTCCATTTCCCACACTTACTCAGTCTGAAATAATCTATCTAAATCTTCTTGTTAAACCAAACTAGGGAGAGGGTAAAGAGAACACAAGTTGCAGTCCAGCCTGGGCTACATAGAATGACTACTTCTAAAGCAAATGAACAAAAAATAGTAGGTGAATAAAAATAATAATAAATAAATATATAGCAGAGCTAAATTTGGACAAGAGCTAGTGTTTCTATGGGGGTGGAGGGAATGAACACAAAAACGAAACAAACAAACCAAAAAACAAAACAAAAAAAGACAAAAAGTAAAAGGAGAGGAAGAAAGAAGAGAACAGAATGGAAAGAGGGAAACTGCCCCTTGTTTTATCTCACCGTATATCATTTATTGTTTAGGAGTATCACACCTCATATTTAATCTTCTTATCAATGTCCCAATATCGATAATACCCCATTTTGTATCCTAACTCAGCTGTACAAAACAGATTCTCATACTGTTCATTCCCTCTATTTAGAAAACAGATATTGCATAGTTGATTTAAATTTTTATTATACAATTCTAAGAGAAACAGGTTAAGAACACTAAAAAGGAAAAAAATAAAAGACCAAAAAAATTTTGCCTGTGAACTATGAAGCGTTGGAAATACAGCCAACACTCAGGGGAAAAGTTAATACCAAAACTGAAACAAAGCCGTGTTTTGTGAAGCGGTTTAGTAACAGGACATTGGAAGAAAGCACGTTCGCTCACTTCATAGTAAAACAGGTCCTGCAAGGCCAGGTAACTCAGGAAGCAGAGTGGTAATTATTCCCAGAAGAAAGCCCGGTAGTGTACTGTTACAACACTACTGTAGCAAGTCAGAAGGTCACTAGGCTTCCCGGGTAGCTGATACAGCCCCAAACTGCTTGGCTCCCTTTAAAAAGAAAGACTAAAATGGGAGAGAATGAAGCTGGTTTGCCTAACATGCCTTTGCAAGGTAAGTGCCAACAGCCTTTGAACTGTTCTCAATCAGCAACTTCAGTAGTGCTGCTATCTCTGTGTGTGCAAGCACGCACGCTCATGCTTGTGTGCTTGTGTGCATGTGTCAGAGTTGTATTCTGAGGTATTCACAGGATGGAGTAGAGAGGTGGAGATTGTTGCTGATGTGGAAAATGCTTATTTTCACTGTTATGCTCATTTCTTTAACACACAGAGAATCACAAGTATAGTGGAAAATAGATAAAGCCTTGTAATCCCCAGTGTGAGCCTGGAGATGTGAGGGCCACTGGGCTCCAGCGCGTTCTCAGGGGTCCTTTCCCCAGCACGGGCAGAATATTTACTTTTGTTTGTACAGGTGGATGTTTTGTTTGTAATCAAGGACTGTCATCACTATCAAACAGGTTCACAAGTTAAGTGTTCTTGTAATCAATGTAACTCCATTGTTTAAATGAAGAAAACAGGATCCCAGAAGCCTAGCTTATCAGCTGGCACAGTGGCTTATTTTACATGTCTTACTTAATCAAATACCTTTGCCCTGTAAAAGATTGGCTCTGTTGACTTTGGCTAGACTAGGCAGCCATGGTTCACTTGTTGGAAACAAATAAGAGGTAGCTTACACATTTCCTTGTTGTGTTTTAAGTAAAGTTCTTCATTTCAGAAAATAAATAAATAAATAAATAAATATTTTTCTTATTATTTTTCACAATGTTTCTATTATTCATATTGGAAGATTGTTTACTGGGTTTACAAAATAATATTTTTGTCAATACATAATTTTAAAAATTAACTTGATATTACTTTTGTCTAGATGGATTCTTATGAAATTATAAAAAGACTTACCACACCGAAAGCCATAAAATATTAAAATTTTTATTTAATAAAGTAACAAAGTATAGATATATCTGTCAAGTATAACACAGCTGTGAGAATCAACAATGGCTTTGACCTGCTTAACAATTAAAGTGCATCATTCAATTAACAGGTAAATTACTGAATTTTTTTGTTTTGTTACTTTTCATTATACTTGCTTAAGAATTACAGAACCTTATTTTGTAAATCTTTGGATCATTTCTAAAATAACTCTTGGAATACTATGTAAAATATTATTATTAGAAAGTACTCTCAGTTACAGTTAATAAGAACAGTCTTTAATGAATCAAATTGAAAAAAAATTAAAATTAAAAGGCTCATTTGCCAAAAAATGTATTTACTTTATTAACCAATGTATCATTCATATATATATATATATATATATAAATTCATTCATTCCTTGGAAGAGCTTGAGAGAGATATCTGAGTTATGGGAGCATTTCATAAATTTATTTCATATAAAATGCATATATGGCTGCTGGTGTCTGATAGCCCTTTGTATGCTAGGCTGGTACAGTTCCAAAGTAGAACACAAATGTAGGAGGACACAAAGCCCCCCCCCGTGAAGGATAGTAATTAATGTATTTGAGGACTAGAATATCAATACAAGTTGTTTATTGTTGTTCCCTTTCTCTGGCACCTTCCTGTTGTACTTCTGGAAGGGTATAATCTTCTACTGTCTTGTTCACATACAGGTAACAGATAAATCACTTTTTGGTAACACATGCCCTGTCCTCTTCTGCTTTTATCTTATTGAAATATATTCTCAGCAAATCTGCACCTTCATACCTGTCATCTTGGAGTGCTGACATTCATTTCAGCCTTAATAACATTTAAATAAAGAGACACTTTTGAGAGTTTTAATGGGAAACAAAGGTACTTCAGTTGTTTTAAACTATTTCTGAGTATATTTACAATGTAAAGAATGAATGTAGGGATACCTTTCGGTTTTGTTTATGTGTGTAAAGATAAGATATTTTGATGTTTGCTTAGTGTCTTTAGAATAACATGTAACGAAGAGTCTTTATTTACAGGTTATCTTAACTTTGTTAGGTTTTCTGTGCTCTACCTAGTCCTAGGTCTGAAACTGAGTTTCAATTATCAAAACAAATGGAATAAACTATTTTTAAAGATTAATTTTATCTTTTACCTAACAGCATTTAATTTTTTTAAAAAAATCTAAGCTGGTATAATCCTAGCCCTTGGGAAGTTAAGGTAGAATGAATGCCAAACGTTACAGCTAGACTGGATTGCGTAGTGAGTCCCACCAGAACCTAAGCTACAGTGTGATAGTGTCTCATAAGAAAGAAAGAAAGAGAGAAAATATAAAAAATTATAAAATTAAAACCCTTGAGTTTCTCGAAATAGTAGTCATTATTGCTAACATGTTTGAAAATTGGAATTTTCTATTTGAAACACCACATTCAGATGTTGTTCTTCAAACGTGGCCCTCATGTCTGAGTGACATGAGGTTTGGCTCTGAGGACTTTGTATTATGATTACCTTGACCCTAGAACTCTTACATGTGCTTTGAGCCATAACTTTTCTGTAGAGTATTTGATATACTGGGGCATCTCTAGGCAGAAATAGAGGAGAGATGGTCTAAGTATACGGCCTAGGTGTGATGCTAGGAATGAATCTTTGACAGAAAGCATCCCCTGTTGTGGGTGTCTTGGTCATGAGCATACTTTTAAGTAGCTTAGTGCAGCTGTAGGCAGGGTTGATGAAGTTGATTCTCCATTTTGCTGAAATATATATATTAACACACACGTATACATACACACACACACTGATATATATATATATATATATATATATATATATATATATATATATATATCACCCAAGTACTTGGAGGTACCTGTTCTTATTATGGAAGCCCAGGCATTATTAATCATTCATATTCTAACAGCACTGGAAGCCAGGCTTTTATAATTAAGTTAATCCAATGCTATCTTCAGCCTAATGTGAAAGGACTTCAATCATCTTACCAAACAGGAAAAATAATTTCATTGAGTCCCCATATCTAAGAAACCAGAAAGAGAATTTAAGATATGAAAGATATGAAATTCATGATGATAGTTCATAATATTCCCAGGATTTCAATGTGAATCATGTAGCTTAAGGCAGAATGCAAACTATGGATAACATACATAAATAGTGGGTCTTAAAAAATAGGCATGTGGTTTCGAAGCTTTTCTATTGGCTGAGTAATGGAAGAACTATTTTCTTACGTACATTGGATGACTTCACAGGTCTCTCTGTTGGTCTGGAGCACAAGTGGAAGCTATGTTTCAGGTCACTGGATGAACAGGAGCTCCTTTCTTGTCTAACTACCTAAAGCAGTCTGTAGTTTAGGATTCCCCAGAGGCCACTACTGGTCATAAAAAGGCTCCTTACCTCTTTTCTTTCATAAATGACTTAATTTTAAGCTTTGGACATATCTTATAAACAAGCATGAAAGGATCATGTAGAGCTATTAAAAAAAACAAAGTTGATGATGTGTAATCACTCAGCTTGTGGATTTTGCCAGATTACAACTGTTTCAGAACTCAGTTCTTGCACACTTTTCCCCATATTCTTCCTCAGGCTCTATCCTTAGTCAGAGGTTTCTAAGGCTACTAGACTTCTCATAAAGGACATGGGTATTAACTCACTCTTGAGATTATCGAGTAAAATATAGTGGAATTTTGAGTTCTCACAAGGTAAATGGAGTTTACCTTGAATGGAGTTTCTTCAGCACTCCTCTGCACATACTGTGTACACCCATTTCTTACCCCTCAGTATTGGATGATTGGGATAACAGCTTTTCTTTGCCTCTTTTGCTCATTTTTGTTCTTTTGTCCTAGGAAACAATTATTGCTGTCTATAAAAGGCTAGGCAGTGGGGGGGAGGGGGGGTCATGATTCTGAGGAATTGGCTGGGCTCAGTGAAAGGCTTTGCCAGCCCTAGATAGAATCTTCTGCAGCACACTAGCAGAGTAGCTGACAAAGGAAAGAAAAACCTGCCATGGGAAACAAACATTGTCAGGTCAGAAGAGAGCTTGGAAAATATTGAGTCCAGTGTGGATGTGTGCAGTCATAAACAGAAATCCTATGAAATGAAAGAATAACACATGTTCTTCTTTTCATAGAGCTTCATAGACTTCAGAACTGCAGTCTCCACCCTAACCATAACAGTGCCTGTAATTTTATGGAAGAATTTGGTACATTATTTTCTAGAGGCAATTCTTTCTACATCCATAATGAAAGCCAATCTTTGAAGTGTTTTCAATAGTGACAGATCTTAGCATTCGTATTTATGATCTGAAAAACAATGTCTTGGGAACAGGCTATGATGGGACTGGGCCATCCAGTTTTGCCTTTCTTCTTGACAATATTGTATGCACATTCACTCTTAAGACATTTAGTTAAAATTTCCTTCCAACCAGAAGTCATCTGTCACCAGGGAAGTGCTTCTTCTCATGGTAGGGGTTAAGAAATGATGTTGTTTCTTCTTGGCTAGTAAAAGAAAAACAAAACAAAACAAAAGTCTAGGAAGAAAGATAGGTGCCTGGGTGTCTGTGGCTGTCAGGTAGAGCCCGAGGGCAGTAGGACTGGATTCTCCAACCTGTTCAACTGGTTTGCTGTGCATATTTACTGTCTGTGCTGGGGAAATATCCCAGCATTCCTCATTGCAAACCATGCCCGAGAGTGCCTAGAAATGTATCTAAAGCCCCAGAGAAGTCTCCCAGTTCATTACTGGTCCTTGCTGACCTGTAGAATTTAACAACAGTTTAAATTAAGACAGGTGCAAGGAGCTCCACATTAGCCTGTCCTGTAATATTAAAAAAGCTTCTGCTGTCTCTTCATGATAGATTAAAATAGGGGGATGATAGCCTTGGGCACTGGAAAAGCAGAGCTACTTCAGAGTTGCAGTACTCTACCGATTTAACAGAGCCTTTTGGAGTTGAAGTCTTCGGCAGCTTCCTAGAAGTTTTTGGATCCTGAGAAGAAAATTGTACGTGTTTGGAGACAATGAAACAACAAAAATGCCAAGTGCTAAAACCCCGCATATATCTGAGTTAAGTAAGCCCTAGGCAAGGGCATGTGAGAAAATGGCTTCAGAAAGTTCTCAGGAACAAGGCAGAGAATCAGGGCAGGGAAGTAAGATTAGGAGGATGACATTTTAAGTCTAACACAAGAAGTAATGAAATCAATGTACCTGAGCTGGGGAGCTGTCTTCCGCTGATTCCTTTGTCCTTCTAAGAGGAAACAGAATACGGACCTTATCTGAAATAGATTGACAAGCCATGTGTTCAAAAGAAACATGAGTTAAACTGGTTAATAACATGGTACTTAGTTAAAACCTCATCCTGAGGGGAAAAAGCTATTTCTCAAATGCTTTAGAAAACAGTATATCTGGATGTTTAGTTTCTATAGAAAACACAGTCTAATCTCCTTTGACTTAAGTGATAGTTTATGGCACTGAGAGTGCTTAAAAATACTTTGTTTAAATTCAAGTCACTACAAAATTTCAAAGAAAAGGTACAACATAAATATACTATGCTATGATCATTTAAAAATTATTATCAATAATAATGCAATTAAAATATTTTCATGTGTTTAAAAGGATTTCTCTGTCTTTGAATCCGCTTCCCTTTTCCTTTCAGGAGTGGAACAAAGGACGCAGCATTAATCTGATGATTATGTGTGTATAAGCACCATATAATTATTACATTCTGTTCTGTTTCTCTGGATTTTGGAAGGAGTTTAAACATATTTAGATAATTGGGCAGGACAGTGAGCCAACCTTCATTTTTTATCACAGTTAATTTTGGAAGGATTATTAACCAAGCATGTTCTTGGCTTATTATTAGAAAGTATTACACCTGGTTAACAAGTGAAGGGAAAACGGGAACTGACAGGTTTGTAAAGAAAAGGTCCTTAGGATGAAAACATAAAAGGGCATGGGGCTTCTCTTGATGCCTTGAGCTTTTAATCTCCCTTCAGGAACAGAATGTGTAAACACTTGTGTTTGACATGGCTATTTGGTTGCTCTGCTGATAGATATGTTTAACTCTCCTCATAGTTAAATGCTTTAGTACGTCCTTTCATAAATGCTTTAGTAATTTACACTGAAGAGCCGGTTACCCCTCCCCTCCAAACCTCTGATCAGTGGGGTGCAGGCTCTATTACAGCCCTGTGAAAATGAATGTACTTTAAAGAACATGCATACAATCTTACCTGCTAAAAATTTCCAAATGAAAAACTGTAATTAACAGTGAAGTTAATGAATGGGCATACAGATGTGATTGTCCACATTTTAAATAACACAGTCAACTGTTCTTTGTGACTTGGGATCTGAGACATGATTAAGCTCTTGAGGTCTATTTATGAAATTTCTTTATTTTCCTTAAAGAAAATGACTTCCTTGAAAATAGAACATGAGATACCAAAGAGTCTGCGGGACCAGTGTAGTGTATTTCCTTTGTTTAAGGATCTTTAATGCATGCATAGAACCTTGAAGTAGATGGTTTTCTTTTGAGTTCCTAAGCACAGTGAATGGTCCTCACATATATTTATCAGAAAAATGCAGATAATTTTCAAATATATTGTTAATCTGATAATAAGAAAGTAAAACAAGTCAAAAGGATAAATGACAAAAACAGACATGGGTTTTGAGTGACTCAGAATCAAACTACTTACCTGTATGAATTAAAACCCAGATTAGATATTAGGAATTGAAGAGGTGATATTGGAAGATTTAAGCATTTGAATGATTTAACCCTTTATATTTCTCAAGTTTTTAGAATATATAAAAACTACCAATTAAGTATTAAAAGAATAGTACAGTTTGAGTGGTTTCTCTTGGACTCCATTGGATTATAAGTCTGCTGCAGATGTGTCCAAAGGGTAAACAGATCACAAGAACACTGACTGGCTTGGCTTGCAAGGTATTGGCCAACAACCTTTAGATGTAGTAAGGATGTGCTGCAGCCTCTACATTTTTATTTTCCATACGGCAAATAGAAATTTGTATTAAATGAAGAAAAATTAATAGGAGACTAGTGCAGTTTTCATTACCTGAAAATTATACTTTTACTCTGCCAAGTTTTCTTATTTTGCCTATATATTTCTTTGGGAAATTCTCACATATGTATGCCTGAAAACCTAAAATATTGTTTTTATCTCTAAAATTTAGTGCCTGATAAATTCCAATTATTCAAGGACTCTGAAATAATTTAGTGACAACATGTAGTAGTACTGAAATGTAGGTCACATGAGATTTTAGAAAAATATGTTCTTTTTATGAAATATGCATCGGCATAATAGTATAAACTCATAAATAGTTGAAAGAGCTAGTTTGTATGCCTCTTAGGACAGAAATTATATGTACAAAGCTTATTTGAGTCTCACAGCTGTCTTAGTTTCTTTCTTCTTGAAATAAGGCAGCAAACTAGCTGATTCCATGCTGTGATCTGTATGTACTGGCTGCTTCTTCCGAACCTTCTGCTTTTGTTTAGTGCCATTCAGTTACCAGGTGGTTTCTCGGGGATACATTGACAAGGTGCCTAAGCAAAAGCAGCTAGGCTGCATCTCACTGTGTGATATTATTTCTTTTAAGGTTTCAAATTCAGAATTTTTATTTCATGTAAATCTGTTCATTGTATATTTTTCTACATTAAACTTTTCTCCTGTGATGAAAGACCATATCTGGCATGTTTACTATAGTAGTTCTCTTGCCTAAAACTATATATAATGTCGTGTTTTTAACAAGCATTGTTCCGATATGGTTAGAGAAAGGCAAACAAAAAATTCATAGTGTTAGTTGTGTGATTTGCATTTATTCAAACATGAGCATAAAGTAGCAGCACCTATTATGATCAATAAAAACGTAAGTCTTAAGTAAAAGGTTATTGAGAAATAAGCACTATCCTAAAATTGAAAGATCTCTTTTGAAAAGACAAGTATATGAGTGTAGCATGTTGTTATTCTAGGGGAATTGAAGTCATCATTTGAATTAAAAATTGGAGAATCTATTTCTCCCCATTCATGGTACCTCTCCTCTGCAGAGGATCCAGCTGGGGTCACAGGATGAACAGTCATTATTACTGGGTAAAAAGATAAATGAATGAAATGGAGAGGAGCACTTGGCCCATAGACAAACTGATAGAGAAGCAAATGTTGGCCATGGCAGACTCTTCTGAAGGTCTTCAAATGCACAAATAGGAGGCTGAGTTACAGCTGGTGGGGAGGGTGGTATTTTTTTGCTAACAAAAGATCTATAAGAGGTATGCAGGGTAGATTAGATTATTTGGAGGGCACAAATATGATACATTTACCTCTAATTATAGTACATTTTAGATAACTGATGCATTGAAGCATTATTAAGTAGTTTTATTATGATCTATTGTACCTGATATAGTCATGGTCCTGACTTCTGACAAATCATTAGTTCTCTGGAAAACAAATTTATATTATTATTTATATTGTGTACATTAACAACATATTTCTTCGGGAGAATTTTGAAGATGAGCAATTTTCAGTACCTAGGACATACTTAACTGTAGTTCACTGTCATCACAACCAGCATCCCCTTCATTGTTTTAATTTTCAAATTTGTCTTCAGCATCTTATAGTAATAAAGAGCTGAATCCTGTCATAATCATGGAATCTGGAGATATTTAGAAGAAAGCTGAAGTCAGATGATAATTTGAATGTACTGAATGCAGAAAAACTATTGTAATCTCTTAAGTTTCTGGTTTGGGCAAGAGAGAATGGTGTTTCTAACTGATACGGAGAATAGAAGCCGGAAGTGCACTTTAGAGAAGAGAAGCATAGGGGGCCCCGTCAAATAAGACCATTTACTTGATAAAATATGCTCCAATGAAAAGTTAAGATTTAAATTATAATGAAATATAATATTAAAATGAGGCAAGACATAGGATAAATGTAAAGCATCGAACATTTGCAAATAATATGTGGTAGATGGGACTGTTGACTGGAGTGGTTGCACACACATTAATTTTAGAGCATGAAGAAGAGATGGTGGTAGATGTCCAAGGTTTGAGCCAAAATGAAAGATGAGATGAGATGGGGTCAGAGGTGAGAGAAAAGATACCTTTGTCCGATTTTTCAGGGAAACGCATAGTGGGGTGTTGTATATTAACAGATGAAAATATTAAATGGTATATGGTTTGACTTGGTGGCCGCTGAGTGATGCAAGTGTGGAAATCAGGCATGACATGGGGAAGTCTACAATCTGAAACTTGCCAGAATGGTTGGTGAAGAAGACAAATCTGCAGAGACCAACTGTAGGGTACTTAGAGGCCATATAATAGAGCCCTGGAAACTAATGTCAGCGAATAGGAAATAAGGAAGACACATTTATTAACAGGAGTTTTTTGAGGCAGATATATTATGAGAAATTTCAGGGCAGGACCGAATCAAGGATAAAGTCAAAGGAGGAGACACTTTGAAAACTCCACCCTTGTTCTGGAATATGCCTTTTTTATTTCTAAATGTTTCTTTCTCTCTCTTGACCTTCATGCTTTAATATATTTAATTAATGGCATTTAATAAAACCTTAATTTTACTTAGAAAATAAACAGAATGGGCATCTCAGAAGCAGAAAAAGATCTGAATCATACGGTAGCATTCCGTTGCATCTAATTTAACTTTCATTTTTTGTTATAAAACCCAGTGATGGAGATAGTACTATGACTAGTACACAGCTCCATCACAACAGTAACTACAAGGAAGTAAAGTAGGTCGAACCCCAGAATTAGAAAATTATAGAAAAGAGTGGGAGGGAATGCTCTTGCCAAATGGCTTATATCCTTATAGTGAATGAGTTCATTCAATCCAAGAATTCTGTTAGAGCTCAATCTATGGTGTTGGTGCCATGGGAGATTATTAGAAGGGTTGGACAGTAGCAATTGTAGTGAAGGAGCCAAGAGGTAAAGTCATTGAATGTAGGAAATTAGTGAGAACAATGTTAACACCATTTTTTCATAGAGACATGTGTTCGTACATATGTGTCTGCTATTGGTTACTCTACATGTAGACATAGACATTACTACTCTGGAACTTAACTAGAAGAGGAAATACAATACGTACATATGTGTCTGCTATTGGTTACTCTACATGTAGACATAGACATTACGACTCTGGAACTTAACTAGAAGAGGAAATACATTTGTACAAATCCATTTGTCTCTGGGAAACCATTAGATTATCCAGACTTTCCTGGTAACAAAATTTTACACAGTAACTTGACAATTTGTGAAAAATTATAAAATCAATTACACACACTATCTACATACAATTAAATTGAGAGACCTGTGAAATTTAGGATGATGAGGGCCACTTCCATTCAGCATTGTCTGAAGGAAGAAAAATAAGATTCCATCAGTATTTAATAATTCACAGATTTTAATTTTTTTCTGTAAATATTAACTAATATGAGATTTGGTTTATTCCATTATTTTATGAAAAATTGTGCAATAGAACATAAGTAAGCTGCAATGGAGGTGCTGTTGCTGTTGATCAGACCAGGTGATTCGGAAACATGGAACTATAGAGACATTGGCAGAGCCCAGCCATGCAGGCTTGATCAAATGTCCTATATGCTTTCTCACCTGCACAATGACTGGCAGGTAGAGCTAGCTGTCTCTGGAGGAGGACCACATCATTGTCATTCCTTTCAGACATGACTGAGAGCCCATGTCATGGAGATAGATGCATTTCTGTACATCGCTTTTGAAAAGAAATAGAAGCTGGAGATATTTCCACTCCTAAGTGAGCTCCGTTTTGATATCTCAGCTTTTAGCAAACAGTGTCAGTGGTGCTGGGCTGGGTGGGACATCCTTGTTCATGCTCCACAGTCTAACAAGATTTCTGAGAGCTACCAATAAGAGCATTTGCCATAACTAGCCTGGTGACCAGATGAGTATGCACATGGTAACCCTCTTAGATTCCTGAAAACCTTATTCCTGCTCAAAATAGAGGAGGATATTCATGATGATCCCCATGTCAGCTTACTGCTGGTGAATCACTCACACTAGTGCTTTGACCTCACCCAGATTCTGATGGATTAGCTTTCATGGGTCATGTTTGAGAGATTCAGTACTAATAAATATGTCTCTGCATACCAGAAAGAGCAACTGGGCAGACTTTCAACTTTATTCTGACACCCTAAATTCCAAACAAGTAAACTGGAATGCCCCAGTACAATGCAAATGGGGAAGATGCATACAGTATGAAGTGGCATCTCTCACAGGGAGCAGATGTGCTTAGGAGACAGATGGTGCTGAAGAAAGGCAGGCAATGTGATGCTGGTCTCCAGGGAGAAGCAGGGGATTCATCACAGCACACATCTTAGTTCTATAGAAGCCTGTTACTAGGAGAGCCTGCCATAGATTACAGTGGCAATGACAGCAATGATGTCCAAGATGGCTCACATGGCTTGAATTTCACTTCCTAGAGCCTGCTTGAGCACTATCCTGTTATTGCAACTACATTTATCTTCTGAACTAATGTGTTCTCTGAAGTATCATCTCTGGGGTATCTTAGGCTGAACTGGGTGGCTTACTAGTTTTCATTCTTTATGGCCATCTTCCATAAAACCTACTGTGATCATGAAGTCATACTTGTTCACATAGGCAGATGTGCAGGAGTCAAGGAGGCTTCAGGACTTCCATGACCAGATCTTCTTTGGCATCTATCATTCTGCTGTTATACCCTGTTGGTAGTTTATTGTAGGTTATCTCCAATAATGACAGACAAGAGGTGAGGACAGCTAAGGAAATTCCGAGCTTTCAGAGTTTGCCATTGATATCTAGGTTTTTATTCTGGGCATATTCAGTACCATGGATTAGCTCGCATGCATTCTACCTCTTTTCTGCAAGTAATATATTCTTGTTTTCTCTGGAAACTCTTCATATTCTTCCTTTTTCATTTTTTGAGGATGAAGCTTCTCTTTCCTAGTAGGAGACAGTAATAAATACTAGCTTTATGCACAGGCAAATTTATATATTTTAAGGAAAAGACAAGCAGAAATTAAATTTTAATCTGTATTCTAAATAATAAAATATAATAAACTAAAAGTAAAACGTTAAGAATCACTAACATAAAGAGCTACAATCCAATTAAGCTCTGCTTGTGTTTGCCTCTGATAGTCAAAGTTTCCTGCTGTACCATTTTATATGATAAGGCATAATGAAAAACAGGAAAATCTAGTAAAGTATTACAAATATTTAGCATTTATCAACATGTGAAAAATAGCAACTGTTAAATCCTTCTTTTTTTTTTTTTTTTCAAAGAGTACCTTTTTTGAGTTCAGGTGAAAACCATCCATTAGATTAAGCAAAAAAAAAAAAAAAAAAAAAAAAAAAAAAAAAAAAAAAAAAAAAAAACAAAAAAAAAAAAAAAAAAAAAAAAAAAAAAAAAAAAAAAAAAAAAAAACAAAAACAACAACCAAACAACCAAACAAAAAACAAAAAACCAAAAAACCAAAAACCAGAATAACAACAAAAAAACCTGTCAGTGATCTTTGAACTAGATATCAGCTTATTTTGAAAGATTTTTTTCTTCATCTAGTTGTCTGAGGTTATAATATAATCTGTTAAACATAAAATACTTAATTATTTTGCTTAATGCATTCTAATGACAATTACATTCCTGTTGACAAATTGATAATTTTTTACTGATTGATAGTCTCTAGCCAAAGGTTGGTAAACTCTCAGTTGTCTTTGTGAGTACAGAATATCAATGGGAAGAGTTGAAGTTATGAATAAGCCTGGTAAGCTTATCTAGTATTTTTAAAAATTTGCATAGAATTTTATCAAGTAAACTTATTTCTAGGAATTTATGTTGACAAAAATATGTATGTACTGTGGGATATCTATCACAGTATTATATACAATGGTGAATTATGAGAAACATGTCAAAATTAAATACAGAAGTAATACATAATGAAATTACTTGTAGACATTTCTATAATAATGAAAATGCTATTTTCTGGGCTAAAACTTTAGACACCAACATTATCATCATCTTATAATTTCACATTATAAATTTGAAATCAGTTTGTAAAAATATGATGCAATTTGAAATTATTGCTTGACAGGTCAACTCTTACAGTTTTATAGGCCATTCATTTTTTTCTACTTTGAAATGACAAAGAAAAGTTGACTTCAGTCAAAATAGCACACAACCTAATCTCATAAATCACAGGTTTCATGTTACTTGTTTTCAGTAGGTTTTGAAAAACATACTACTATCACACCCAACTAGAAATAAGTTGACAACTCCTGACTAAATTCAGAGAAAATAAATATTAGTGTTCTAAAATATAAAGGACTCACCTCCTTAATGTGAACATAAAATTCAAATACCTTCAAAGTTTTTCTTTGATTATATGTTAGCTTCACTCTGAGCAAAGAGCAACATTCCTTTGCATTTCCCAAGGCCATTACACTGAGATTCATCAGATACCTATAACACTTGCTGAAGTTACCAGTTACTCCTTAAATATTTCTATTTGACCAGTATGAAGTGTTCTTCCTTGTCTTTTTTGATAACTTTTGGTTGAAAGTTGATTTTATTCGATATTAGAATGGCTACTCCAGCTTGTTTCGTGGGACTATTTGCTTGGAAAATTGTTTTCCAACCTTTTACTTTGAAGTAGTGTCTGTCTTTGTAACTGAGGTGCAATTCCTATATGCAACAAAATGCTGGGTCCTGTTTATATACAGAAACCAAGGTTACCTGTTAAATCTTACTGATAGAAAGAATAAAGTTTTTTGAATAGTTCATTTTATAGGTGATATATCTGTTTTTTCATGGATCCTTATAGCAGTGCTTACACTCCTGTGAATGGAGCTTTCTATAAGAACTCATCCCAATTCTTCTTGTCCTATTTCCACTCACCTTCCTATGATATTTACATCATATAAATAATGTCATCAAAAAATGACACTCCTGGCATTTTTATTAGATGTGATAAAGCCCTGCAGAAGTGGTCTGAAGTAAATGGGTTCCACTAAATTCAAGAATATTTTCACTTAGAATTTTAGGTGACTATACATGATTATTAAAGAGTACAGATTTATCTCTACAAAGTACACCTTAAAGAGGTTTTTAGACAATGAAGACTTTGCTGATGTGAAGGACATTTCCTCTTTAGTGTTTCTAACTTAACAAATTACATGTAAAGGACATAAACTTATTTATATTATCCATAAACATAATAAAAAATGTTCCACCACATAACATTGACTCAGTCAATAATTCCAGGCTTTGCCTTAGGCTTTGAGAAGAAAATTATTCCTGCTACCTATTTTAATTATACCATAAACTTTGGGAAATAGCTATTGATCTTCAGCATCTTCTGTCAGAAAGTGTTTTCTTTCTTGCAAGGGAGAATTAGTACAAAGGCTGAAAATGAAGGTTTCCAAAGGTATCAAAGACAGAGTGGGCACAATAAAAACTTGGTTGCTGTATTTGAGCAACTGAAATGTTTGATCACTTGAAATAATGTCTGAACATTTTCTTGCAGAAAACTAGACACATATTGGAGTTAAGAAATATTTTACCTTGACAGGCCTAGTGGTATACACCTGTGGTCCTAATTATATTGGAGGATGAGACAGGAGAATCACAGTTCAAGGGCTGTCTAAGCTACATTGTGAGTTCACAGAAGAAACTTAGTGGGAATTTGTCTCAAAATGAAATGTTCAGCAACAGCTGGGATATTCTGACTTGGTACTTTGTTTATGTAGCATGAACCAAATTCCAGATCCAATCCATAGTTTCATTAAAAATAAATAAATAAATTATGTCCTTCTTCATTAAGTATAAAATCCTTCAGTTGGCAATTTCAGGGAATTGGAAATTCCAGTTTAGAACTTCTCATTGTAGTAAGCTTATATATAAATTTAAATTCCCAAATGAATTTGCTTATGAAGTCAATTAGTACTCATTACCTTGACAGAATACCTGTAATAATCAACTTATCCTGATTTATTTTACCTTGGAGGTGTGGAGGTCTCAGCCCTTGCTTGATTAGTTTGATTGGTTTCAGATATGTAATGAAGAAGCTCATCCAGATGGGAATAAGTTGTTACTTGGTAACAGCCAGCGATTAAAGAGACAAGGAAGAAAATATGTGTCCAGTTTTCTCAGGGGTGGGGCCTGAGACATAATTTTCTAATTAGCTAAAGCTGACTTCAAACTTGAAATTCTTCTGCTGTAGTCTGTGGGTTCTAAGACTACAAGCATGCTACATACCCAGCCTCCAACTATGTATTAGTTGGGGGTTGTCATTCAGCACCTGCTGAAACTTCTACACACATCACAGATATAGTCCATGTAAAGATATGTTTCAGGCACTTGTTTACACATTCTAAAGCAAAATCTTTATACTTTAATTTTTGTTTCAGTCTTCAACATCTCTTCCTCCCTCCAGTAGTAGTTGGTGGTGTTGGTGTGTGTGCGTGTGTGTGTGTGTGTGTGTGTGTGTGTGTGTGTGTTTGAAAGAGAGAGAGAGAGAGTTTATAAAGCTGTGGACCTTTGCCATCTTTGTGATTTGAACAGGAAGTAGTCAGTAGAATTTGGCATTATATAAGAATGTGTACTTTTAGAAGGAAGTGGGATATTTTACTGTACAGTGTGTTATGATTCTTGGAATTTAGGTGAGCAACATTTAATGTTGTATTTATTCAAGGTATCCTGTTTGGGAAGAATATTTAAGCAGAGTAGGCCAAATATTATTCATCTTCTGAACAAATAAATGGAAGATGTATTTTAAAGATAAGACTCTACTTGTTCAAAGGTGCATCTAGAGATTTTTAAGTGTCAACTTATCATGTATTCCCAGTTAACATTAGACAGAGTAATGACTGCTTTTCTGAGCTGGCATACATCTGGATGTCAGTTCTCTGGTTACTGTAGACTTGTAAGACAAGCTACATTTTACATGTGATTGATGGCTGCATGTTATTTCCACTCCACCTTCACACACATACAACTGTGTAGTCAAGGCTTTGTGCCCACTGAACAGACTGAACATGAAAACATCTCACAGATGTTAACTACATTTGCAAGAGCTTTCTTTCTGGAAAGCACTGGGGTCTCATAATGATTTTGGTCTTACACGAGAACTAAATATCGATGTCTTTATATTCCTGTTTCTCATACTGTGCATAATGCTCCCTATTAAAATACTGGCCTAGTAGACAAAAGGGCAGCATGGGATTTCCTGTCCCTCTTGCCTGCCAATTGACAGGAGGCATTGCAGGCAGTGGATAGAGAAATTAAGCATGCTCAGGATGACAAAACACATGTGATACCACTACAGGCATTATAAGGTAATGGCATGTCATGGCAAGAGTTGGCATCATGAGATCTTATTGAGGATTTGGGTATAAAGCCAATCTATAAGTGTGTAAATGTGTCATTAAGAGGAGCACTAAAAATAACCTTGACAGACAGTGTGCATATACCAAGGACTTTGCAACACAGGATTTATTTTCTTACTACTTTAATATTTTACAACTGTCCTATTTCTATCAGCAAGGCAGGCAGTACCTATCTTGAATGATGTGATCTTTTTTGACAATTGGACATCTTATTCAACTGCCAGGAGGCAGTAATGGCTGGCTTGTTGAAATTCACAATTGAGAAAAAAAAAATCCAACCTCCTCTAACTCCTTTGTAGTAGTTAGTGTCAATATGCTTGCTGCAATATGTCTAACCTAAAATATAGCAAAATAAATTCAGTATAAGAGCCAATGCATTGATAATAGAATTTCAAAATTATTAATCATATAAATAAATGATGTATGATGAAATATTTACTTACTCTACAGGCATTCTAGTATTTGAATAGAAATACAGAGAAATATAGGCTTCCAGATACCATTCATGGACAATCAGTTAACTAATCCATGGAGATTTCTATACTCATGTACTTTTAATTTTTAGGGCACATGAAGTCTGTTTAGTTATAGGTATGTGAAGCAATCTTTTGCCTTCTATCCCAGTGCAAACCGCCAACTCTTTCTCTTCTAGATTATTTGCAGAACCAAAAGTTCACATTTGATGGGTGTGCAAAGTTTTGTCTAGTATAATTCTGGAATGTTATCACTGGGTGGGTGTTACACAGTTGGAATACAAATGTTATATGAATGAATCCCCTAGCACTGTATATTGCAACAACAATTCCTGTCATGTCCTGAAAATAGCAATGGTACTTCATCAACATAAATCTGAAGTTCTTCAACTAAGACACAAAAGCTGACTTCAAGAACCACAGATATCTTGAAGTGGAACAGCTCAGAGCCGTGAAGACCAAGCTGCGCACGTATTACATATGTGCCAGGAAGCCTAGGTCTAGATGATGTATGTTATTTAGTTGGTAGTTCAGGCTTGAAGAGACCTAAGGGTCCAGGTTAATTGATTCTGTTGGTCTTCCTGTGGAGTTCCTATCCTCTTAGGGGCTGCAATCCTTCCTCCTATTCTTCCAGAAGAGTCTTCAAGCTCCACCCACTGTTTGGTTGTGGGTGTATGCTTCTGTCTGAGTCAATTGGTATGGGGGCCTTTCAGATAACAGCCATGCTAGACTCCTGCCTGCAAGCATAGCAGAATATCCTTAATAGTGTCAGGGACTGGTACTATTTGAACATGGGGTGGATCTCAAATTGGGCCAGTTATTTTTTGGCCATTTCACTCAGTCTCTGCTCCATCCTCAATCCCTATATTTCTTGTAGACAGGATAGAAAGTTTTGTGGGTGGACTATTGTCCCTATCACTTCAACAGGGTTCATGTTTAGCCACAGGAGGAAGCCTCCCAAGGTTTCATATCCCCAATTCATAGTCATAGCTAAGGACAGCCCCATTAATTCTTGGGTACCTCCCCTATCTCAGGTCTCCATCTCTTCCTGGAGATGCTCTCTACCTCTCCCAGACCTCAGTGGGTTTAAGAATTCTATTCATTCTTATGGCTATCCAACCACTCCCCCCCCCCGCCCCTCTCCGTACCCAACTCACAACCTACCTCTGTTCCCCTCCCATTGCCTTCTCACACCAGTTCCCTACCTCTATCTTCCTTCCAAGTGAGGCTCAAGCATCTTTTCTTGTGCCTTTCTTTATGTTCATCCTCCTTTGGTCTTTGGGTTGAAGCATGGGCTTCCTGTATTTTATGGCTAAAAGTACTTATAAGTGAGTACATACCATGTCTATCCTTTTGGGACCAGGTTACCTATTTCAGAATGACATTCTCAAGATCCATTCATTTGCCTGTAAAATTCATGATGTCTTTGTTTTGATGCACCACATTTTTTAAATCAGTTCTTCAGTTGAGGGACAACTAGGTTGTTTTCAGTTTCTGGCTTTTATGATTATAGCTGCTATGAACAAAGTTTAGCAGGTGTCTTTGTGGGATTGAGAAGCATCAATTGGGTATCTGCCCAGAAGTAGTATACCAGAAGTAGTATAGCTCGCTCTTGAGGTAGGCCTATTCCTAGATTTCTGAGAAATCACTAAATTGATTCCCAAAGTGGTTGTACAATTTTGTACTCCCACCAGTAATACAGGAGTTTTCCCCTTGCTTGATATCCTGATCAGCATGTGTTATCACTTGAATATTTTATCTTAGCCCATCTGACCAGTTTAAGATGGAATCTCAGAGTTGTTTTGATTTGCATTTCCCTGATGACTAGGGACTGTGAACATTTCTTTAAGTATTTCTTGGCTATTTGAAATTCTTTTGTTGAGAATTCTATTTTTAGCTCTGCGTGTCATTTTTAAATTGGATTATTTGGGTTGCTGCTGTTTAACTTCTTGAGTTTTTTGTAAATTTTAGATTTTAGCCCTCTGTCAGATGTCAGGTTGGTGAACATCTTTTCCAAATCCAAAATCCCAATTTGTCCTCTTGGCCAAGTCTTTTGCCTTACAGAAGCTTTGTAGTTTCAAGAGGTCCCATTTATTAATTTTCCTTTGGTGTTCTACTCAGTAAACTGTGTCTTGTACCAATGTGTTCTAGGGTATTTCCCACTTTCTCTTCTATGAGATTTAGTGTTTCAGGATTTATATTGAGATTCTCGATCCACTTGGGCTTGAGTTTTGTGCAGGGCGATAAATATGGATCTATTTTCATTCTTTTATGTATAGACAACCAGATAGACCAGCACAATTTGTTGAAGATGATTTCATTTTTTTCCATAAGGTTTTGACTTGGTTATCCAAACTAAAGTGTCAATAGGTATATGGGTTTATTTCTGGGTCTTTGATTCAATTCCACTGGTCATCATGCCTGTTTCTGTACTAACACTGTGAAGTGTTACCACTATTACTCTGTAATATAGCTTGAGTTCATTTATGGTGATGCCTCTGGAAGTCCTTTTATTGCTCAGGATTGTTTTGGCTATCTTGGGTGCACTGGCTGTTTTCTGGGTCAACTTGACACAAGCTGGAGTTATCACAGAGAAAGGAGCATCCCTTGAGTAAATGCCTACATGAGATCCAGCTGTAAGGCATTTTCTCAATTAGTGATCAAGGGGAGAGGGCCCAGCCCATTGTGGGTGGTGTCATCCCTGGGCTGGTGGGCCTGGCTTTTATAAGAAAGCAAGCTGAGCAAACCAGGGAAAGCAAGCCATTAAGCAGCACCCTCCATGGCCTCTGCCTTCAAGTTCTTGCCCTGTGTGAGTAACTGTCTAGACATCCTTTGGTGATGAACATCAATGTAGAAGTGTAAGCTGAATAAACCCTTTCCTCCCCAACTTGCTTCTTGGTCATGATGTTTTGTGCAGGAATACAAACCCTGACAAAATGAATCTGAAGATCTCGCTGTGTCTATTTTCACCATATTAACCCTACTTATTTATGAGCTTATAAGGACTTTCCATCTTCTGATATCTTCTTTAATTTCATTCTTTGGGAACTTGAAGTTCTTGTCATACATCTTTCACTTTTCTGGTTAGGGTTATACCAAGGTATTTTATATTATTTGTGTTTATTGTAAAGGATATTGTTTCCCTGGGCCAGTTTATTATTTGTGTGAAGGAGAGGTATTGATTTCTTTTACTTAATTTTGTATCCAGCCACTTTGCTGAAGCTGTTTATCAACTGCAGGTGTCTGTGGTAGAATTTTGGGGTTGTTTATGTATACTATTATATCATCAGCCAATAGAGACAAATTGTCTTCTTCCTTTGCAATTTGTATCACCTTGATCTCTTTCAGTTGTCCTATTGCTCTGGCTAGGATTTCAAGTACTACATTAAAGCCTTGCCTTGTCCCTGATTTCAGTGGAATTGCTTTAATTTTCTTTCCATTTATCATAATGTTGTCTATTGGCTTACTGTATATTGATTTGATTATGTTTAAGTATATCCCTATATCCCTCATCTCTCCAATACTTTTAACATGAAGAGATATTAGAATTTGTCAAAGGCTTTTTCAGCATCTAATGAGATGATCATGTGATTTTTTTCTTTGAGTTTGTTTATATAGTGGATTACATGTTGATGGATTTCTGTAGATTGAGCCATTCCTGAATTCCTGGGGTGAAGCCTACTTGATCAAGATATATGATGTTTGGGTTGTGTTCCTGGATTCTGTTTTCAAGTGTTTTATTGAGTACTTTCGCATCAGAGTTCATGACAAAAATCAGTCTGAAGTTCTGTTTCTTTGTTCACTCTTTGTGTGGGTTCAGCATCAGGGTGACTGTGGCCTCATAGAATGAGTTTGGCAGTGTTCCTTCTGTTTCTATTTTGTGGAATATTTAGAGGAGTATTGGTATGATCTCTTCTTTGAAAGTCTGGTAGAATTCTGCAATTAAACTATCTGGCACCAGGCCTTTTTTGGTTGGGAGACCTTTAATGACTTCTTATATTTCTTTAGGGGTTATAGGACTGCTTTCTGATATAGACTTTGGTAAGTGCTTTCTGTCTATTAAATTGGCCATTTCATTAAGATATTCCCATTTTGTGGAGTACAGACTTTTGTGGAATACAGGCTTTTGAAGTAAGACCTAGTGATTCTTTGAATTTCTTCAGTGTCTGTTGTTATGTCTCCCTTTTCATTTCTGATCTTGTTTTTCTTTTGGATACTGTGTCTCTGTCTTTAGTTTGGCCAGAGGTTTGCCTATCTTGTTGAGTTTCTCAAAGAACCAGCTCTTGTTTTCACTGCTTCTTTGTATTGTTTACTTTGTTCTTAACTGATTGATCTCAGTCATGATTTTGATTGTCTGCTGGCTTTTACTTCTCTTTGGTGTGCTTCCTTCTCTTTTTTCTAGATGTTTCAGGTGTACTTTTAAATTACTGGTATGAAAACTTTCTAATTTATTTATGGAGGCACTTAATGCTTTGAAATTTGCCCTTAGCACTACTTTCATTGTGCCCCATAAATTTGGGTATGCTGTGCCTTCATTTCATTGAATTGTAGGAAGACCTTAATTTCTTTCTTTATTTCTTTCCTGATCCCTCAACAGAGATCATTGAGTAGAGAGTTGTTCAATATCCATGAGTGTGTGGGCTTTCTGGTGTTTCTGCTGTTGTTGAAGTCTATCTTTAATCCATAGTGGTCTAAAACAAGGCATTATTTTAACTTTCTTATATCTGTGACTATATGGTCAGTGTTGAGGAAGGATCTATGAGGTTCTGAGAAGATGGTATATCTTTTGTATTTGGGTGAAATGTTCTTATAGATGTCTTTTACTTCCACTTCATTCATAATATCTGTTAATATCTTAATTTCTTTGTTTAATTTTTGTTGGGATGACCTGTCCACTGGTGAAAGTGGAGTGATCAAGTTTCCCATTATTAATGTGTGGGATTTGATGTGTAATTTAAGCTTCAGCAAAGTTTCTCTTATAAATGTGGTGCCCTTTTTACGGGGAACAGATATTCAGCATTGATATATCATTTTGGTAGGTTTTTCCTCTGATGAGTATGAAGAGTCCTTCGAAGTCTCTTTTGATTAATTTTGGTTTAAAATCTATTTTTATTAGATATTTGAATGGCTACATCAGCTTGCTTCTTGGGTCATTTTGCTTGAAAAACTTTTTTCTAACCCTTACTTTGAGGTAATGTCTCTCTTTATTGCTGAGGCATATTTCCTGTATGCAGTAGAATGATGGATTCTGTTTTTGCATCCATTCTCTTAACCTGTGTCTTAAAATGGGGAGTTCAGAGATATTAGTAAGAGTTATTATTATTTTCTATTATTTTGATAGGTGTGTGTGTGTGTGTGTGTGTGTGCACGCTTCCCTTGCTGGTATGGAAATACTTATTTTCTGTGTTTTCTTGGATGTAATTATGTTTCTTGCTTTGAAGTTTTCCGTATGGTATTTTCTATATGGATCTATTTGTGGATTGATATTGCTTGAATTTGAATTTGTCTTGAAATATTTTGTTTTCTTCTGGATTTTAGAAACTCTGTTTTAAGTTCATGGGTAATTCTGATAGGTCTGCCCCTGCCCTTTTTCCTTTGTTGCTTTTAATATTCTTTCTTTTGTTCTGTAGATTTTGTTTTGATTATTATTTGGTAGGAGGATTTTCTTTCCTGGTCCACTCTAATTGGTGTTCTTGTATGTTTTCAGACATCTTTTTCTTTAAGTTGGAAAAATTTTCTTCTATGATTTTACAGAAAATATTTTCTGGGCCTTGGAGCTGGGTTTCTTCTATTCCTATTTTCTTAGATTAGGTCTTTTCATGGTATACCATATTTCCTGGATGTTTTGGGTCAGGAATTCTTTAGATTTAACATTTTCTTTGACCAATGAATCAGTTTCTTGTATTGTTTCTTCTATGCCTGAGATTCTCTCTTCTATCTCCTATATTCTATTGTTGATGCTTGCACCTGTCTCCCTGGTCTCTTCCCTAGGTCTTACATGTCTGGGATTCCCACAGCTGGTGTTTTCTTACTGCTTCTTACTGCTTCTATTTCCATTTTCAGGCCTGACCCTGTCTTATTTATTTCCTTCACCTGTTTAATTGTATTTTCCCATATATCTTTACCAGATTTATTCATTTCCTCTTTAAAGACCACTATCTGTTCTGTTTATTTATTTATTATTTTCCAGTGTTTTTTGTAATCAGATTATTTATTCCTCTTTAAAGGTTTCTATTATTTTTATAAGATTAGATTTAATGTCATTTTTTGTGTTGGGATATCCTGTGCTTGTTGTTATAGGGTAGCTGTGCTTTGGAGGTGTCATACTGCCCTGGCTTTTGTTGACTGTGTTCTTTCTAGGGCTTTAGGCATCTGAATAGCTTTGACCCCTGGATGTTCCTGTTCTAGTAGGTATTAGGAGGAGGGTTAACACTGATGAACTTGGTGTGTCTGACCTCTGATAGGTATCCTTGGGTTGTATGGTTCCAGATCTGCAGGTCTGTTTGGATCATGATCTACACCTCTGTATGGTTCAGGAGCTGCATTTCCAATGAAGGTAGACACAGAGGTGTAAGAAGAACAGATTTCCTCCTTTACTAGCAGCTTGGTGTTCCCAGAGAACTCAGTGGGCAGGGAAGTGGGTGGAGGAAGGAAAACTTACCTGTATTGTTTAGGCTTAACAGGTCTGATGAAGGTGGGAGGAGAGGTGTCAGGGGAATCTACTTATGTACTTTTATTAAGAGACAGATTATATATAATTCATTATATTTTCAGAAATTTATAATTCCTGTATCACTAAGATGATTTCAATTTTTTAGATATTCAAAGTGTATAATTCACTTTACATCTTTATATATTCCTGATAATTCATCTTAATATACTTTGCAGACATAGATGCATTATTTTCTATTAAAATAACTGTTTCTATTTCTGATAAAAGATCTATATTCCTCTGTAAAAATAATTTAGTAGGAAAAAATGAATATTTTTGATTAAACATTTAAAAACAATATCAAGCCAAAATAATATCTCACCAGTGGGGACAAAATTGTTACTTCTCCATATTTTACTTACCTAGAGTACTTAATACAAAGACCAATTCCTGTGAAAAATAAAAATATTCATTTTGCGGACAATAGCTCAGTAAGTAAAGTACTTGCCTGAAAGCGTAAAGGCTTGAGTGGCTTCCAGCACATGGATAAAAAGCATAAGTAAGGTGGTGCATGCTTGTAATCTCAGTGCTGGGGAGAAGAAGGCAGAAGGATCCTTATAGTTTAGTGGCCTGCACTAAACTTACACTGCAAGTCCTTACACTGCAAGTTCTGAGCTATTATTCCAGACTCTAGCTCCATAAACAAAGTGGATGGACTCTGAGTAATGACACTGGAGACTGACTATCTGGTGTCCACATACATGTATACGCAGGTGCCCATGGACCCTTCTACACACATGAATCTACACATGCAAAAAGAAACACATACATAGACAAAAAATCACAAATAATGCCAAGTCGCTTATATAAATACATTAAACAAATTGCACAAATAATTAACTTAAGACTGGGTACTTAATTATTATATTTGATTATTAATGTATAATTAACTTTAGATTGGATAATAATTGCCAAGTTTTGTCTTAATATTCAGTACAACACTTAACATACTTCTGAACCTGATCAGTATGTTTGTAAAGATTAAGTTGATATCTTTTTAATAAAATCTCTAATTGATAAAAATCTCTCTTAAATCAGCATATTCGTTAGATGGACATTACCACTTCCTTGTTCTCAGCTCTGGCAGAATCATTTTAAAATGATCTCCTCATGTCTTGTAAAACACTAATAACAAAAGCAAAGGATCATTTTGAATGCATTTAATTTGGAGTTCTATTGCACATCAGATTTGTCTTTTATGTTTGTTCAAGTATCATTTCTACTCCGTTTTCTAAATACATCTTGTTTCCATCAATGACTAATAATTTTTAGTGTCTTCACATATCTCTAAGTGTTTAAACATTTGTGATTCAGAAAAAGGCTGAGCTGTTTAAGAAGAATTGTATGAAGAAATATTAAGAACTACAGCTGGGAGCTACGAATTGAGATTTTTAGCTTGGTGTAAACTGTTGCATAATTTAAAGATAGTAGTTTGTCCTCATTAAAAATGAGGAGAAATTTTCTATAAAAAGACAATGAATTTCATAGGAACAGATATAGTATAGGATAATTCTAACTACCAATCAGTATAGCTAATAGGATCCACATGTGTTTAGCTGTAATGTTGTTTTAGGGCATTTCTGAAACTAGGACCTAAAGTTAAATAATAGCTTTATGTGTAAATTATTTCATGGCATGAATTTAAGAACTGGGCATAAAATTCTAGGCCCAGCAAATTTGGTTTAGTGTCTAATTTAAAAATGCCATTACAATTAAGTCATGATATATAGCAGCCTAACAATATCTTCAAAAATAAACCTATATAAACCACTTCAAAGAAAAAAATTGTGGTAACATAATTAAACACCATACACTTACCATGTACAAAATTCCTGATGGCAAGTTGAAACTCAGATGGAAGTTTTGTAACAATAATGCATGTTTTCATGCAAATCTTTTTTCTCTTTATTTGTTAGATCTTATAATCTGGATTTGAAAACTGTTAAATCATTCTATGGGGATATTGTTGTTCTATTCAGAAAAAAAGTGGTTAAAATTTCCTGAGTTTGAGCATGTTGCTCTGAGAAACCACAAATATTACAAAAACCTACATATTGGAGGTTAAGGTTATATTATTCTTTTCTTAACAAATACTTCCCTTCTGTTGTTACTGTATTTCATTTGTTAATGTGGCTTTATGATTAAGTATAATACATCTACTTTATTAAAGAACACCATGTCTGTAGACACGTTTAATAGCAAAGATAAGGAAACTCTATTTTGTTCCCTCTAAATCTTGTCAAAGGCAGACTCCCTAGCTAATCCTCTTTTTCCACAGTTCCATGAAGATTGTCCTCTAGTCTGAAAGTTGGAAGAACCAATTTCTTATTTTCAATGACCTTGGCTTTTAATACATGTACACTTAAGTAGCTATTGGATCATAACAGCTTTTTAAAAATTTAATATTGTTAAGTTATATGAGTCTTTCAGAGTTTTGAGATGTGAATTATTTTCTTATTCAAATAATTATCTAAAACTAGTATTATACTTTATATAAATAATTGCTTCAAAAGAATGATAAAATTTACATTCACAATTTTCTGGGGGTCTCTCCACACTCAGAAAACCAGAGTCTTATTTACCATATCCTTCTCTGTAATAAAACCCTTAAAATCATGGTGCTTATATAGTTCCTTATATTTCCTTCTAAGCTATTTTTCCTCAATATTAGATCTATACATTTACCAATATTGCTCTTATTAAGAGATAGTAACTCCCTTTTAGTTTGGACCCAGTAGCAGTGTTTGGCAGTGCTGAGAAAGTCTTCCTCTGTTCTCTCTATACGTAAGATTGTAGACTTTCTCCTTTTGTCTACACTTTACTGTTCTGTCCTTGTGAAAGTTGAATGTTCTTTTATCTATTTATGCTTTCTTTCTTAGTGTTACAGTGGCCCAGAACCAAACCTGTTCATATCTCTTTTATCCTGTGCACATCCCCAACAGTGTTCTCTTATAGGCATTATGCTAATTACCCTTATCATTTTATTTTTTTAATGATTATTTTATTTATTTACATTTCAAATGTTATCCCATTTCCTGGTTTCCCCTCTGAAAACCCCCTATCCCATCTCCTCCCTCCAGCTACTAAGAGGGTGCTCACCCACCCACTCCCGCCACACAACCATAGCATTCCCCTATGCTGGGGCATCAAGCCTTCACAGGACTGAGGGGCTCCCCTCCCACTGATGCCAGAGAAGGCCATCCTCTGCTACATATACAGCTGGAGCCATGGGGCCCTTCATGTGTATTCTTTGGTTAGTGGTTTAGTCCCTGGGAGATCTAAGGTGTCTGGTTGGTTGATATTGTTGTTCTTCCTATGGGGTTGCAAACCCCTTCAGCTCCTTCAGTCCTTTCCCTAATTCCTTCAATGAGATCCCATGCTAAGTCCAATGGTTGGCTGCAAGCATCCATCTCTGTATTTGTCAGGCTCTGGCAGAGCCTCTCAAGGCTGCTCTCAGCAAATACTTCTTGGCATCAACATTGGTGTCTGGGGTTGATGGCTGTATATGGGATGAATCCTCAGGTGGGGCAGTCTCTGGATGGCCTTTCCTTCAGTCTCTGCTCCAATCTTTGTCCCTGCATTTCCTGTAGACAGGAATCATTCTGGGTTAAAATTTTTGAGAAGGATGGGTGACCCCATCCCTCATCTTTTTATTTTCAATTTTGACCAACCCAAGAAACATAAAGCTAAAGAATTCAGCATTTTCTCATTTTATATGGAATATTTGGAATTAACTATTCTCCTGACAGCTTCCATTGACTTCTCTAGTGTTGTATATTTCAGTTGGAAGTAATGCCATTACTCCAGTGTTGGGGTCTAAAAAGAAACAAATGCTATATTTTCATCATGGAAGACACTAGTTTCCTCTAGGAACATGCTATAGAAGCATCCAGATTTTGACAGCTTCTCACAACTTCCATGAAGGTCAAGACAGTCTCAATTGTCATCCACTCTTGTTTGTACCTGTCTTTTAATCCATCACTCTATTCCTATTCTTTTCCTTCTTCGAGCTCTGGTCAGTGAATAAGGTAGACATTCTAGAACATTCATGATGTAATCCAACTCCCTTTCTTTCAACTGGCTCTGCCATGTCCACATCCCTCTGTCTACATTATTCTTTCAACAGGTGTGTATCCACATAGGATAACTCCTTTACCTTCTTAAAAATCATGATTGCATGTAAACTTTCTTTGTAAGACATTAGTTTTTTACTACTGGTGTAACAATTTGCTACAAATTGGATCTGCTTCAAATAATAGATATTTATTCTTTCTCAATTCTACAGCCCCAAATTCGAAAGTCAAAAATTGGTATGGTTGAGTTCTTATGAAGGTTCTCAGAGAGAATGTAATATATATCTTCTCTACTAGATTCTCATGCCTTCTGGCAATCCCTGGTACACCTAGTCTTGTAGACTTCAATCTTAGTCCTTGTCTTCTTTTGCTTTCTCCTCTCCATAGCAGGATCTCATCCCCCCCCCTCTCTCTGAGTGTGTGTGTGTGTGTGTGTGTGTGTTGTTCCATCTAGTGTTCTGGGTGTTTTTTGTTCCTTAACATTAGTGAATTATTTTCATACCATATTTTTGGATCATATTCTATCCACTCCCCAACTCTTTCCAGATCTTCTTCATATTCTTTTGCAACCAACTTCATTCTTGTCATCTTTTCTCTCTCTCTCTCATACATAATAAAAGGAGGAAACAAAACACACAGAACAACCAACCATAGTTTAAAGTGAAAAAATCAATTAAGTAAACAAACAAAGAAAATGAGACAAAACAAAAAGTGCACTCCAAAGAAAACCAACCACTTAAACAGAACACCTATTTTGTGTTCACTGACTGCATCTTGGGCATGGACCCTGCCCTCAAAGGTGATTGATATACCCACTGACACTCAATTGGAGCAAATTTACTTTCCCGATCCCAGCAGGTATCACTTAAAAAATTAGCTTCTTTGTCAGGGATGGGACTTTGTGTCCTCTTTCACATCTCTTCTAAGAGTATCTCTTATTGGATTAATGTTCCATCTCAAATCCAGGATGAGCTTAATTTCAATATCCTTAAATGTCAAGGTTTTGTATACATGTATTTGTGTGTATGTTTACCTTTTCAGTCTATCATTAATCTGATCCTGACCTTGTATTTAAAATTGCAGTCTCCATTTTCTGTTTTTCATGCTAAGTCCACTACTGTTTTTAAAATTGTTATGGAGTTTAAACATTTCACTTGGAAAATGAAATTTTAAAGTTTAAAGTTTATAAGGATTGTGTGTCTGAACTACAGATTGCACACCCTGAAGTCTGTGTAGACCATGATATCCCATTACCAACCTCTGGTAATTTTTGTTGAAATGCTCACTCCATAAGCTAAACACAGTATAAATAAAGGTGTGATTCATATGAAGTTCAATTTGCCTATATTTTATGTCAAATTTACAAACAACTATAAAACACCTGTTTTCTTATTTGAACATTTACCTATTGTTTTATCTGTGGTATACTGTTCTAATAGACAGACAGCAGTTTAACTTTGTCCCTGTGAGGGTAGAGTCTTTGTTGACTAGCTGGTATACAAGTTAAAGATTCATTTCTACTTTACAAAATTCTCCTAGTGTCATGAATGTTCTTCAGAAGTCAAATACAAAGAAGATTATCCAACAAACACATGATAATTATAAAGATGGTACCACATATTTTTTCTTACGTTTCATTTCAGATACCTCAGTTTAGGAGAAGATCTTTGTCTAATGAGGTTTTATAAACAAATAACTGAATTGTATAAGAATTTATATTTATCTTCAGTGAAAATTTTAGTTATGAGAACCACATTTCCCATTTTAAACCAAAATTTTAATAATTTCTTTTTGGAATAATTCAGGGAAAATTTGGTTTTGCCCTGTCTTTAAGAGGATATGCATCATAGCACAGTCCATACAGAAACCCTATCATTCTACCTGCATTCAGATAAGATATTTGAATTTTCAAATATCATAGTACAACCCTGACTCTCATAACATAAACAAATTTCCACTACTTCTATAATGGGGGTGGTCCTTAATAAAAAAAAATCTTGAAAATAGAAATTTATAAAAGAGGTATCATGACTGCCCTGGGACTGACACAATTGTTTTTCTAACACTATGTCCTTGAAAAACTATTAAAAAGAACATGATAGGTTACTTTAGCGTGTCTAATGTGCCAGAGATAGTTGATATTGAAAAAGGGGAGCACAATGAAGGATGATTGCTTTATAAATGCTATCTGGTGAAATAGTCACACTTCCACTCCAGAATTTAAAATTAATGCAGATTTGAAAGCTGCCTTTGTTTCTTAAATGTGTATTGGAAAGGCTAGTTAGGCAAATGTTTCTAAATGCTGTTGATGACAGTCAAAATAAGTGGTGGAAACCTACTCTCTTATCTTAAATAGTAGCCTCATTTGCTCTTCAGCTGACCCTGATAGATGTCCATGTTAAATATTGTCATTGCATTCCTGTGACCCATTGGCCAGCCCTCTTTATGTCTCATATATGCAAAGAAATAAACCATCATCTATGTAAACAATGGACCAACACAGAGGTTTTTGAGTCAGTCCTTTACTCTCATTACACCTCTGGTCTTTAGTTAAAATTTGGATTCTGATGATATTTTGCTTGAAATCTCCATAGCCTGATTTTCATCTTTACTGTGACCTAAATGTCACTGATTGAATTCTAGATATTTGTTGCAGACAATCATTTTTCTATTTAGCTGCTGAATAACACTGAAGTAAACATGATCAATGAAATGTGATTTTGAAAATCTGTGAATATTGTGATGAGTTATTATCACTTAGCTAACTACTAACAGATTTCTCTTTATCTTGCTCTCCCTCTTCCCTCTCCCTTACCTCTCCCTCTCCTCTCTCTCCTCTCTCTCTCTCTCTCTCTCTCTCTCTCTCTCTGAATTTGCTTTCAATTCTATGTGCTTGTGTGTGTGCACATGCATGTGGAGACCAGAGGTAGAAGCCAGCTTATCTGCATATAATCAGCTTTCTAGAGCAAAAGTAAAGAAGTCTTTCCCAACAGGGGAAAGTTTTGTTTCAAGCGGAAATCACATGAGATAAGGCCCAGAAATATTCTGAAGTGATAAAGATGGTTAGAAAGTCTGACATGTTTTCAAAAGTGACAAGAGAAAAGGAAGCAATGGGCAGGCATTACAGTTTCTATAGGTTCAGGAGTTTGAGACTGGATGCTGAGAACAGATGGAGACTGTACCAGTGTGAAGTGACAGGAAGATTACATCCACATAGAAGCGTGACTGAGGCTATTGTGTAGAGATGGAAAGAAAGCAAGAAAACAAGCACACAAGAAAGAAAGGACCCAAGTAAGCTGCATGTTTGCCATTTGAAATACTGCAAACTGAAAAGTCCAATGGGCTGTTTTCTTCTGTGTTTTCAATGGGAGTCATGCTGAACATTAGGTCTGTCATTGGGAAACACCCTATAAATGTAATCCAGTCTCTAAATGTAGCACAGTTTAAAATGACTTTTAAAGAAAACATGGTAAGGAACATCTGAATGTCCAGCCTTTAATTGCAGTTAAATCAATGATTCTGTGAAAATAAACACTCATTTTTACATTGGAGATGTGGGAATAAATGAAGACAGTTGGCAATGACTCTTCATATAGCTTCCTCTTAGTGCTCAGTACTCAGCATGAGCTCCCGGCTGGCTGATACATTTCAGTGATGAATCAGGCATTGAAATATTTTTAAATAGATTTTTGTCCGTATTTGAGAAAGTATTCTTCTACTTATAAAGTGTAACATCCAAATTAATCATGAAAAAATGTTTTGAACCGAACTGTTCTTTTGGAGGCATCAATCGAAATTCATTTTCAGATGGAGAACATCACAGGCCAAATGACAGAGTGTTTCATACATCACATGATGTGAGAAAGTACGGCTGGTACATTTCTCTGTAACAAGACCTGCTGCATTGTGTACACAGGGGAACCAGGGAACACTTTATCACAGAATTCACTTACAATACCAGAAGGAAAGGCATGGCTAGGCAAACAACAACATCAACAACAAGTTGCATCTAAAATTAGGTGCAACAACACAGAGAGGAAACACTGGTTGACAGTTACCATCCACGTCTTGGCAATGGCAGGAAAGTTTTTCTATCCAGGATCTGAAGAAAAAAGTCTCCCTCCTCATTAAACCATCAGAACGCTGCTACAGCAGCTGCTCCAAAGTATTTTCTATACAAAACTATAGTTAAACAACAAAAATAAAAGCACAGAACCAACCAGGAAAACATCTTGAAAACAGAGAATTTTTGGCTACAAAAATAAAGATAAATTAGGTAGATTAATTAAAGGTCTCAGAGCCAATACTTGCCAGTCTTAATTCTATAATATTTAAAATGGCAGAGGGTAGGTGAATGTGAAAATTCTTCAGGATTTAGAATAAGGTAATTGAAATAACAGCTTGTAGAATTCAGTTGATATTTCTTTCCCTGTACTATTGTAAATGACAGCCCTGACCCATTTTGCCACTTGTACCACAATTCACTTACCTCTTTTATTTTGTAACAAAAATTGATGACAATTTTTCCTGTCATTTATCCTTTCCTTATTTTTACATAATTTAATATTTAAAACTCTAAGAGATTTAAATGAATTTTAGCTGACTTTTTGATTCATGGTATAATTACTGTCATTTCTTTACTAAATATGTTCTTCATAAAAAAAAATGTAGTGGTCTTTTTCCTCATTTGTCATAGGATATAAGTTTTACTCATGAATGTTAATTAAGTACATTCCACCTGGATGTATTATTTTCATATTATGTCTACTATTTAAAAAACCGTTTCTATCAGTTGATTAAAGTGCTTGTAAATGTGTACTCACGACAGAAGACAGGTGCCACACATAAAGCCTCATATATGAAGGTGTTCACCCATGAATGGGGTAGAGAACAGACATTCTAATCACCTTCCAAAGTCCTCAGCTCTTCATATGTTCAGCCTGGAGACTGTACCTTGACATGTGTAATTGGGTGGACAAGAATCCTCGATCCTTACAGCAAAGATTGCAGAGGCTCTTTTACCTTCCTTATGGTATATAGACACAGGGAGCTGGCAATCTCACAGGCTGTAAGGATGAAGAGATCTCTCAATTGAATCCACAAGTGCTGCCTTTTGGTCTCCCTTAACTTACTACAGCTGGGAGCACATAGCTTTGGTTGATTGTAAACCATCAAGCCTATGACTGTGAGATAGCAGTGCTAACTGTGGTTTTGGACAATTCCACTGTACTCTTTATGATTCTTCATTTGTTTGTCAGCTGATTAAGATTTGATAGGATTTTTACAATGTCATAGGCTATTATTATTCAAGAATATATTTTAAGAAGCTCATAATTCAATATATGAGTTTCTTTTCACAGATTTTTGAGTATGAAATCATCTCATGGTTTGAATTTTAATTTGAATCATGACACTATGGAATAATAAGAATCAAATCTATAGTTGCATTTCTAACTGTGGGCTACAGTGAAAAAGTAATAGTCAAAGAGTGACAACCCGTAAAGAAAGTGAAGATACATCAGAGTGCTTAGACAGAGAAAAAGGAAGGGAAATTGATGTAATGATACTATAATCTTAATATTTTCAACAGAGCATACAAAATAGGAACTTGTTTGATTGATATCATTTAAGGAAGATGTGGGGTGTTGTGCTTCCAGTTTATAAGGCTGTAAACAAAATCTTGGAGAGGAGAGGGTTTACTTTGGTTTGAACTTCCACATCACAGTTCACCAGCTAAGGAAGTCAGGCAGGAATTCAAGACAAGAACCTGGGGCCAGGGACTAATGGAGGAACTCAGCTTATTGGCATGCTCCTCCTGGTATACTCAGCCTGCTTTTGTATAGCCTCCAGGATGACTGGTTTAGGATTGGCTCTGCTAGCTTGGGCTGGGCTCTCCCACATCAATCATCAGTCAAGAAAATGCACCAGATGCTTGTCTACAAGCTTGTCTTTTGGGACATTTTCTCAACTGATGTTTGCTCTTCTAAAATGACTTTAGCTTATGTCACAGTGACATAAATTAGTTAACAGACATGTTTATTGGCAAGTACAGTGGTCTTCATTTAAAAGGCAGACTTTTGCAGCTCTTAAAATCTCTCAAACACTTGGAATCCACATCTTTCCAAGTTGCTCCTCAGCTATTTTTGATGTAACCAAAGCTTCCATTACACATATTAGGCATGGTAGACGTGCTTCCTTTATTATGTAAACTTAATGTGTATTCACCTTCCAAGGAGCCTGATGCATTGACCATGGTCCCATAGAGAATTTATTTCATAGTGCTTCCCAATGCTGGTCTCTTAAGTATTAGTATTTTGTACTTAATGTTCTATTGTCTAGTGATAACCAGCAAAAGTACATAATTATATGGTTTGTTTTGTTGGCAATAGATTTCAAGATGCTCTATTATTATGGTGCTGTTTGAATTATATTTACTACATCAGAATAAACATATACACTGAGCTGAATTGTTTGCTTGGTTTACTGTAAACCAGTAGTTATGAGACTGTTGTCAGACTGAAAATGTGTGACATGAAAACAACTAGATTATTTTTGTTCAGACTTTAAAACCCTTATAAGATTCCCCCATAGTTTATTAGGCACTATTGAAGTTGTCACTGTGTGTATTCTCTAGCATCATATGATCCCTCTGCACCCCAATTTAAGAACAGCTTGGAATTCTCACAGTAGTTGCTGACCTAATTGAGAACTTCTGTTATGTTCCAGACTACATTCTTTGCATAAACTGCTATCATTCTAACATAATCAAACCTAAACATAGTAAAATTTGTCTTTTGAATATAATATTTTATGGTACTTATATTACAAAGTTAACATTCTTCATCATGTTTAATTATTCTGTATTTTTATAGGTAATCCAAAAATAGTTTAATGGCTATTAGTATATTAGGTGAGAAATTTGTTATAATCATATTTTATAATCTTCTTTCTTCTTCCGGGAGTCAGATAAAACAAACAAAAGATTGTGGCATTTATACCTACCTTCCTTTAACTACAGGGTTTTACCACCTGTCTTTAGTTTTCTGCTTTCTCCCCCAGTGACCACCATTGCTGGGAATGCCCATCTGTACCAATGTCCTGTATATGCCCTTATCTTCCATTTCTGTGAAAGAAAGTTAACAGGATGTCAATTACTTGTAGTTGTTTTCTATTTCTCTTCCTACTTGATATCTACATTCTACATTCAGTTAAGATCAATATCCAAGGGATTTTATGAGCATTTCATGAGAACAATCAGGCATCCACACCTGTATGTACACACAAATACACATGAATAAAATTAATATAAATCTTTTTTTAAATGCAGATGTGCTAGGAGACATGTGGGAAGAAAGGCAATGCAAGAATGATAGGTTGCCCTTTGGAGCTGAAACTAATTGGCCTTGGAAGGAATCTCCATGAAAATGTCAAAGCATAGATGGAAAAATTACCTATCGCCAGGCCATTATGAGGTGGACAGAGCCCTGAGGTAGTATTTGTCTATGAGCTACTGAGTCAGTTGTGTTTGGTTACACATTAACTAACTCAGCTTTATTGTGGTTCTGTGAATTATTAAGCAAATCTGAGTTAAGAGGTTCATTTACAGATTGCTATCTTCACGTGTTGAAATCTACCATATTTACTTTCTGCCAGTGTTAGTTACCTCACCCAATAGTGGTGCTTCTGCTCCATTTGCACTCTACATGGTTGAAGGTGATAATTGACTCCTGCACATTTTCTTTTAATTTTGAAAGATGCCCAGTGATATTTGCTGTCCCCTACAAAATAACAAATTAAACAAAAAAATCAGTAAATATTTTCAGTGGTGTTTTAGGGTCATTACTTAGTTTAAACTATGACAATGAAATAAAGAGATATAAATAAGAAAATAACTTACAAAATTACCACGAGAAAATGCCCTGGTAAATATTATTTAACTGAAAAATAGCAATACCTAGAAACTGGAAATATGTAAGAATGATGATACCATCAATGATCCTACTGAGAAATAGGAGGGTAGTTTCAAAATAATCAATCTCATCAGGCAATGGCTTCTAACTACAGGATTCCACTAGTTGGGAAAACTTATTGATATTAACATTCCCAGAACAACAGGTGACAGAATAATGTTGTACTAGAATAAAACTAAAGCTTCAGCTAATATTAAAGCTATAAAGATATTCCATACAAAGGGAAAGATGCAAATCGGGGTGCTTATTATTACTACCAATAATAAAAATATTTTAAAGTTTTGTAGGAAGCAGGATGTAAAGGAGAAGTGAACCATTCATGCTGGAAGAGTGATGCATAAAAATATTTCCCATTGAACATGTGTTTTCCCCTAGAAAGTTGTGGTGGTTTGTATATTCTTGGTCCAGGGAGTGGCAATATTAGGAGGTGTGGCCTTGTTGGAGTTGGTGTGCCACTGTTGGGATGGGCCTTGAGACCCTCATCCTAACTGCCTAGAAGGCAGTCTTCTCCTTTGGCCCTTCGGTTGAATATGTAGAACTCTAGGCTCTTTCAGCACCATGCCTCCCTAGATGCTGCCATGCTCCCACCTGGTCGATAATGGATGAGCCTCTAAAGCTGTAAGCCAGCCCTAATTGTCCTTATAAGGACGCCTTGGTAATGATGTCTGTTCACAGCAGTAAAAGCCTAACTAAAACAAAACAAAACAATACAAACAAACAAACAAATGAACAAAAAAAACAAAGAGAAATAGTTACATGGTCAAGAAAGAAAAACCTCAGAAGTAAAATCAAAGAATGAATAAATGAAAGAGAAAGAAACAAGCCATTTATACATTTTAAAAATGCAAATATGGTAAAAATGTTCATTTCAAAACACAACAAAAGATCTAATACCTGAGAAATAAACTCAGAAAGCTACATGTAAATCTTTAAAAACAATTTTAATCTCATATTTTATGTATTTTGTTTTAGGAGGTATTGGTCGGTGCTAGAAGTATGTGCACTAAAACACTAAAAGCAGAGTCAGCAGGCTTACATGTTTACAAGTGAATTAAAAAACAAAAAAGGAAGATATTTCAAGTTGGCATTCCAATTGACATCAAAGCAGTAGTTCATGTTGTTTGCCAAAGTTGACCAACCATTTCCACACAGGAGATCCTAGTTTAGAAATAACAGTTTTACTACTAATATTATTATTTATAAATCATGGAATTATTTGTAAAGTGATATAGAGCTTACATTTCATGCCTTCTTATATAAGTTAAATATCCTATAAAGAATTTAAAGTAAAATTTAATTTTGTCAGAACTTACATATAGTGAGGATATGTTTAATTTTCCTTTTTATGGGTTATTTTATTTATTTACATTTCAAATGTTATCCCTATTTCCAGTCAGTTTCCGCTCTGCAAATCCCAAACCCCATGACTCCCATCCAATTTTTCAATCTGTCTTTTGTGTGCATTTTGATTTATTTTCACTATGGTCATGCTTTATTTTGAAAATCACCAAAAGTTTAAGTAAATGGACTTTATATTCATAAAGAAGAAACTTGTATGCACACACATGTACACACACATGTGTACACGTGCACAAATGCATGCATACTCGTGTATTTTGGCAGCCTATAAATATCTTTTAAATCCAGAAGTAACATAAGAAGTCATAAAGAAAGATATTCTTGCTCAAATAAAATTTGAATTCTGTGATGTGTAAAAGTATTTTAATGAATGAAATTAAAAGCTTAATATATAATAATATATTTAAATAATTAAAAATAGAACAGTGACAATAAAACCACTCAATGCATAAAGTTTCTGAACAGATAGTTTTAAAATGAAGCCCATTTTCCAGCTGGAATCATGGAGGTCACACTAGAGAAGAAATGGCAAGATCCTGCTGTGTCAGAAATCTTTGACAACGCACAGGAATTTCTCATAGTACCTACCAAAGAAGATTTCCCAAAAGATATTTTGAAAGGCAAGGGGCAAGATTATCTATGAAAAAGTTAAGGTTCATAAAAGGAATATAGGCAAATTAACAGAACTGAGATCCAAATGGCCAGATTAGCATGAAACTTTAGCAATGTCTATGTACTATAGAGTGCAAACTGGCATGCCTTATCAGAGTCCGAGATATCAGGAACATGTGCCTGAAGGTCTGCAAGGTGCTGTGGCATCTTTGCCTGTTCAAGTGTTCCACATCATCTTAGTTAATATCAACATGGCTTCAACTAAAGTGCTGAGAAACGTGAACCTTTGTACTGCATGGGGTAGTCTGTTCCCTTACTATGCAGTGAGTGCTTGGCACATGGAAATAAACAGAGAAAGTACGTTGGGATTGAAAGAGCACAGAGGTGTCTCCACACAGATAGCTGCCAAATTAATGCAAAGTGTGATGTCAAGATACAGTCATTTTTCTTGTTTTAAAAAGATCAAAAATAATAAACTCAAATACAGTGAGAAAAGTTAGGTGCTCCTGTAAAATACAGCCAAGACAAAGCTTTGCTAGCAATTTGCAAAGAATATTAATGACTTTAAAATCTTGCTGTCTTTCTGCTTCTGTGTTCTATTTCCTAGAATTTTACATCATATTCCTAAAGATTTTTGAAATGAATGTATGTTTATTACTCTGTTATATATCAGACTGGAAAATGATATAATCAATAGCTGAATCATTCATATTTTACTAATCAGAATATAATTTCATTATTAAAATGGCTAGTAAATTTCTGGAGTTATAGTTTAAGTGTTAAGAGCAATTTCTGCTCTTGCAGAGGGCCTGGGTTAAATTCCCAGCACCCTCATAGTACCACACAACTGTCCATAGTGCAGTATCCAGGGTTTGTGGTACTGTCTTCTTGCTTTTGAGGAAGGCAACAGGCATATAATCTGTACACTTACATACAGGCACTATGCTTATACACAAAAAGTAAAAGTAAACAAATCTTTACACTAAGCATTAAATACGGCATGACTAATAAGTAAGTAGATATACATACAAATTCATGTGCCTATGGATATAACCACAGTCAAAACACCTGTATAAGCATGCATGTATATGATTTTGTTAAATGAATTTTAAGTAGGATATGCATCTTATACTCACAATATATGAAATATTTGTGTTAAAAAAATCTAGGGGCATAAATTAGAAAGTATGCCATTGTGTATGCAAAATGTAATCTAAGAAGACTTTTTTATTCTTTCAAAAATTGTTGTCATTATTTTCAAATATTTAGATTCTGAGGTTCCCTGTTAATAAATGACATAATGAAAGTCAAAAACTTAGATTCTTTCATCTGCTAGATCATAACTCTGTATGACGTGGTTAGTTAGCCATTCTGGGTTCAACCATAGTCAACTGTTTCAATAAGCACTTCAATGCACCTGTGTCCTGTAGAGCCATATTGTTGACCCATTTCTAGCAATTCTGGCTTCTTTAGCTAATCAGACCAAAAGACCACCAAAGCAAAAATCAGAAAGAATATATTTCAAATGTAAACTACAACGATAGACTATGTTGCTTGTAAATATTTAAGTGGGAGAGAATAACACAAGCTTTATCAAATGGAACAGCTACCTGTTTCTGTAGATGTTCACACTGGGTGCTGCTGTTACATTTATTTGGATGCTCCCATACTCTTTATAGCTTGAGGCAATACTACATACATTTTACTTCAGTTGCTGCACCTGTTCAGTTATTTCACCAATTTTGCTTTTTGATACATTTTCACAAGGACTGAAAACCTCTTAATTTTTAAACATTTCTGCTTTAAATTTTAAACATTTCTTCTCTGCTGCATGTGGATTAAAATTAGTTTTAGGATATTGAAATTTCAAATATGTCATATTACATTAACACACCCTATAGGACCACTCTGTGGGCATTTTGCAGCCATTGTAATTAATCATTCTATAGCAGTTTTCTATTTGTAATGGCATATTGTTAATTAGTTCATTGGTAAGTGTTCTGTATTTCTAAAAGATATAAATCATAATTATGGATATTCCAAACTAACCGTATCTTCAGTTTTGATTCTTCTACAATGCCATGTTAAGTGTTTCAAATCATGAAGATTTAATAACCTGACAACACTAATACTTGTATAAAAGCTATCCATAGTCTGTGTTATTTAATTTCATATTACAATGCTAGCTGATACCATTATAAGCAATTAGTGATAAAATGCCTTCCAGGAATAAAATTTGCTATTAAGTATTTTTCAGGTTGCCCCTGTCCTAAAAACAGTATAGATGTATGAACTCACATGTGTGCTGATTACAGGAAAGACTTCACAAAACTTCCCAGGTGGCAAGGAAATGACTGAGGGTGGAGGGGATGGTGAGAGAAAGAAAGTGGGGAATACATACAGAGTGTATTATACATTTGCATGAAATGGCTTTTTGTAACCCTGCATTATATAAAAGGATTCCAAATCATGTTGTAGGTAAGAATTTTTATGAACATGAAAGTAAATTTCATAATTTCATGTTTTATATCATAATATGAAATTAGTTGGCATATGTATGGTGATGATAAGTTATTTTCTACATGAGCACTCATATTTCTGAAATAACTTCAAAATTGTCACTGGTATTACTATAAACTGCTTAAAATTCTTTTTCAAATAAGAATGTAATTATTAGTAGACCTGTAACCCTGTATGTTTAGTGGGTGAGCACCATATTCCTAGTTGCTCTCATTTGGTTTGAATCACAATTGCAAATACATTATCATGAACTGTGATTCATCTCTTATTTTCTTTTACTCAGAATTGTCTTTCTAGTTCTCAGAAAACACATAATGTGACATCGTAGGCTATTAGTACCTGAACAGAAGTAATTAAGCCTTTAGAGAAGTATTGTGTATACTGCACAAACACAAGATGTCCATTTGTATCTGCCTTTGAAAACTTTCAAATGTCTCTTTGAATATATATCATATACATAATATATCCACTTCTATATAAAAATCACTTTGAATAATTATACACATAAACTTTGTATTAATCAGGTTTCTTTAGAGTCACAGAACTTAATGGAATATCTCCATATATTGAGGGAATTTATTGGAATGACTTGGAGTCTACAGTCCAACTAACTCAATAATGGGCAGCTATGAATGGGAAGAATAGGAATCTACTAGTTCTCAGTCCCATGAGGCTAGTTGTTCCAGCTGGTCTTTTGTATAAGCTAGAATCCTAAAGAAGTAGGTTCCACCAGATGTGCAGGCAAGTGAGTGCAAGCAGGAAAAGAAGGAAGCCTTCTTTCTTCCTTCGTCCTTATGTAGGCCTCCAGCAGAAGGTATGGCCCAGATTATAAGCATGTACTACCAAGCCTGGCTCTAAACTGTTCTTTACTTGGAACTTTCTCTGTCCCAGACTGTCCTTGAACTCAAAGATATGCTTGCCTCTGGCTCCTGGGATTAAAGGCATGTACCACCTTGCCTGGGTCTAAGTATTCTTCTCATGACCACTATACCTCAAGATCCAGATCAAAAGAGTATGTCATCCAAAGTTAAAAGCTGGATGTACCACAGATGTGTCCTCCATTTCTGGATTGTAGTTCATTCCAGATATAGTCAAGTTGACAACTAGGAATAGCTACCAGAAATATTGAGGTTTGGGTGATCATAAAATCTGTAAAATATAATCTTAACTGTGGATATTTCTCACTAATAGACAACCTTTGGCTCCGTGTCCAGCATCTGAATTTTCTATGATGACACCTGTAACTGTGGTATGTTGTTAGCTTTCATGAGTAAACCCTTGATGCTGTTAACAAACCACATAGATACAAATGCAGTTTGATGGATTATGCAGACAGATTTATTTTTAAGCTAATAATATCAAAGGGAGATTGAAAAAGAGTCACTGAAGTTTCTTGAGAAAATACCAGATCTTTAATTCTTGAGTGGTTTAAGAATCAGAAGATTGTTTTATATCTCAGTGTTGTTAGAAATGAAAACGTAATAATATAATGTGGAAGAGAGAATTTTCGAATTATCAGCCACTTGTCAGCATCAATCCATTTCTATTTTTTACAATATTTATTTCTTTTGAAATGGTGGGACTAAGCAGGAAGGGTCTGGGTTGAAATCAAATAACTCCTTCTTTCCTTCCTCCCTCCCTCCCTTCCTTCCTTCCTTCCTTCCTTCCTTCCTTCCTTCCTACTATTTTAGCAATGAGCACCTCTCTTGTTCATTTATGTGAGAATATTGTGGCTTCTGGAACATACCTCTGCTGTACCCTTTCTAAAAATATAAACAAATTTATAGAACTGGATTGCTCTACAATTCAATTTTTATTTTTAATTTAATTAAATTAATTAATTAATATTTTTGAGTTCAAGGCCAGCCTGGTCTACAGAGTGAATTCCAGGACAGCCATGGCTATACAGAGAAACCTGTCTCAACCCCCCACACACACACATCCCCCAAAAATTAATTTTTAAATACTACAAATATGCTTTCTGGAAAAAAAAGTCAGTTTGGAGAGTCATACATTTATATTTAGCTTTGCCTTAATATTAGAAATTGATGAGATACAGCCATAGATTATGGTTTAAAATTGAATACCTAGAATGGGAGTTATCTCCTAATAGAAAGTAATGAAATTGTTTCGTGGTATTTGAAACAAGAACGGCCAAGATCTTGATACTGAGCAGTGTGTGGTAGTGAAAGAGGAGTCGGACTCGATTGCCAGGTTATTCCTGGTGAGAGATTCTGGGCCATGTTGGTGCAGGGAGGAAAAGCCCAGGAGACAGGTATGTCCTCCACTCCCACCCTGTTCTGAGAGACCTTGTTGGCGTAAATAGAAGCCAAGGTTCTCAAAGTTTATACTCTTTTATTGTTAAATTATTTCAATTTGGTGTTGAGTCACTTTTAGAAAAAAAGGACCTTGCATTTCTTTCTCTCTCTCTTTTCCCTTACTCCATATTCCTTTTTAAAGCCCGCAGTACCTCAGGCTGAAGTCCCCTGAGAGTCTCGACAAGTGCCCTTTTCGATGTGGCCCCGTAAGTGTGGGCTGTGAGCACTGCAGCCTTAAAAGGGATTTTTTTCAATTAAATTGTTAAGATGTGTTTTTAACGTAGTACTTTCTGAAAAATCTATTCTCCTGTAGACAGGCTTACAGCTATCTTCCATTAGGGCTGAAAATTGACTTTTTAGCCACTGACACTTGACAAGGTGTTTATTTTCCTGTTATAACAATTGTCAATTGCTCAACGGTTTCTCTTCTCCCAGAAATAATGAAGGTTCAGCTGCGATGAACTTTGGAGCCTCTCTGACAATTTCTTTGCTTTCATTTTTGGTATTGGCAATTCTCTCATTTTCCTTAAAAGCAAAAAAAAAAAAAAAATGCAGACACTTAATGTTTCAAAATATCTCTGAGGTTTGCATGTCATTCTCAACCTAACAACTAAAACCCACATTTGACCTACATGGAGTGTCAGTCAGCACAGGTGCAGTTTTTATAGTATGATTATTATTTCAAAATGTTCTTCAGTTTCCAGATAAAATATAATGTTGTAGTTGCTTAGGCAACTGTTGTTTGTTTGTTTATTTTGCCTTAGGAATAGCAGAACAAATTAAGTAAAAACAAAAAACCACCCAAATTTCTATAAAGTATTGATCAATGAGCATCCTAAGACATTCATAACTAAATATTCACTGGAGTCCATGGTAATCCACCCAGTATATTGACCTCATCATCGAAACTAGAGTGGCCAATCTGGTTCTTTAGCAATCAAATGTAAATGAGAGAATTACATTGACCACTTTTTTCTTAAAGTTTTTCATTGTTTTTCCTCTTATTAATTTTATGCAATTACATACATATCAGCATTGCTAAGAATGAAGAAGACCAAGGCAAAAATGATTTAGCTATAATGAAATATTAAAAGACCAATAAAAGTCTGCTTCTTGTTTAGGGCTTAGAATTGTACATTGATGGTCCTGTTGAGGTTCTTCCCAGAGGCTTCATTCTGCTGTGATTTCATTGATCTCTCGACATTATCTGGTATGGTTATTTATGAAAGCACTTGGAATTATAAATGCCTTAACATAATAAGCCACTCCTATTTTCTTTCAGAATATTCCAATAAACTGACCCAAAAATACATTCATATCTATGACATGTCTTGCTTGGAAGATGTGCGTGCCCATGTTTTGCATATTATTTATTAATTGTCTCACCTCTTACAATTCTGTCTGGCCCAATAACCACTATTTAAACTACACGGACTCAAGCTTGTTACAATTCTACTGCCTCAGCGTCTTGAGTGCTGAGATCACAGACATATGTTAACATTCTTAAACTTAGGATGTACCCTCCAATTCTTAGTATGTTAGATATGCTGTGAGCGACTACATGTTTCAAAGTGTCTTGAAATCTATACCATAATCAACAATACTGTTTATCAGTGAGACTTGAAATGACTTGCATGTGTGAATAGATTTGGAAGAATTTTTCACTGATTCATTTTTACTGTATTTTAACAACTACTGAAGTACCAAGTAACTATATTATTCCATAAGAAAGACACATACTAACTCTCTTAAAGTGCTGTTTTTTGAATCCTGTTTCTTCCAATTATTTGAGTGGATCTATTCAGGAGTCAGCCATTTTTCAATATCCTAATATGAACAACAAATGCTTCAGACAATGCTGTTGACATGACAGTTCATTCCGGATGCCCCAAAGACTAAATGCCATGGGTGGCATTTATCTTCTTGTCTTTGCTATCTTATTAGTCTTGTTTTGGTTATCTAATTGGGGTAATACTCATTTATAAGATAAACAGCCTCCAAAGAAGTTCAGGGCCTTGTTAGACTTTGTAATAGTTTGCTGTGTTCTGACACATTAGCTCTCAAACCTGGTCTCTTATCTATAAAATGAGATAAGTTGTTCATTTAATGATTCAGCTATTGCTTTAAGAAGAGACCACAGGAAATGCTATATCATGACTGGCGCTCAACAAATGTCATTTTCTTTTGTCCACTTTATATATTCCAATTAAGTTAACTTAGATGTCAAATTAGTAACAAAAATCACTTTATGTACTATAATTTAATAGTTATTATTCTTCAATGTTTTCTTAAAATCTTTTAAATATTGAATTAGATGATATTATTCCTACTCAATTGTGAGTTTTGAAAAACTAGAGCCATTGACATGTAAGGAAGAAGTAGACTGAGGAAATTAAACTTTTATAATTAGTTTTAAAATAAATATATAATCTCAATAAGAAGAGATTATACATTTCATTTGTGGGTTCTCCTTTCTCTTGGATTAATATTTTATTTTATTAAAATTATAATAGTTCTATGCATGGTAGTACAAATCTCTAATGCCATTATCTGGTAGGTGAGCACAGAAGGATTACAAACTGGAGAAAGCCTGCATTATGCTGGTAGTCACTGCCTCAAAATGTAAAAACAAACAAACAAACAAAACCCTAAAATTTACAATATACAGCAAATATTTAATTATCAAAAAATATTAAAGATGCTTTGACATCTAAGGGGTAAACTGAGTCAGGCAGTAAGGACAGCACTGGCAATTAAGGTCAGTGCTGAAGGCAGCTGATGGGGGTCAGCACTAAGAAGTGCTGATAGTAGTCAGTCCAGATATCAACTGACAGGGGCTGCTGCCTATGGCAGCCAGGGATTAGAGAAATCACTCAGCAGACATTTGTCTGAGAGAAAAAAAAGATTTCTGTGGCCAGTGAAAAACTCTGAACTCTTAAGTTTGAGGGGCTGGCAAGAAAGAAAAGGAAAAAGAGAAAATGTATGCATATACACAAACATAAACACACCCATACGACGTGGATGAAGCAAAAGGCAGACTCCAATAAGTTCATACATACAAATACATACATACATACAGACAGACTGACTGACTGACAGATAGACTTATAGATAGACATCTATACGTTCATACACTGAGTGGTTGGAGCAAAACTCCAACAGGGCTCAAAGCATTTCACATATACCTGATAGGTGGATGGAACAAAGTTCCAACAAAAAGACTCCAAGCATTTCACACCCTCTCCCACCCCCTACCCCCACTCACACACACACATGCATCTGTACACTCATACTTGGAGGTTGGGGCACACCCATCTTGGCTATGCTACATGGTGGGCCACATTCCATGAGTTGTAAAGCCATTTGTCCTTCTTCGTGTAAGACCTCAGCATCTCATATATTATCTTGTGGATCAAGAAAGGGACTCAGGAAGTTGGCAGATCTGAACCTATAATGTGTTTTAGTCTCTCTTCATAACACTTTGAATAAATTATTTGAAAGAGCCCCAGTTTCCAACAGATAAAATTAAGTATATTATGTTTCCATAAGAAGAAAACGAGGGAGAGATAGGTGTAAGGTGACTGGGCTACAATTTAGAGAACACTCCAGGTACCAGTTCTTTCAATATCATGGAAATTCCCTCAGAAACATTTTTTTCTCACAAAAGTAAAATTCAGTTATAATACATTTCAAATAAGTTTTGCAATTTTGTTAGAGATGAACGCATTAGAAGATCAATATCCCTGGTCTGTAGAAAATGAGAATATAATAAATCTGAAGCCCAACATCATCTGGGTGTGAAGGAAGGGCTTGAACTTGTTAAGGTAATAAAGACAGCCTACCATATGCTATCACAACATCAGAGAGATTCTGTCCAGGTCTGCATGTGTTCTGTAGAAACTTGGATGACAACGTTTCATTTAACAGCTTCAATTCGGTTGTTGCCATGTTAGTGAAAGGAAGATGTGAAAAAAGTTAAAGGTTAATTGACTTGGATAAGAAAAATAAATCTCTACTTGTTTTAATAGCTTTCAGCAAATTCTAAAGGCCTGAAAGTTTAAGACATACTTTGTGACAATTAAGTAGAAATATTTGTAAAGACCATGTGAGCAGACTGGGATGTCAGTCATCCCAGTTACATGTAGGTCTAAGAAAGGTAGGTCTTGAGTTTGAATCCAATATGGGCAATTTGATGGTATCTCCCAAAGCAAACTGCTAAGTGGCAGTATTCCTAATTTAAAGCCTAGAGGAGAAATACCATGGATGCTCATTTGCCTCAGTGCATACATGTTTTGTATTGTGTATGAATCTAGCCAAAAGTATCATATTGTTGTCTGTGTTGACCGAGGGATAAAATCTATTTAGCATATACCTCCACTTGAGTGTTACACCTTATTAAGGAGTCTGGCTTCTGTAGGGAGTCTTTTGAAACCTTTAATCCCATGTCCAGTAATACACCTCCTCCAATAAGGCCACACCTCTTCCAGCAAAGTCACACCTCTTCTTGCCAAACAGTTTTGCCAAACGTGACCAAATATATGAGCCCAAAGAGTCCATATGCATTCAAATCACCACAGGAAAATATCTTGTTTAAAAGTGTTATATTCACACCTTTTAATTAGCATATAGATAAAATGATAAATCAATCATTTCAACTGATTAAAAATTGAATTGCAGCAGGTAGTACTTTACTGAATGTAAGAAAAATAATATCTGAACTATTGGCCCAATTGACATAATATTATAATTATTGCTTTTATTCTATATGTGAGATATCATAATTATTTTAAATACAAAAATTTAAAATTTAAAATCAGAGGGCTCGGGTCTAGAGACATGGCTCAGCAGAGAGAGAAATTTTTGATCCTCCACATGGCCTGAATTGGATGAGCAGCCACACTGGGTAGCTTAAAACTGTTTGTAATCTGAATTTTATTTTTCTGGCCTCCACAGGCACCCACACGTGCATTGCATTCTTATGCATGAATGTGTACTTGAATGCACTGACAGACAGAAAGACAGATGCACAAACACAGACATACAAAATAAAATAAAAAGAAATCTAAAAGAAATAAGTGGGCCGTATGATGCTAGCATGTATCCTGTTAATGAGAGAGTAAGACGCTATGTTGTGAGGTTGTCTGAGAAAGAAGAAAGAAAACAAGAAGGAAAGAAAGGAGGGGAGAAAAAAGGAAAGAAGGAAAGGAAATGCACAATATATTTATATTGCCTTGTACATAATGTTTTGCATCTTTCTAGGTTAAGTTCTGCTTTAAATTTTCAACACCATTTTGGCTTATTTGTTATCGTGGTCTAGCTGTATTGTGAAAGGTTGTCAGGTAATAGTTTTTATATGAAACTTTATTTGTTCCATGCTAGAAGCTCTTTTAAATTTAAGAATGTGATTTGATTTTTTTCAGCAATTACTTCCAATTTCCTTCAAAATGCAAATTAATATAATTCTATAAGGGGAGCAAAGAAGATTGAATTTTTACACAGCCCACTTTAAAGAAAGGTTATTTCTGTATTCTTCAAATCTCCTTCATTACTAATTCTCTAGTGGTCGTGAATTTAATCAGGAACCTGAAGATGAGAAAAGCTAAAATATCAAAGGCAAAACATTTGCGTCATGCCCACTATGGCTAAAATACAACATACAATTTATGGGAAAAGGATAATTACAATGCTTAGTCACAACTACAGTTCAACGATGCTTGAAAACTTGAAATTGAATGTAAATATGGTAATCTACACCTTTCATATTGTGTAAGATGTTTTTTAATTCTAGCAACATGGTCTAGAAAAAAATTGTGTGGGTTTCACCTTACATATTTCAGAATACTGTCATCCATTTACTTAAAAGAAAATATACAATAGGACCGTAGCTAGAAACAGACTATATAATTAATTTCAAGTTGTTATTATTCAAACTCTTTCCTAGATCAAGTATGATGAATTATTGGGACCTATACAATCTGATTTAATTAGAAGAGAACTGCATTCAGTCATGCTTGCACATCTTTTAGATCTATTACCCTGAAAGGGAACATAAGTAATATGTAGCTGAATGTGGCAGTTCATTCTTAGAACCCCAGTGCCTGCAACTGCTGAATTGGAAGGACTGAGAGTTAGAGGTGACCCTTCTTTGTTTATTTTTAATGTATTTACTGCAATCTGAAAACAAATACAATTTTTCCTGGCAGACTGCTAAAATGAAGATTCTCCAGTAATTTCCTAAGATTAACTGATATCTCAATTGTGTATTTTAAAATTGAGAGTCAGAACTGTAGAGATGGCTCAGCAGTTAAGGACATGTGCTGCCTTTGTAGAGGATTCAAGTTCAGTGCCTAGTGTTTATGACAAGAACTCAGAGAACACCATACTCATGTGTGCTCTCTTACATGCAAATGCTTAAACACAGACACAGATGCAATCACACAAGTAAAAAGTAATCTTGAAAGTTTAAAGGAAAATATCAGTATAAAAATCTTTTATATAAATAATTTATGGTGTAAAATTTATATTAAATAATTATAATAAATCAAAATATAATATTAAATATTAAGAGGCATATTTTAATATATTCATCCTAATGTGTCTTTTGTCATATATTTATTCCATTTTAAACCACATTATTGGGAAGCATTTAGAAATGCTTATGAGAGTATATCAAATACAATAAATGTTTCAACTAAAAAAATTTAATAAGTGATTATAAAAATAGATCGGTCCATTTTAATTGGATTTAATAATTTTATGAGTTGAATCAAGGGAAGGGTTCAGGCTGCAGAATCAAAAATAAAGAAGCATTAGATTGGAGAGATAGAACTGCCTTTTAGAAAATCTTCATTTGAGGCCCAGAGGTGGAGGCTTGTCCTTATAATTTCAGATGTTCAGCTAGTAAAGACAGGAGGGTTTCAAATTTCATTCCAGCCTGACAAAATGATTACCTAAATATTGAGTCAGATGGATATACAATTTCAGTTCTATACTTACTGTTGGGGAAGATTATGGATTATTTAGTTAACTTAAAAAGTGTTTCAGTTTCATTTTACACAAAATAGAAACAAGAACAAATAGCTACAAAGAAAAGCCATTATCAAGGACTTACTTTAGTGTATTATGTCTGAGCAAACTCATGTGACTAGAAGAATTCAGGGGTTCTCCTCTTGTCAGCCCAAAGCCTACAGAGCTCACTCTGCATCTGGAGTTGGAGATATGACTCTCCTATTCAGTTTAATTGATTCTCTTGAATAGTTACCGGTGTTTTACTACCTAATGTTTAGTCTTAAAGGGCTCATGCTGAGGGAAATATGCTCTTTTACATGTGATTAAGTTTCCTTTTCTGACAGTTACCTCAAGTTGTGAAGCTGGCAGAGAAGAGATACCACATGCTGATAGAAAGCACGGTGTGGTGTCAGAACTGGTATGTTAGCAGCTCTGAGATTTTCTTTCTTATCAGAGAAAGTCATAAAACTAAATCATGTTCATGGGAGTGACAAATCCACTGCATGATGGCATCTGTAGGCTTTAAAACTGTGTGGAAAGGGAAGGAAAAAGATTGTGACAGGTTTTTCAGTATGCTAAAACTCTTATCTGTAGGGCATGTGGGACCATGTTACCAAACAGGCGTAAGAAATGGTAAGGTTGAGTGTGCACAAACCCTGGGAATCTCAGAACTGAGACTGGCAAGAGTGGAGCCATCCCCTGCCTGCTTCTACCTGCTTTGGAACAGGTAACCAAGGTACCCCACTGAGGACCATGGGCACTGGGTCTGCATAGCATAAATACCTGGAATTCTTCTCCATGCTAATGAGGTATATAGTTATCCCTAAGCCTTCAGCCAATGAACTTCCATTCCTGGGCATTGTTTCCTAGAAAAAGGATTTAATCCCTGGTTCACCTCAAATAAAGGGTATACATTCACATACAACATCAAATAACCTGTTATGAGCAAGCAAGGATCAATCATCTTTTCATTAAAAATGTCATCCATAGGGAAGGCCCTTCTCTTAAAGAGCTGTACCTAAAACTCTCCTCCAGCCCCTCTGGTACTCTTGGCATCACTCCCTATCAGACCAGGATTCTACTTGTCCAGGGCTCTGTCTTCCCCTTCCTGCCTGGCATGCTGATGCTCTGAGGGGAAAGCATAGTTGGCAGACCCCTGTTCCTGACTCCCAAATGTACTCCAGTGGGCTAGGTACCCAGAGAGGAGACCTGGGACCACAGCATTTGTCCCAGACTCCACTGTTTCTGCTTCAAGTTCAGTGAAGGAAGGCACGGAATGTAAACCCCCATATCAGACTTCATTAATGGTAAAAGAAAAGGAACAGTCCACCATGGCAAGGAAAGCATGGTGACATGGATTGAAGTGTCCATTCTTGAGACAAATTCATCCAGCAAGCAAAGATTAATTTATACAGATGCTCAGTTTGCTTGTTGCTTTTAAGCCCTTTTTGTTCAGTCTGGGTCCCCAGACCATGGCATGGAAATGCCCACTTTCAGCTAGATTTAACCTCCTCAATAACCCACTCTAGAAATACCTAGGTAGGCAACCCCACAGATGTGTTTCCATGGTGATTTCAAGTCCCTAGTCAATTAGATAATGAAGATGAACTATCACCTAAGTCTAGAAGAATATGTGGCAAGAAAATTATGTGCTCATTAAGACTAATTAGCTTGAATGATTTAAAAGTAAATTATTTAATTCTTTTTAAGGTATTCTTATGTTGTGCTTTCCCTTCCTGCTACAGGATTTTGTATAATTAATCATTTACCAGTTTTGTAAGTTTTGTTAAAAAATACTAAAAATAGCCAGGCTCAAATATTTAAGAGAATAAAATAGTAAATATACCAAAATTTTATTTTTATATGAAGTAATATAGTCTATTAATAAAACTATCTGGAACTGGGAAATAAAAATCATCAGGTCCAGAGCATAGCAATGTTTGTTGATTGATGGTTCTTAAATTTAGTATGTACATGTTTGATGAGAAGCAGAATTCGAATACTGTCTTTAAATTTTTGAGCAAATACAGTAATCATGTTTTAATTCTAAGATGTATTCTAGACCCTGAATTCTCTGACTCCGAACTCTCACGGAGAACTAACCCATATATGTAAAGTTCACACACAACACATTTAATTTAATGCCTTTTCTATCTCAGTGAAACACATATATTAGACTAAAACCAAGAGTTATACTGTGGATACGTTATTGTCAGTTTGAGATTAGATGGGGAATTAGCATGGGTTCACATTTCTTTCTTTACAATTTCAGAGACAAAAGATTGGTTCTTGACATGACCTTAGTGACTTCTGTCAGTCGTACTTTTGTCTGTTTACAGCAAGCACTCGGTGCCTTCTCCATGGCATATTTGAACTATGAAGACCACTCTTTTGGTTCCATTAAAGAATAATAACATGGCTACTTAAGTTCAATATGACTACTAACTCACAGAGGGATTGTGTGTAAAACATGGCAAATCTGGACAAAAGGGGAAATTTTTGTTCCCCGTGTGCTGCTATCCAGAAGAGTGCACAATTTAAAAATTATGAATGTTTTTATTTTAGGAGGTTTTTTATAAATGGCAGTGGACTATGAGTATCCCAAAACCAGAGACAGAATAAAGACATGGGATGGTTTGTGTGGAGGAAAGGAGGTTCAGAAAAATTTCAAAACCTGCCATGCTTCAGCCACAGAATAATTTCCTCCCACATTGAAAGGTGTATCATTTGTCAGTATGCTCTTCTCGAATAAAGAGATAGAATCATTCAAACTGTGAAGAAATGTCTTTGTTAAAGTTTCTAGCTAAGGATAGAAGTATAGAACTAAAAAAAACCCATGTTCTGCTGTACATTTTGATCCTATCTTCTAAAATGTTGTTAGCATGGCATTTCAAATCTAGAATGTAAAATTTCAATTTCTGTTATATTCTCAAAAGTGCACTGGCACAGAGGCCCATTCTCTATCTGCCTGTACAATGATGATTAGAAAGTGTGCTGTCATGACATTTGTAATTCAAAGCAACTATGCATGACATGGAAGCATGGGACTTGAATTTTGAAAACATTTTTAAAAATTGAGAAAAGCACATGAAGTCTCACTCCAGAACATTCTATGGTCTATTACATAGCATCTAGATAAAGTAGAAAGAAATACCCTAAATAATTAAGTTGGATGCCTATAGCAAACATCTCCATTTTTTAATGTATTTTTATAGGTTAATAGGTAACATGCAATTAAAGAGAATAAAATCAGAATGGACATCAGAAACATGAAGACAAGAGCCAGAACATTCCTGGTGGTTAGAAGTTACTCAGTCAATGTTCTTGTTTGACCAGTGTAAAGATGTAGCACAGAACATGGGACTTTTGTGAACTCATCACGATCTCATGTTTTTGTGAAGCTTATACTGATTTGATCCGTTTGATTGTTCATTTTTTGGTAATTGATTGAACTCTATTACTAACTGGCCTTGGAAATTTAGGGCAAGTCTTTTTGTTTCTCATACATAAAGAATGTGACAATCATTTTCTTTAGCGATCTAATCTTGATTAAAAATTTTACTTGTTTAAGAAATAATCTGATATTATCAAACAGAAATTGCCAAGCCTAACTAATGAAATCTCATTGCTATAAATTTTAATATTTACTAATTAAATGACAAAACAAATTATATTAACTCTTTAATATTAATTTTTAATGTGATTAAAACACATTAATATTTAATTACTAAAATCTATTAAAGGTATTAAAATTATTTTCTTTATTTGAAAAATAAATTTTTAGAACTGAATAAGAAAGAATGACTGCCATCTATATAAAATTTAAAGTCAGGGAGGAAAATTAACAAGAAATGGGCTATTTGGTACTTAACATTGATTTTAAAAGCTATAAGTGGGGGCATGGTTCTTAATACATGGTGTATAAACTCAGATTATTGAATATGCAGATAGAAGCCAATTGAAGAGTGTAAATCTTTGGTAGGTATCAAAGCATTAAAACTTAAATGAGGCCCTTTGTAAAAACATGGAAACTGTGCACAGCAGAGCCATGAGCTATCAAAGGCAAAACTAGGAAGGCTGGGTTTTACTTTCCTAAGTGGGAAAGAAATTTGTGAATTTTAACGAAGGGAGAAAACATCTTCTTTGTACTTTGTAGTTCTTGTTTAGTTTCATTTCATATGAGAATGTGCATTCTGCCAGTTCATGTAGAGTGCAATGCATACATGTACACATACATGTGGAAGTCAGAAGACAACATGGGAGTGTCATCTTCAGGTTCTGTTCACTTTCTTTTCTGTTCTTTCACTGGGACCCGATGTTCAACTTAAACCAAAGTAGACTCAGCAAACTGACCAGTAAGCTCTGGGTATCCTCTTGACTTTTGTTTCCTCCACAGTGAGAAGACATGCCCTTGCCAACACACACATTATTATGGCAGATTCTGGGTGTAGATGTCAGGTCCTCTAATCTGGCTTAGACATCTCAGCTTAATATTGTAAAAGAATGAGTTTCCTGATTTCTTGTCACATAGACCACTTGAAAGATCTCAAGAACCACACATGTTGGGGATAACATAGCAAACTTTTAATTACTAGTGTAAATAATTCTATGTGCTTCTCTTGGTTGTCATTTATGTTGCCAATCTTTCCACAATATGCAACTTTGGTTTTATGATTACAAAAATGGAAGGATCATTTAGCAAGCATGATCATTTATAGTCAGACTGTATGTGCACTTATTCAGTTGGATTACATTTCTTGAACCATTTTTTGAAATCTGCAAAAATTCAAGAATTACATGTTTTTATGCTGCTGAACTTATTTTGGATGCTTTCAATAAACCAAACCATAAACAAAAAATAAACAAACAAACAAACAAAAAGAATGAGTTTCCATCTTTACTGTTGGAAATAATTATAAATGACAGGATATTTATTTTCATCACCTTTATCTTTGTGCAACCTTAATTTCTAAAATTTATAATATTGTGTTTAAAGAATTATGATTAAATTATTAATTTGCTTATGATAATCTTAAAATATTACATATTAATATATGAATGTTGTATGTATGCATATGTAACTGATGCATATGTAACTGTAACTGTAGTTAGGGTAAATGTATTTATTTAATACATTTAAGTGTATTAAATGTATTTAAATGTACTAGCATGTAATACATTTAAATGTATTAAATGTATTTAAATGTATTTAAATATACTAGCATGTGCTTTATGTATTTTCTTTAAAAAAACTATATATTATCTTTTTGAAGGAGGGAATCTTTTTTAGCATATGGATTCTTGAGTTGTTTGCAATAATCACTTCAACTAATATGTATAACTATAAATAATCATGAAGTTATTGTACTTGGACTTATTTATTCCTTTTCTTTTAAAAATGCTTACACATATGTAAGTTAGTAAACCTATCTAGAAATTGTTCCCCTCTTTCTTCCTAGCTGTATAGTCTTTGGTAACATGGTTATCATTTCTTTATAACGTCAGCTTTATGTGTAAAAGTATGTCTTGTAGGCGTCTGGTGAAGATTAAATTCCATGATGGAATTTATCCAACTTATCCTACTCCATCATGTATTCAACATTTTTGTCTTAAAAATCTTTGTAGATTCACAAAGTGAATCATTTTAACTTGAGTCATCTCAGCAAATTATTCAATAAAAGTCAGCCTTTATTCTTTCTTTATGTTCAGTGTATACATCACAGACTCTGAAGTATATATGCATGTGGTATCTAGCAAAAACATATGACTAGGAAGGTATAGAGCTAACATCATCTGCAGTACCTAACTTTTAAAAAGAATAGCAAAATTTAGTCAAGAAGAAAAAGAATCCTGGCAGCTTGAAAAATCAGGAAATGTTTAGCTTTTAGATTCTTATTCTCTGTAAATAAAAAATATCTTATTTGTATCATGTGTACTGCTCTTCATTAATTTAGGATGATTCTAAATAATTATGGCCAGGAATAATAAGAGTAGTTATTATGGTCTACATTTTTTTATTTCTAAAATATATTTGAACTAACTTTATATATTTTCTCTTTGTTTAATTTTTGTACTGCAGATCCTTATTCTGTATGTAACACAGGGTAGATTTGCCTGAGCCTTCGGAGTACTAGGATTACAGGTTGGAACCACTGTGTCCAACTCTTGAATAAATATCATGTGAATAGTTTTGAAAAACAACATACATTATAAACCAAAAAGAATGACTGGTAGATCCTCTAAGTAAGCCTCAAAAGGAATATTTGAAATTCTCCATTGCATGCATTTCATTTATGTTTGAATTAAACAGACTGTTTTTTATTTAATAAAATTCTTCAATATACATTTGAAAAATGGATGGAAGATTGTTCATTCTTCCTTATGTATAGAAGAAAACAGTCTTCTTGCACTAAGCTGGATATGCTGCATAATCAATCAGAACACATCTTTATTATCTGTCTATGCTTGGCTCCTACCTAAAACTGCATAAAATGTTTATGCAACTATCTGCAATCTCATACAATCTAAGAATAACATCAAGTTAGAAGACATATAGTCCTGAGAAATAAGGTTACACACAGTGTAGAATAAACTGTTGGGACCTTTCACCTGTCTCTGATGCCTGCAACCGTATACTCAGCTTTGGTACCCATAAAAAAGTCAACAACTGACTCTGTTACTTTCCTATCCATAAAATTCACAAAGTCTAGGCACAAGTTAGGTTCATTATTAGTATGTAGTAGGTTCAACTCTGTAAAGCACTTAGTAGCTTCTGCTATAACTATTATTTTATGGACAAACTTGTTTACATTTTTAATTAATTTATTATAATTCTTATCCCTTTTAAACTTATTAATAATTTTTATGTGTTTAAAATAATGGATCCAAGTTTCGCTCACCTCCCTGTCACCTCATATCTACCCTTTGCTCTTCCAGCTTTAGAACAGCAGGACTGACCCTTTCAAGAATATCAACTGTTCACAGATGATATAGATTTGGGGGTGAGAAATTCAGAGCCTTAGATCTGGGCCTGAGTGATCAGCCTGGCAATCTCCCTTATCTGTACCACCAAGGTGAACTTTCCCACACTGCTCTGTCTAGGCCACCCAGTGCCACCATTGGCAGGAGGCAGAGTCAGCTATCTTGCTCTCATGATCTCTGGGCTGGCTCACTGTACTACCTCCAGATCCAGGTCCATTGTGCTGCCAGTCAAGATGAAGGACCCGCCCTCCCAAGTTTCCTAATCTTCGAGGGTCTGGACCAGCTTTTCTCTTCTCCCAACCTATGTATGGGCCAGCTCTCCTAACTGCCACAGATGGTGAGGGACAACTAGGTGAAGGCATCACTCAACCTGCACCCATGCTGTCGTGCAAGAAAAGAGTCCATTGGCTGGAGGCAGTTCTCTCAAATGCTGCAAGTGGGGAAGTGCTTGGGGTGTGGGGGCATCACCCCTTCACCCATGCCACCTTACTCAGATGGGTGGCAGGGACAGCTCTCCTAGGCTCTTGCAATCAGGGCTGGCTCACTCACATTCTCTTATCTGGTTGACCAGAGCCAGTCCTAATCTACTGGCTGGGTGAGATGCAGAACCTGCTCTTCTAAGTGCTGCAGACAGTGAGGGGCAAGGCCAGCTCTCAAATTCTAATGACCCACCACAGGGAGTCAGCTCTCCTATACTCATGCCATTGGGGCCAGCTTACCCAAACCCCTTGTATCAGGACCAGCTCCACAGTGCTGCCACTAATGAGAGGCGGGCCCAGCTCTCCTGAGTGTGCTATCCAGTGAGGGGCAGGGCCAGTTATACACACGCCTCTATTTCATTTGATTTGAATTGAATTTTATGAATCCTAGGCATAAGATTGCTTTGGCCACCAAGCCAGGCATCAAGCTAGGATGAATGAAGGATTGCCATCTACTCTGCCCCTGAGTGATACAAGAGGGACACCATCAACAAGGTGTCTCTATGTCCATTGCCGGGGGGGGGGGGGGGGTGGTTATTATCATTGTTGTTGTTGTTGTTGTTATTGTTGTTGTTGTTGTTGTTTGCCTATGTGTACGCATGACATGGAAGGAGTTGACACATGCCAGGATGCATGTGTAGAGCTCAGATGACAAATCTGTGGAGTTAGTTCCTTCCTTCAACGTTTACGTGGGATGCTATCATTAAACTCAAGCAGCCTTCTGAGGACAAGTACCTTTACAAACTAATGTATCTCACTGGCTCTTACTTCCTTTTAAAGATAATGCCAGGAAAGTTTAGAAAAGATTTGGTTCAACACGAGATTACTCCTCGGAGCAGGGTGGGAGAGTATTTCAAGTATTTATTTAAAGAAATGATGAGCACCAAAGCATCAGGCCCTCTGCTGGGAAGAGCCACAGCCTGAAAAGATTTCTCATTCCTGAGCTCTGATGACATCAGAATGATCTGAATGGGAATTTCATATGTGCTTTTCTTTGGAACTCAGGCAGATCTCTGTGAGTTCAAAATCAGCCAGCGAGACCCTGTCTAATCAAACAGACAAACAAAACAAAACAAAACAACCCACCTCTTTTGGACTTCTTTTCTTCCATAGAAATGATGGAGTAAATTAGCCACGAGCTTTCATTTTGTGGGATTTCAAACATGTACACTGATGTCAGAGCTTCACAGTTTATTAGAAAATTTGAAGACATACAATTATATTTTCAATCTCAGGCTCCGATGGCAGCCCATGGGGCAGCTTAAAATGTTGCTTTCTCCAGAGTTGAACTTTCCATTGCTTTCTCCACAGGAGCCGCTGCAGTATCACTTAGTGTACATGAACAACACATCATTAGCCAGGCACCACCAGATCTTCAAAACAAAGAAACTGCCGAAGTTGAATTAGATGCTTTCCCTTTAGGAATGAACACAATGATGCTTTGTCACACCAAGACAGTTGAGCAGGGGCACAGAAAAACCATAACTAATTTCATTTATTTCCAAACATTAGAGTATTCACGGTAGTTGTTCATTTTGCCTCATGTTCTGTATCTTTCCAGGTCTAGCAAACACTGCTATCAGAAAGATATGTGCATAGCTGGTCAAAGGAGAAATTAAATCTATTGAGATTTAATATAAGAAAATTAGTTGTCGCTGGTCTCCTATGTAGGTATTGATAGCTGGATTTGATTTCAATTTCCACTTAGCTGTTCCATTGACATAGTTTAAAGGCTGAAAAGTACTGTAGAGTTCACTTTTTATGGTGTGCTGTGAATTTTATCTAACTAAACACTACATAAATTTACTGAGATTAAATTTTGAGACAATGACTTACAGTAACATATTCATGATGACTGTTTTGATGTTATTTGAAGAGGATTGTTTCACAATTAATAACACATCAGGGCGTCTGTTTTTATCTCTGCTTTGAACAATTCTTTGCTGTGTGTGCTGTGTGTACATAAGTCTTTGGGTGACTTCTGGGATCCTGTTATGACCTCAGGAGTCCTCAGTTATTACACTAAAGTTTGCCAATGATCAATTTTATCTCTGAGTTTTACATGTGAACAATAAACATATCCACATTTTAAAGAACTGTCTTTATGTTTTTGTCTATGTATGTGTGAATATATTCACACATGCTTGGATGCCCATAGAGGCCAGCAGGGTCAAAGAATACCCTGGAGCTGGAATTATAAGCAACAGTAAGCTGCAGAACCTTTCTCTGAGGAAGTTATTTATGCCCTCTGGAAGAGTAGCTCTTGACTGCTGAGACATTTTTTCCAGCCTCACACTCAACAGTTTTGCTCAGCACAGGTGCTCTTTGTCAAAGCTTCCTCAGAAGTTTGTTTCTTTATGATAATACTTAGGATGGTTAAATTTTAAGAAAATAAATGTGAAAATTGTAACACCTTAGTTACACTTGATTAGTGATTTCTCCTCCATAGAGCTGTCCACTTTGTCCTGCAACATATAAAGATGTGATATGAGGGAAAACATTGGCTCTACCCCAAAGGCTCTTCACTTTTAAATTATCAAGGACATCCACATTCTATAAATGAATTTGCTTTGCGTGACAAAAAAACATGGAACTGAACAATGGGATACTCATTCTGATCAATACATTTAATGGACAACGTCTGAGTTCGAGAACTGGATATAACTGGATATCTTTTGGAAGTCTTGTAGTTTTGTGTATCTTTACATACTACGGTATATAGCTTTCATAACTATTCTGAATTATGGTTTCCTGACCCTTGCAACTGTCTCAGATATATACACTAAAGACAAAATGCAAATTGAATCGTTTAGCATTGTATGTGACAAAGTTTTCATTAATAATTGATCCAACACACTTCTTCACAACTCTGTACTCAGTTCTAGGTCTGTGTTTCTCACTGGAACTTCTATTACTAAGAAGAATCTCTGTCCCTGTTTTCCCCTCCTCCTGGGATTTATCAACTTTATTGTGAAATAGTCTCTTACTTTATTAAAATATATTAAGCTTCATAGCTAATTGACTCAGATCAATTATATGTAAAATTAGTAAATAAGTTATTCATAGTCATCTGTAAATTGTACAAGTTTTCCTGACATCTCTTAAATCTGTTTGTGAAACTCTTAAGTACAGAATAGCAAATATATGTGTTTTCAATTCCTTATTTAGTAATCATAGCACCCAATGAATCCTTAAGTATCATTCTGTTGACTTTATGATATCATAAGTTCAATCATTAAAAGTATTGATTAAATACAGCTATGTGATGCACATTTTAATTAGGCAGGAGAGAGATGCTTATTAACCAGAAACATATCTTCCTTGTTTCAGTGGCTATAATACTATGGAATAAATACAACTAATACAGATTAATTTTTTGAAGAATAATTTTATGAGAAAACAGATATTATTGTTTATGATACTGTTAAATTTATCTACAATCTGTTATAGTAGAATATTGACAGGATGTGTGAAGAAGTCTGTGCCCTGTGCTAGGAACAGTTGTGGTGTTTCAAATGACTATAATAGATGCTAATTTTCTTTTCTGTTTGACTCATTCAACTTGAGACATTTCTCAATAGAAAAGATCTACAAATTCAAAGGGCTTCCTATAATGTTAACTTGATGCAGCTGTTCACACAAAGGTTGGAAAAGCCAGTGAAGAAGCTGTTCCCTTTCATGTTTAATGTCCTGGTTGAACAAATGCTTTTGCCATGGCTGGGCTCCAAGTCAGTATTAAGGAGGGATGATCAGACATATACTTTCCTTGGTGTTCTTTGGAGCTGTTACAAGCTGTTGGCAGGTAAATCAAACTTTCTTACATTTTTTAATGCAAGCCCAGGTCCTAATCAAATTCTGATTTTTGTTGTTTTTGACACAATAAGAAAATTAGACTGACCCTCTGTAACATTGTGAGTTCACATCTTTATTGGTGCATGATTTGCATTTCTATTCCCCCACTTTAAGTTACTCAATTATTGATGATTGGTGGTGGACATGACTGGTGGTAATAACACAAAGAGAAATTTTACACACACACACACACACACACACACACACACTCACACACATGAAGAATCAGCTACCACCACCACAACAAAACACCTTTAGTAGGCTTGTTTGGAGCTTCTAGCAGGTGAGTTTAACTACATTTATACCTCTGACCAAAGACCATTCAGTGAAGCCTGCTATCATTGACCAAGCAAGTAGCTCCAAAGGGAGCACAGATAGAGAAGTGAGGGAGAGAGGGGCCACCCACCTCACCAGCCAGATCAACTGAATCAACCCCAGTGGGGTTCCAGATGTCATAGCCAGTCACCACAGCCAGATCAATTTTGCTATAATCTTCTTAGAAATCTGTTCTTTTCAAATGAGACACAGAGTAGATCCAGATGGAAGGGGAGGTGGGAAGAACTAGAAGTAAAATGACAGAAAATTGTAATCAGGATATAGTGTATGAAAAAAGAATCTGGTTTCAATGCAAGAAGAAAAATAAAAATATATATTTCATAAGTTGGTAATTTTATTCATGAGTTTACTGAGATTTTGTAATTTAAAGCTATGCATTATCTTCTCCTACAAAACCTAACTTCGCTGTAAGCACCCTTCTATTTAATGTTACTTTTAAACAACCCACTGAATATAAAGATGTTTTGCTGGAGCATTAATGGGAGTATTCACTAGAATAAGGGTAATTTATCAGTGGCCACCCACTGAAGAGAAGGACATCCTTCCCCACAGCACCCATTGCTCCATCAGTGACGGCTGAAACCACATGGGCATGTCTTCTCCCTTTGCACAATGAAATGGGGACTGGTCCAATCTTGTTTCTTAAGTGTGAATTCTTTCCAAATTTTTAGACTATAGTATTTAAGTTGAAGTCATCCTGGTAGTTTATACATATACAAAGTTTTGTATTGAACTTTAACATTTTGGAGTTTCAGCAAGCTCTAATCTTTAAGGAATAGCTTATTAATCAATTTTTACAATATGTAAATTAGCTGATGAGAAGTGATTTTACAGCATAATTTAGGTGATAATATTACACAGATCTCAAGATTCATAAGCACTTCATATGCTTTTTGTGCCTTTGAGTTTCTGTTCATTTATTATTTTGAGAAGTCTAGAGATTGAATGTAGACCCTCATAAACAAGTGCTTCACCCAGATATCCATGTACTCTATATTTTGAAACATGGTTTCACTAACTTTTTTAGGATGATGGTGAAGCTCCTCTGTAATTCATATGATTTTACTGTGATTTTACTAAAGCGGCTTCCAGAGTACCCAGAATTAGAAGTCTATGTCACCAGCCCCAGCTTTCTTAATTATTTGCTATATAAAATTAATTGGAATCTGAACCATTTATAGTCTAAGTGTACACAGGTATTCTGAAGCATTGCCAATGTGTTGTTGCTTTCTGCATTTACATTTCGTTCCCATGATGGCGGGAGGATAGCAATTATTCATTTTGTAAAATCAAGATATAGAAAATCAATGTCACGTCACATAATATTTTTGTGATCAATGACTTATATTGTCAGGAAAACATTGATCTCATAGTCAAAAGGCCAATTAATATATGAATAATAGATTTCTATTAAATCCAGAAATGAGTGCTCACTTTTCACAACTTCAGGAGTGAGAAGATAGATAGTGAGGCTTTCCTGCCTGCATGCTGTCTGCCTTGTAGAAATGCGATGGTATATTTGACTGTGGTTTTCCATGTGTCTCTACACCAGCAGGGACGTTTAAAAACATTACTATGTTATTCCATTTGCATATTGAAGGGTTATTACTCCATGATGACAATATTTATATGGAGTTAAGGTGTGTGTGTGTGTGTGTGTGTGTGTGTGTGTGTGTGTGTGTGATACGAGCACAGGTTCTTCTCAGGTATCATTTCTCAGGAGCTGTTCACACTGTCTTTTGATATAAGATGTCTGTCTAGGACCTGGGACTCACAAAGAAGTCAAGGCTGTCTGACAGCCCAGCTCCTGGGATCTCCCTGACCCTCCTACCCCAGGACAGGGATAGTAAGCATTTCCTATCATAATTGATTTCTGACAAGACATCTGGGACCACACTTATCATCCTTTCATTGAAAGTACTTTGCCAATTTAGCTAAAAGCTCAACACCTTTAAAGTAATCCTCATCTGTTTAGGTCCAGCCTTGTATAGATCTGTTACATAGTGCATACCCTTACAAGTGGATTTTTTAAAATAAAAGTCCCTGTATAGTTTCCTTTATTTGGTGTACATGTATTTTAAATATAAATAAAAAAATAGATAGATTTGATCCTAAAATGCCATAATTACTTACATGGTGTCCTCGTAAAGGTTATTTGACAAAGTCAAATCTAAAGTAAATGCCATAGGTAAAATTCTTTTCCAAGAAAAAAAATAAATTATTTTAGTAATTCGTTTTTACTCATGTAGGACTCATTCTAAGGCATCTAGTGCATTCCTCAGACCTTATAATACCAGCTCCAACAAAAAGTATGTATTTTCTACATAAGAATACCTCATATACAGTTTAAAGATAAATTAGACACTATTAAGAAATTAGTGACAATTAAAATAATGAAACAGAATAATTAGAAAAATACATATATTAATAAAATTATAGAAAACTTATAAATCACTTATTTCTGGTACTTTAATATATTCAGGCTACATTTAATTATGAGTAAGATTGCAGATAATAAAACCTGGTTATAGACTATCATTGCGTTTGGGGGTTGTTCTAACAATGCTTTAGGAAAGTTCCATATGATTTGAGACTGAAAGGTCAGCAATTTTTGTTTTATAGCTTGGTCTGATTTTACTTAATATGTTTTTTTTTTTTTTTTAAATCTGTGAAATGACTACAGTATGGCCCATTAACAAAGTCAGTACTGCCACAGGTATTTTTAAATCTTGTTTTATTGAGATGAACTCACATTGTTTGTTATGTATCTGTTAGATATTAGCCAAGAGCTTGTAAGGCAGAACGAAGGAAACATGTTGGAGCTGATGGAAGTATTGTCTACCTTGATACTGGGAAGATGTCACAGATGCTCACATCATGTGCAACTGGTCAAATTATTCACTGTAAATACAGACAGTATAACGTTTCATGGATAACATCCCAAGTTGAAATTTGCCAAAAAAATACAAAGATAAAAATCATGCTTTAAAGAATAAATTATATAAAAATCATGCCCTAACTTTTCTCATAGTATTGGACAGATACACAATTATTCTGTCAAATTACCATTAAAATAATAATCCTAATGGACATTGCACTATTAACACTTTGACTGATGTCATATTTCAGCACAGATTTTGAGAAGTCTTTCTCTGGCAACATCTCATTTAACACTTGTTGAACATCAGTGCTCCAGACCAGAAAAAATAGAATGAAAACTAAGATAATACCTTACTCCCGCTGAATACAACAACTTGTATTGAATATCGGTTGAATATTGACTTATAACACCATAAAAGTATAAGAGATAGAATATGGCAAATTCATCACAGATAAAATGCCTGCTATGCAATTACCAAACGTGAAGACTAGAATTTGGATCCTACCGTACTTGCACATGTCAGCTAAGTATGTGGGCCTGTGTATAATTCCAGCATTCAAAATGAAGAGTCAGGGGATCCTGGGAGCAAGCTGACTAGCTAGCTTGGAGTTTTGGTGTGCTCTGCTTTAGACTGAAGATATCACCTCAGTGAACAGTGTGGAAATTGCTTGAGGATGCTTTTCAAATCTATCTCAATCTTTCACATCTTATCACATATGTATGCATGTATACCCACATTTATCCACACATATGCACATATTACACACAGACACACGCATACACACACACACACACACACAAACACACACACATGTACAAGCACACTAAAAATAAAGAACTACAAGGAGAAAAAAGAAAGGATTATCAAGAAAGTGTTGTATTTTTCCAGAGAGAGTAGGCAGAGGAATAGAGATCAACAGGGACTTCTCAAGCGATCAAGCTGATTTTCAAAGCAGGTTAGGAAGCTGCAGAGTACCAGGAGTTTTCAAAGAAAGAAATGATAAAAATGAAGATGCTCTTCATGGAGCTGTTTGTATCTGTTTCTTGGCAACAACCATGTAGTAAGTATTCAATAAATATGTGTTAGCTGAAATAAAGAGCCTAAAACTTTGCAGTTGCAGAGTTGCTAAGCAACTTGCCAGAATATAGCAGTTAGTGACTCTTGCTGGTCTCCTGCTGGGTTATATTCTGTCTGAAGGATGAATTGAAATCACTTGCTTATATGTGAACTATTTAATTAAAAATTGCTAAGCTAGTATTGTATAAGTTATTTGTAATTGTTAACTGTAATTTCTCTTCCTATGAATATTATAATTTTCAAGTTATCTCTATGCCACAGACAAGTATTTGTTTTATACAGATATTGCTTCTCCTTTGAGAAAGAAGGCCATATATATATATATATATATATATATATATATATATATGCTGAGTATATTAATTTCCATATTAATATAACATATAAATTAAAAATGCAATCTTTAGCATTTAAACTTCTGCAAAGCATATATTCAGTCCAATTGCACTAGGTGTTAATACATGCCTGTATTTCTCCACTTGTGAAATGAAAGTTAATAAAGAGTAATGGGAACCCATATTCCAGGCTCTGAGTATGTTGTTTGTTGTTGATGTTGTTTTGTTTTTCACTGTAATCACATTCAATTCCTTAAAACTAATCCCAAAGTTAATACTGACACTGACATTTCACAGATAATGAAACTGTCTTTGTAAAGGCCATCTTCATGATGGTGAGGTAAATATTGTCACTCAACCCTGTGTTCTACTACATTGTCTTCCCTATTACACTGCATGTTATCTGCAGTTTGACCAATATTTAAAATTAGAAAACCAGAGCCTCAGGGTTGTTCAGTGGTGGAGAATGTGTTTAGCATGCAAGGGACACTATTTATAATCGGAGGGAAATAAGGTGACCAAGAAAGGGCTAAAGAGCTAGAGAGGTAGTGAAGGAGAGGGGGAGGGGGGAAGGGAATCAGAAACAGCAAGACAGCAAAAGAGGAGAGAGAGAGAGAGAGAGAGAGACTCTCTAGAGTATAAAGGTCTGAAATGTCCACATTTCTGGATTCTTTGTGAATTTCCAAAGATCACTTGCAATAATAGCCACAGGTGGGGAAGTGTTTATGTACCAGATCTGTGCATTATTATTGAAAAACCTTTCTTTTACTCTTGAAATCCGTGGCCAATGAAGATGTATAATTATATTAATTAGAAGAATAAAATTAGATACCTCTATTGATGGCTTTAATTCTCCTTTCTCTCAAGCACAAAGAGATTTGAACATGAGTATCAGCCTGTGCCCCTTTCTGAATAAATTATACATATGATATGTCTGATTCTTTAGGTTATAAGAATTTGAGCGGGGCAGTGGTGGTGCATGCCTTCAATCCCAGCACTCAGGAGGCAGAGACAGGTGGATATCTGAGTTTGAGGCCAGCCTGGTCTACAGAGTGAGTTCCAGGACAGCCAGGGCTACACAGAGAAACACTGTCTTGAAAAACCAAAAAAAAAAAAGAATTTTTATATATTCTTTCTTTGGTCAGCATTTTCAATGTAATTTTTCCTAAACTGTATTCCATTAATACATATGTGACTTAGTACAATTAAAGTTTGTGACAAAATTTTAGTAATAGAATCTGTGACTGGATTTGAACCTTTTTCCTTAGTGAATAGAGTTGCCTCTGTGCAAGCTGTAGCAACAATAGTCTATCTTTCTTTTGCTGATGAGTAGGGATCCCCCACCTCATGAGTTAGTTGTTGTGAGGATGAAAATCAGACCAATTTAAAATACTTCAAAGTGCTCATGGTACATTATACAATGTCTCTGCTTTTTTCAAAATTTTACTGATCTCAGACAGTTTATAATTGCATTTTTTTGTACCTCTGTTGGACAAAATAAAAAGAAAATAGAAGACATGGCTTGCTCAGTGGTGCTTTTGCAGAGGATGAGTTTGGTTAGGTGAACCAACATGAGACTTCACAATCATCTACAACTCCAGTGCTAAGAGATCCAATGCCCTTTACTTAGTTGAATGGGAGCCAGGCATATACAAGGTAGACACTCATACTTGCAGGAAAAATACTCGTGTACATAAAATAAAATATATCCCTCTATTTTTTTTAAGTGAAGATAGGACTAGATGAGTATCTCAAAGGTACCAAGCAGGTGTACTGGTGTTCTACTGGACCTCAATCCAGTCTCTGCATGCACATCTCATGGTTCCCAACTACCTGTAACTCCACCTCTAGGGGTCCAACTAGCTTTTCTAGCTTCTGTGGTATACATGCAGAGAGCCATAAATATAGACAGATAATCTTTACAAGCATACTGTGGGTAGAAGAACATACATAAGGAGGGGGCAGAGTGAAAGGGAGTGGCCATTGAGAAAGAACTAAGGATGAGAAAGGTGCTGAGGGTAGAAATGAAGCTCACAGGTGGACATGAAAGTCTCCTCCTCCCCCTCCTTTATACCTTGCATGTGGCGGGCTCTTGCAATATTCCTCCTGTTCGTATTAAACCTAAGTGTATTCTGTATATAGGTTTGTTTCTACTGAAACTTGGGTTTTAAGAAATCCATTTACAGTTTATAATCAAAATAAGCATTCAAAAATCAGGAAGCTAACCTAGACTCATCTCATCCCTAACGTTCACCTTCATTCGGAGTGATATCCATTTGATAATCCTTGATATAAAACTGCTCAAATTGGGCAATCGCCTGTTTCTCAGTGAAAGCGTTTTTATTTATTTACAGTACATTTGGTTTTAGAAGGATCAAGTGTATAATTTCCCTGCCTAATAATGCTGCTTTTTCTATATTATAGTTATTTTGGCCAGGTTATAGGTTAAAAGCAACTTTGAACATTGTCTTCTTTCAGTTGCAACTTGGGTGTTTAAAAAAAAATCTTTAAACACATTTCTTTGTTAACTTAGCACAGCCTTTGCAAGGCAGAATTTACAAGGCTTTCTGGAAAGCACAGAGATTTTTTTTTATGGTTCTCTTTTGAGCAAATTTATAAGCATAATCTGAGTATGAACTATTTCTAAGATTAAAAATGACCTCTTTAAATGCTTACCATAGTTATATTAAAATTTGAATGTTTAAATATTACCCAAGAGTCACCATTCCTTTCAAGGGCAGATATAAACAGAATGTTAAGACACTAATGAAAATGGCATTTTGGTCTGATATTAATGACTTCTACCTACACTTGTACTGGTGCTGAAAATGCCCATGGAACTGTTGAAAAAGTCTTGTATTTGTTTTCTTTGTTATTCTAACTCCCAAATATATTTGTGGCACTAATCTTTTAGAAGCATAGCAATATATGTTAGTGTATATGGATATACATATATGCAATTCACACATATTATGTACACACACACATATAGATATATTTGTATGTAAATGTTCTAAGAGTCTCATAATTATTATTTTAAAGATTTATGCTGAGCCTTATTTTCCAATATCAAATACATTTCATTTGCAGGGAATCTTTTATATATCAATATAGATGTAAATATATTATAATGTGCTGTTTCTATTTTATTAAATTGGGAATCTAAAATATTAATATATAGTACTAGAATATTGTTGGATTTTGCTAGCTAAAGCCTTAGTTAAATTTAATTATGTTGAAAACAGAATAGCAATCATTCTATGGTATACTAAGCTGTCTATGGGGTATGTTTTCATATACATATTTGCTGAGTCCCATGGTGAACAGGTTTTTCCAATTAAAATTAAATTTGTCAAGCAACACTGAGAACAATACTGCAAAGCATTATTCTCTTTTGTAACTGAGGTAATTGCATTAACTTTTTTTGTTATTGTAAAGCTATCACATTGCTTATTTTTTTTAATTGATTGTTTTATTTATTTACATCCCAAATGTTGCCCTTCCCCCTGATTCCCCCTGCCAGAGTTCTTTACACCATCCCCCTGCCTCTTTGCCTCTTAGAGGTCTCCCACCCCTGAGCTTTCTCTTTTTCTGGGGTATCGAGTCTCTACAGGTAGGCATATCCTCTCCCATTGAGGCCAGACAAGGCAGTCCTCTGCTATATATGTGCTGCAGCCTTGGATCAACCTATGTATGCTCTTTCATTGGTGGCTTAGCCTCTGGGAACTCCCTGGGTCCTAGGATAATTGACACTTTGGATTTTCCTATGGAGTTGTCAACCCTTTCGGGTCCTTCTATCTTCCTCTAACTCTTCCATAGTGGCCCGCAAACTCAGTCCAATGGTTGACTGTATTTGTTTCTGTATCAGTCACCTGCTAGTAGAGTCTCTCAATGGACAGCTATGCTAGGGTCCTGTATGCAAGCACAATGTAGCATCATTAATAGTGTCATGGTTTGGTGCCAGCTCACGGAACAGATCCCAAGATGAGCCACTCACTGGTCAGCCATTCCTGTAGTCTCTGCTCCATTTTTGTCCCTGCATTTCTTTAAGACAGGAACAATTCTGGGTCAAAAATATTGAAGGTGGGTTGGTGTTCCCATCCCTTCACTGGGACATTAACTACTGGAGGTGGTCTCTTCAGGTTCCATTTCCCTGTGGTTAGGCATTTCGAATAAGGTCACCCTCACTGAGTTCTCAGAGCCTCTCAGTTCTCTGGGACTTTCTAGAGGTTCCTCCTGTCTCCCAACAATACCCGGCAGCCATGTATTTCCATTCACCTTCCTGGCTTCCCTCTTGTCTCCTTCCATACCTGACCCTGTCCCCTTTCCCCTCCCCTTCTCCCTCCACTTTCCTACCCATATCCCTCCCTTCCTCTGCCTCCTGTGATTATTTTGTTCCCTTTCTAAGAGGGATTGAAGCATCCTCACTTAGGCCTTCCTTCTTGGTAAACATATTAGACTCTGTGGGGTAAATCATGGGTATTTTGTACTTTTTGGCTAATATCCACTTATCAATGAGTGCATACCATACATGTCCTTTTGGGTCTGGGATACCTCACTCAGGGTGATATTACCTAGTTCTATCCATTTGCCTGAAATATTCATGATGTCTTTGTTTTTCACACCTGAATAATATTCCATTGTGTAAATGAACTACATTTTCTGGATCCGTTCTCATGTTGAGGGACATCTGGGTTTCGTCTAGTTTATGGTTATTATTAGTCAGGCTGCTATGAACAGCAATAACTTCTTTTTGATGCATAAAAATCACAGCTGTCTTAGTTTTACTGCTGTGAACAGATACCATGACCAAGGCAACTCCTAAAAGAGAACATTTAATTGGGGCTGGCTAACAGGTTCAGAGGTTCAGTCCATTATCATCAAGGCAGGAACATGGCAGCATCCAGGTAGGCATGGTGCAGGAGAGGCTGAGAGTTCTACATCTTCATCTAATGGGTGCTAGCAAATACTGGCTTCCAGCCATCTAGTATGAGGGTCTTATACTCACACCCACAGTAACATGCCTACTCAACAAGGCCAAAACTATGACAACAGGACTACACCTTCTAATAGTGCCACTCTCTGGGCCAAGCATATACAAACCACCACAACAGCTTTCACTGTAAATGGAATAAGAGCTAGACATTGTGAGTGAACATGGTCTCGGAAAATATTTAGGTTATCTGCAATTCCATGTTCCAGTGTGGAAATTGTTTCATGAAGTCTTATATTATATACAAAACAAAGTTATAAGTCAAGACAAATTTAATGTACATTGGTAAATCCTTCACAGAAGTGTTTACAACACTATGGAGAATGCATATCTATGGGCCTATAATGTTATCTAAAGACATTCTTAGCTTTTGGGTTGTTGGAAGCTAGGAGTTGGCTAAGTCTATAGATTTCAAAAGAGTTCATTCCCACTAGTAACAGGATTTTAGTTCTGTCAAAGTGTTAAGCAAGGAATATTTATTCTAGGAATAAAACTAATCCAGGACAAGGTAAATAGACATTGAATCTGCAAAATTCTATTCTCTCCACATTACTAAAGTTCAAAATCAGTTAGTTTTTGCATGCATGTGTTCTTTCTCAGAATTCACATAGTTAAGTCATACCCAAGTGGATTCACTTTAAGAAACAAAAATAATTTCAATTTTATCCATAGTGTTTTCTTTTGTGGTTGCTGCCTTTATTGTTGTTGTTGACTGTGAATATTAAGTAGAGATTGTCTTTCTTTACCACTACATTATGAGTGTTCTCTCTGTACAGGGCTCAGAGTTATTCAGAGGCATTTGTTCTGTGTCTTTGTCCATCGTTATTGGTTTGGGAAGAGTCTTTTTCTGGGCAGCCAGTCACTACACTTATATACTCTTCTCCTTATCAGGTGCTACAACAAAATACTATATCCTTGTTGATTACAGATGACTTATTTTCTACAATTCTAGAGAGCAAAAGGTCTGCTAGGGGCACCATCGGTTAGACACTGCTGTCTTTCTAAGTTCACATGCATGAAACAATCAGAACAGATCCATTTATAGTGTCATTATTATAGTGTCATTATTACTCTGTATGAAGACTCTATGGCCTCATCATCTTAATATCCAGTTTCCTAGTATCTTTACCTTGATTGAAAAAAATTCAGCATATGAATAACACTGGTAGGGGTCATAAATATCTAGGTTTACAAACACAAGTGTCTTCAGTCAATTCTGGAGCCATTTTGAGCCATTTGGCAGCATCTTTACCTGTTGTTTTGAAGTATTTTCAGAAATATACAATGTACCCTCTGCCATATAACTAGCCTTTCCAATTTCAAGAGATAATGATGATTATTTTTAGTATCATCTCTTATTAACTTCATGGTCAAAGTCATAAGTTGCATTTCAAGATGATATGGAATGAGAAAATAGTGGGATGATTAGAAAGTGTAATTGCCCATAGAGATGGCATAATCCACAAATATTGCTTCAATGTATTCTACATTGCACTGATTTAATTCTACCTGTATCTTATAATTTGGACTAAGACAACAAGAACTGGACTGTCAACAGGCATGCTGTACAATTATTGGATTTTACTGTGCCCTTCACAGTGGACTCTTAATCAGATCTAAAAGCAAAGTTATGATCAGTGTTTATCCTTTTAGGATTTAGCAAAAGAAATAAAAACTTATCTTAGCAATAACAGATAAAAATGACACAAAACTGCATGTCTTCATGATTTAATGAAAATATGGAAGCACTAATAATAGAACTATGTCCAGAACACGATTTGTAGACTCCCCTTATCCCTTAGTTTTCAGAAACAATTCTTACATTTTTAATCACATTCTATTTATATAAGACTTTTGAGAGAGAGAGAGAGAGAGAGAGAGCACACTTTGCAAATAATAAGCTGCAGATTAATCCTGGTTTAGGGCTGTTTGCATATGGTCCACTGGCAAGAATTTTTTTTTTTAATTTTCAAAGCTTACCAAACACAAGTAACAATAAAAAACTAAAAGCAACAAAATATTCTGAGGGCATGAACAAGTACTAGAATATCTCATACCTAGAATTTTATAGGGAAAATATATTGGGTCACTAGACATTTCCTACTTGATAAAAGTATAGAATATTCAGCTGATGACAGATCTATAACCTGACATTATAGGCATGGGAAGGAAATGTTAGAATTCTGCTTCCTTTGAAGTTCCTTGAAAGTTGTTACCATGTTTAATATACCTAGAGAAGGAATAAAAAAGATTATTCATACACACACACACACACACACACACACACACACAGAAATGTGTGAACATTATAAATTCAGATCATTTCATCAATTAACTGAGATTCAGTATATTAAACCATATATACAACTATTGTAGGGCATGTGAAACCTCATTATCAGAAAGCATGAGGAATGGTAAGATTGAATGAGCTCAAACCCCAGGAATCTCAGAATTGAGACCTGCAGCAATGGAACTATTCCATGGCTGCCTCTATCTGCTCTGGAACTCATAACCACAATACCCTACTGAGGACCATGACAATCAATCACATAGCATAAAACCATGCTAATGAGGAATCTAGAAAAGCCCCAGACTTCAGACAATTAGCTGTCTTTCCTGGGAATTGCTTCTTGTAAATCGTATTTAATCGCTGGTTCACCCTGAGTACTGGGTATGAATTCATATCTACCGTCAAATAAACCAGTATGAACAAGCAAGGATCCTCTCTAAATTAAGGATTGCTACAGAGAAGACCTATGCCTTAAGGAACCAAGCTTAAACTCCCAATGAAGTCCTCTCCTTCAGCCCCTCAGAGCACACAGCACTCACTGAGAATCAGGTCGGTTCTGCCCTACTCCAGCTCTGCCTTCCCCTTTCTGCCCACCTCCTGGACAATCTTTGTGGAAGTGTAGATGGGGACCAGAGTTCCCAACTCCCAACAGTATGCTCGGGTACACAGTAACATGGGAGCCACAGCTTGAGTCCCAGGACTTCTTTCTAGAATGCCAATGGACTGTGGACCACTATTCTAGACTTTGCTCTGCCTTCCCTGAGCTGCATGCCAGCTGTACCCAGGTACCCCATCAGTGAGGCAGGACAATGTACTACAGACTTGGTCCACAGTGGATCATGTTTTGTTATTACGAAGAAACAGTGGATAGGAAAGTAAATGACCCGTCTTCCAAACTAAGATAAGATCTAAGCTAAGAGCCTTTTTAAGCTTCAGCTTTGATGTTCTCATATTACTTTGACTTGCTAGTAGTTTTGCTACAATCTAAAAAGCCATTTTAAGTTAATAATTTTAGAAAGTAATTCCTTTAGGTCAAAGGATGCATACAACTTTACTTTTATATGTCAAAATGAAATAAATAAATTGAGACTGACTTAGTATGCTGATGATAGTACATTACATCCTGTTGCTCAAACTTTCTCCACAGATGTACCATCTTTTTTTGTTATTTATACTTGAATACTTAGCCAAGATCTAGTAATCACCCAGTAAATATTTGTTTTATGAGTAAATTGGTATCACCTTTTAAATTTCTTGTAACATTAAACATTCAGACGAAATTCACCATCTTCAGACTGCAGCTGAAATCACAAGTTACCATCCTCCATTTTGCACAGGAATTGCAGGAGATAGAAGCACCCCTCTTATCCCAGGAGTAATTGAATGAAGAATAAAACTGAGAATGTTTAGTCCTGAGTACCAAGCTCAGTATGCCCTCTCACTGTGGTGCATTTACTCAGAAATACCTATTAGTAGAAATGAGGGCACAGCCATCATTTCTAGGAGCAAAGGCAGATGTGCACTTGTAATGGAGGGGAGATCTGACTGAGGCACCTTAATGAGGCAAAAGGGACAAGTAAGGAGTCTCTGAGGGCATTGTATTCCTAACCTACTCAATTTACTAGCCTGAACTAGAGCCCTTGCTGTTATTTTTAAGCAACATAGCAGCACCACTGTCTGAAACAAGGATTTTTATTTGCATGTAAATGTAAAGAACTATCCCTGATGCCAGGCTTAGGTGAGGAGCGCAGACATTGTCACTGAATTCTTGGTGCGGTTGAAGTTTACACTTATGGTAGATGAATTAATAATTTCCTATCCTTGGACTGCCCTTGTCTTTCACTCCCAAAATATCTCAGCCCCTTACCCCATGAGGATGATAAATTATACATCATATAAGTCGTGAGCCATCTCCTTAAGGGAGATTAACAATGGAAAGTCACTGAAGTAGGAAGTAATATTCATTGAGGCTGTTAAATACATTTTCATATTTAATTCTTATGATAGCTCTGTGGGAAGCAACTATTATTATAATGATCTGAATTCTACCAAAGAATATCAAGCAAAACAAAAAGTCCACAAATGTGTGAGAGTCGTAAACTTAAAACATAAAAGGGTCAAAATTAAATGAAGTTTTGCTTTCAAATGACAACACCAGCTTTTATGCTATATTTCTTCCTGAATAAAAGCACAGCATTCAGGTAGAAGTGTGTGGACATATAGATAATTAGAACCTGACACTTATGTTTATTTTCTGTCTTTCCTCCTATCTGATATAGTCCTCGGCAATATAAATAATCAACAAAGATATTCAAGTCCTTGCTATAAAAAGTTACGTATCGGGCTAGAGAGATGGCCCAGCCGTTAAAGGCTAGGCTCACAACCAAAAATATAAGAGTTTGGTTCCCAGCACCCACGACTGTCTCTCCAGCTACCCAATAAAAAAGTTAAAAAAAAAAAAAAGTTATGTATCTCTCTACGACAGTCTTTGGTATCTTGATGGAAGCTGATACAAAACAACACGAACAGCTTTGGCTGCTGAGTAGAGTGGGGATATGCAGCCATGAACACGTAACATATAGTAGATGAATGGTGTCTACTGCCCAGTGTCACAGCATTGGACACTGGTCATTCATTACAATCAGGAAACTGTTTCCCTATCTTCCGTGTTCTAGGTCTTGTGGCGGGCTTCTTCTCTAGGTGTGCTATAACATCACATTCATAACACTAAGCCTGAGCCGCGGGGTTCTATATTTCATTAGATATGAGTATAGTCGAATACTTTGTAATGACCTGTCTGTTTAATTTTCTTTACCAACACTAAATACACAGAAAAACACACCCAATATCTATTTGCTCTGTCCTCAGTTGGTATTGTTAAGGTTTCAGGAAATTAAAATATGTAAACTAAATTACTAAGAAGATTTTTACTTCTCTGTTTGTAGAAAAACCTCTAGACAGATTTTAATCCCACCAGTCCCTAGACTGTATTTAGATATCACCTTAGTGTACTGTGATGAGGACTTTGACACCAATAATAATAGTCATTTAAGCTGGTGTCACAAGTCTCTTTCTTAACATACACTGAAGTGTACATGCTTATGCTTCTAATCAGAAAAAAACTTGTGTACTGACCAGAAAATAAACAAGCACACTGAAGACTGGAGTTTATTTTGTCATGAAATGGTGAGGAGTCAGGATTGTTGCTAATCTTGGAAACCTGAGTTTGGTCCCTGGGACCCAGATGAATAAAAGAGAAGCAAGTCCTACAATTTGTCCTTTGACTTCTACACACACACACACACACACACACACGAGAGAGAGAGAGAGGGGGGGGGTAGTAAGAACATTTTTTTTAAAATTACTTGTTTTTAATTTTAACCTTCTGTTTTTAAACTAGTTGGGAAATGTTATAACATGTAACCTGAGTGAGAAGGTTTACAAATCCATTAAGGGGATGTATTGTGGAGACCCAGCAAGCTTCAAATATATATAGAGATATATAAATACATAGATATATATATATAGAGAGAGAGTCTATTGAGCTTAATTACTGTTGCTGACATAAATACATACTTAGGACTGAGAAACTAGGAAGGGATAATCTGCTGGGGTCTTATACTTGGAGAAAACAAAATTTCTTTCTTTGCCTATAGTTCTTTATCTTAGGATCTGGGTGTCTTAGTTTAGATTTTATAGCTGTGAAGAGATATCATGACCATGGCAACTCTGGTAAAGGCAAACATTTCATTGGGGATGGCTTACAATCTGAGAAATTCAGTCCATTAGCATCATGGCAGGAAACATGGCAGCATGCAGACAGACATGGTGCTGTAGAAGCTGAATTCTACATCTTTATCTGAGGGCAGCAGAAGAATACTGTGCCACACTGGGCATTTCTTGAGCATAAAATGCCTCAAAGCCTTACTCTGTGGCCCAATTCCTTCAACAGGGACATACCTATTCCAATAAGGCCAAACCTCCTAGTGTCACTCCCTATGGGCCAAGCATTCAAATATATGAGTCTATGGTGGCCAAGCCTATTCAAATCACCACAGGGGCACTGTGAAACTTTCTTCCATCAGTGTTAGACTGTAAACTGATTTGATATTTTACGTATATTTTTATAGGCAACCATGTTGTTGAGACTTCAAGGGTACAATTACCCTGCAATGTCAAGAAGGCACTAGCTCTCAGAAAATCGTTTTAATTTTCTGTCTTTTTCAGTCTTTCTGTCCGTTTTCCTGCCATGATCACAGAGCTGGACAGATTTTGCTACAGCTGTTTCAGTTGCAACGGGACAATGAAAGATCATTTACTCTTTGTGTTTTGACCAGTTGTGAATCTCTGTAATAGCTCCCTTCTGTTGCTAAAACAAGCTTCTTTGATGATGGGGATAACCATTTATCCATGGATATAAGAATAAATATTTAGAAGATGCTTAGAAAATATATAATTGATAGTAGTAGACAGACCCACTTCTAATATAGGTGAGTTCTCTAGCCATGGCTTCTTGCCTAGATGTAAAGTAACAGTCATGTATTCTCTCCCATTGAACAGGCTTAAAATTCAATTATACGGGTGGGGTAATCCCCAAGATTCAAATCCTCATGATATAAGTGCCACTTGGAATATCTTGTTTGGCTATTTGTACAGGTTCAAGTTCATTTTACCTGGTGATTTCTACAGTTTCAAATGTTTTTATTTTATAACCATCTTCTTTCCTTTTACATCAATAATGCAGTAAGCTCATATGAAGTGTCTAGTCTCTTATCCTGATGTTTATGAGTGTCAAAATCATACAAAACACAAATGGTCTAAATTTCCCTTTAAGTCAGTCCTTAAACTTCGAGACATGAGATTGAGCATCTAAAAGAGGAACTTACTGAAAAATTAATAATTGTGTTAGATACCAGCTTTGTCTTTTGCTTCTACTGAGCAGAAAAAATGATATTCCTCTAACATAGAGGCTGACTGAGTAGTGTTTATGTTTGACTTATAATACTCAGTGTAAACAACTGTGCTCTCTGTAGGATCACAGCCAAGGAGAGATGAATAATCTTTTGCAAAATCTAGAAACACATCTCTGGACTTCTCAGTGCAGGGGAATCTGGGGCCAGGATGCAGAACAGAGCTAGCTCAATGTGGACTGTGCAGAAGTCCTTCTGTAGAGGAGATTGCCACAGTTTTTCAGGAGACAACATTAATGCATTCATGAAAATTTTCAATGGGCATTGCAGAAAAGAAATATGTATCAATTGATAGTGATTTTCTGTAATTAAATTAATGAGAAATAATTCAAACTGAAACCATCTCCTGCCCTTTTGGAGGTTTTATATCTATTAATCATTATTAATTTCTTGCTTTTGATATAATTCATTTCTTTGTTCTCTGTCTTTAGTCACATTCTGTTAAAGCTGTCTATGCATGTTCTGTGTCTTCATACAGGAAAGATATGCAATAAGTGTCATACCCCACCATTATTAATTCATCAGTATATGTAAGGAAGAAAAAAAATAATTGGTGGTAATATCAACCATGATAATAGTTGTAGAGATAATAATATTAAACAATAGTAAATAATAATAATAGTGATAATAGATAGATAGATAGATAGATAGATAGATAGATGATAGATACTAGAGAACCTTACTTCTCACGCTTGAGAGGGAAAAGATTTAACCCTGAGCTACATCAGCATTTCTAAGGTCATTTCTGGGTCTCTATCATCCCCTTCACATTCTGCCTTTGTTTCAAACAGGATCAGAAAAAGACTGAGGGAAAACAAAGATGAAGGATCACAGTCTGTTCTGTTCCTTGTAGTTGGCATCTGAGCCTGGTCTTGAGGCAGAGAAGAGGTGCAAGTGTGCTATTGTTTGGGAGACATGGTCAGAGCAGTAATTCTAATGCTAAAATGGAGAGCTTACTCAGTGGATGATGCCCAAGGTAGCATCCAGGTCCTGAAAAAGGAAGGGCAGTGGAAAAAATGCATGTTATGACAAAAAGAAGTCTTTTTAAAAAAATGTGTGTTATCCATTCCTCAATGGTTGTTCATCATTGCAATGTTTGGCCCTTTGATTTATTTTTAAGTGTTTAAATGAGTAATATATTAACTTTTAAAAGGTGACAGATTAATAGTTTTATTTTACTGACTTGGTGGAAGAATAAAGATATCAAAGACAGAATAAAGCTGCTTTGAAAACCAGTGTGTCTATGTTTGATCCAAGAGGGAGTATGAACCAGGCAGGATGGCCAGGATTTCACTTCTGTATAATTAATCCACACCCAAACTCATAAACTTCTACCAAACTTGGCAAGCTTCTCTCTGCCTCCACTTCCAATGCAGTCTGCTAATGGCTTTCATTTAGACCTCCTTCTCTTCCTCCCCAGACAAGGGAAATGCACCACCTCATCCTGTATATTACATTATCTGGCAACTTTCCCTGTATAATAGCCCACCTTACTCCATCTACAGACCTTTCTTTTTCTTCAGCCTTGCCCTATGTCCAGACTTCTTCTGAAGTTTCTTAATTGCTTTATTACAACTCTTTATTCCCAAGTCTAGCTTTGTCTATCATGAACTCCATGAAGTCAGGACTTGGATGATTTTATATTTGTCTTTTGTAAGTTAATTCCATGCTTAGAATGTACTTGATGCTTAGTCAACATTTACTTAAGAAATGAATGAATATATTCAAGCCCATGTTGACAGCGAGTTGCATAGGTTGGAGGAGTCATGTAGGTTGTCCAGAATGTCAGATGTCAAACAGACACTGAAATAGCAATGTTTTCCTATTCAAAGACCCTGTTATTAGTTATTTAAATTTTAGTGATGTCCTTTATTTCCTGATGGCATATTTAGATCAAATCTATTAATCTTTTACTTTACATTTCATCAGAAATTATTTTATTTAACAAAGCTACTGATTGTCTCTTTCTTTTGTCTTTGCTTTCCTTTTTGTGTTTGCATTATAAGAAGGGTGATGCATTTGTTAAATCCTGGATACATTTTAATTCTTGATGGCTTCTGTCAGTGGTTAGACTACTTAAATTCAATCAGTGTGTAGCTGAAAAAGATTATCTTGTACCATCATAGTAAATTTAATTATATCTGTTTTTGCTTGTAGATAATATGATTGTTTATATTCGGTTTGTTTTATGAGGTATTTGTAAGCACTTAGCTGTGCAATCAATTGTTTATGCAATAGCTATTTTTCAAAAAGTAATTATTTCCAATGTGTCAGTGTTGATATTGAAATATAACAGTCTCCAATTGGGGGTGTGATGCTGGAAAAAATTAGTCAAATTCAAGAAATTGTGAAATTAATTCTATGGACATCTGTTTTGGAAGCAACTGAGACAATGCTTGCTTAATCATTGTCCCCTGGTAGGTTCTGTTCTTAGTGTCATTCCAATACTGAAAGTTTTAGTTTCTAGGAGCCAGGCCAACACTCCATTGCTTCTGCAGTGACATATGTGCTTGTTGGGCACTTATAGGCACCGACCTGGCATGACGATGCTATTAGTAAGCCAGCCATGATGATGTTATCGGTAAGCCATCCATAATGATGTTATTGGTAAGGCATCTGATACCTATCAAAGTGATTTTGCAGCATCAATATTATATAGACCTTAAAATTATGTAGAATTAGATTCTAATCTAGGAGTTCATTATTATGTAGGCACAGCAGATTCTTTTATGCCATCTTGTTGCCTGACGCACACAAGCCTAGGAGATGTATCAGGAATGTTTTTTTTTTTTTTCCAAGGAATTATGTCACAGTGGGACATTCTTGTGGTGATTCCACAAACTTTAATAAAATCCTGGATGTGTACATTAATAAGTCCTTCTGAATCACTGAGGTTGCTGACAAAGCTACCAAAATATGCAATGTGACTACATTAAATGTTAATCTGAACAAACACAGACTCCACGATTTTATCTTCTTTCTAGTAGTATATCTGCCACATGGCTAGAGGTAATTGATGAGATCCACACAAGATGAAGTTGTACAAAGATTTAGAATTAAAATTCTACATCAATGGTTATTTGCCAGAAAGCATACCAAGTGTTTAACTAAATGCAAGGCTTAACAACACATTATCTGGCTTGATATTTTATGTTGTTGTAGTTACCATTACTACTACTACTTCTTCCTCTTCCTCTTCCTCCTCCTCCTTTTCTTCTTCCTCTTCCTCCTCTTCCTCCTTTTCTTCTTCTCCTTCTCCTTCTCCTTCTCCTTCTTCTTCTTCTCTAGTTCCTAATCTACAAAACTTGAGAAGGTTGTTGAAGTCATTTCTATCTCCCTGTAATTGAGTGCTACATATACAATCCCATAGTCTATTAATAACTAATTTATGCTTCTCTGACAACGTTGCTAGACTATATTTTCATGCATTCAAAGTGGCGGTATAACTAAGTTTTTGCAATGGTATCTTAAGGACCATTTGAGCAAGAAATCTCAACTTTCATTTAATATGACTACAAAGAACTGAGCTTTCACCATTTATCTTCAATTATTACTGTAATTTGTGAATAATTATAAGGAATATGCTAAATATAGGTTCTTCTTTTTTATTGAAAAATAGATTTTCATGCATATTCTGGCCACGGTTTCCCCTTCCCCAACTTCTCCCAAATCATCCCACCTCTCTGTTCACACATCCTCAAGCCAATTCCTTTACTCTATTTTAGAAAACAAGCAAGCAAACAGCAGCAGTAGCAACAACAATGGGATAAAAAAAATTTGAAAAACCATATACATACTATGCATCCATATGCATTTATGATATGTCAATCTTGAGATTAAGCAGAGTAGTTTTTATAATATTGAGAAAACAAGCATACTTTATTCTAAAGTTATTTTTCTAAAATATTTACCAGATTCTTTGAGTCCAACAGTAGTACAAGATGCTGCAAATTTCTCTAAGCAACTTGAAGGTAACCCTGTCTTATAAAGGAACCATATTTTCTGTATCAATTCACTTTGGGCTTTAGTCTTTTAAGTGTGGGTTGCAATTCATTCAATGGTACATCGAGTATAAGCAAAATATAGAGGGAGATATAATGTGATGCAAAGTTTGCTGAAAAATCTATTAATTATACAGCAGAGCTTAACTAAATGTCTCGGAATAAATTTTCAGTTTTTTTCATGCCACCAGAATCTACTGCAGAAAGCCACAGTGGTGGTGAGATTTTATGCTAATCAACCAAGAAATGATAAATTGTGAAAACCATAAAAATGAATATACAAACAAATTTACTGATGATGCTTAGACTGGCCCTAACAGATGAGGATAAATCAAAAGTCAAGAGGAGAAAGCAACTTGTAATAAAAAATGAAAAAGAAAGAAAAAATCTTTTGTATGGAAACTGAACTTAAAATATGTCTATAATATACATGCAAACACAGACAAAAATCTGTAACTGTGATTCCTTGGGAGTTTTTTCCCCACTCTATTGTACCCAAATAACTTCAGGTCTCTTCTAGCTCATTTTAGCTTAAAATAACTGACCAAGAGATTTGGTACTTTTATTAACAAGCTGCAAGTCTGGGCAGGTCCTGAGCTATTCTAACCCTCTAAGGCTACCTATTTCCTGGTCACCTGGTCCTTTACCTTTAATCTGAGTCTAGATTTGACTAGCCTGGTCCATGTGAGTCCTCATAACTGCGTTTTCATCTTGTTCTCAGGGGGAATTCTCCTGTTCTGTCCGCGTGGTTTCTTCACACACTCTTCTCCTTAAGGTCCTTCCTATGTCTGTAGTCTCCCTGGGACAGGCCTCCTAACTTGGCATCTAAAGGCCCATCCTATTCTCTTCTGCCTAGCTAATTGGCTGATCAGCTCCCTATTGAACAATCAGAAGGTGATGAATAAGAATGTTTACAAAACACTGAAATAGGTGATGCTTCATAATAACCACATCAAAGTCTGGCCTGTCCTCAGTTCTCTGCCAGAAATCAACTTTTGAATAATATGATGATAATCTTTACACAACGTACAAAAATAATCACTCCAATACAAATCTATGGATTATTTTTCTATTGCTTCAAAATCTATCTTGTAGACAGGGTTTCAACTGCAAAATTATAAGTTGACAATTTTATTTTTAAAACTGAGGAAAGACAACACAGGGGATCACAGACCACCAGCACATATCATAGAGCTCCTAGGGGTCTAAGAGACCCATGGAGTCTCTGAGGTTTGATATCCTGGCAGAAAAACAGACTTCAGGATCCACAATATCGTCAAAATAACTGATAAAAAAGGACAAGTAATATGAAAATATGCTTTTAAAATATGGACTCACAAATTTGGAAGAAAAGATAGTGGAGTAGAGTTGTGCATGGAGAATGAGGAACCTCCTTGCTGTGTCTCAGCCAGCAGACTGCAATCACAAAAGAGGTTCCTGGTGAGCTTTTGTGCAAGGCTGAACAGGGCCAGTCTGAGACCCACTGGTTGCCAGCCATTTACATAGAGCTGAAGCAGCTATAGTCTGTGCTGCTTGCCCTGCTGCCTGTCAGAGGGCACTGGCATCATTTCCACCCAGGTTTTTCTCCACGTTGGTGAGCTGAGCCATGGGGCCACAGGCACTGAGGACAGGGTGCTGTGTAGCAGCCTGAAGCTCCCTTGGAAACAAGTCATAACTGGTCAAGCCTGGTGAGCCTCAGAGTGGCTGACACCAACAGCAGGGAAGTGTAGGGAAGACAAAGAGGTATGCAGTAGACTGTGGCTTGGACTCTGACTCAGGAACATGTTGCCCAGACACAAGATCACCCTGGTTTTGAGCAACAACAGAGTGTTTGAGATGAAAACTGATCCATTTTCTAGACTGGAGCTCCACAAAGGCCCTCTATGGTCCCTGCTGCACCTGGAGACCACTTTGGTATCTGTGGTCTGCTGCCCAAGGTTGCAGATTCATATGAATAATCATAGTAGGCCAGGAGCCATATTGATGTCCTTGGCTTGAGTAGCCACTGAAAGGCGTAGGGATGTCATTGGTCTATACTGCAGCCTGAATCCATGTTAATGCCTTTTGGCTGTGTGTCTATTATCAGGGGCCGTGCCTGGATCCGTGGTCCTGCTACAGCTTCAGTCGGCTGCACATGTTATCACCAAAGGCTATTCAGATGTCCCTAATCTGTGCTGCAGCCTGAACCCAGGTTGATGTCCTAGGTCTGTGCTGCCACCGAGGGCTATTTTGGTATCCATGGCCCATGTAGCAGCAGACAGCCACAGGAGACCATACTGAGATCAGTAGAACATTCTGACACCAAAGACCATATAGATGTCTATGGTCCATGCTCTTGCCAGAAACCAAATTGAAGTCCATGATTTATGCTCCTGTTTGAGGAAGAGGAATGTAGAAGGCTTTTGTGACAATGTGTCCCCTCTTCCACCAATATAACAGTCCAGACAGAAAGCCATCAATGAGAGCAACCTTCCTTCCAGGTGAAGAAATAGTTTGAAAAATATATGATCATGTTCCATAATTACTGTCAGTACTAAGATTATTGTTCTGCGTACTGTGAATTGACATTCATGAGAGGATAACCAGCAAACTCCGCCATCTCACACTTAGGGTATTACACCATATCTATTCTTTTGATGATGATAATTAGGCTGTATATGTAAAATTGAAAATTTATTGGGATTCAGATAAAATGCTTCTAGTTTTGTAGATATATGTCCTGGTACTGAGTGAAACACACACACACACACACACACACACACACACACACACACACACATTGAGGTTATATAATCAAAATAGAGAGGGTAACATATGACAGAGCTATGAATACTTCCAAGTTTAAGCATGTGATAGAACAGAATAACTCATGAATGGGAAGAGTAAGGGATGATACCAAGAAGCCTGAAAGAAAGTAGATATCCAGAAGAAGGGAGCCACTGCTTGCATCCAATGCTGTGGGAGGTAAAGGTTACAATGAAAACCAGAAAAGAGTAAAAGCATGGCAAGATGAATGTCTCTAAGACCACGCATTCCTATCATTGATTCTACCAATTTCAAGTGCAATTGTATAAACACTTCCCAGGCCGTGCACTTCCTATGTGTTTCAGTTATTAATCAATTCAAAACTAAGGAACAAGTTACTGCAGTGATGACTGAAAGTAGCCAATGATTGTGGTTGGAAAAGTAAATGGGTGGTGGCTGTATTACTCACTTTTTCACATTTGGAAAATACTTCCAATGTCATACCTTAGTACCAATAGGCATTTGTTCATTTATAAGTTTATGTTGATGGGAAATTTCAAAAGCTTTCCAATGGTTAGTTTCTGGCTTGCTTTCACAGCAGTAGCAGGTAAGGTCCAGATATTTGAGTGCTTGTGGGTAGGCCCAAAAGTGCTGTTGGCAAGAAGCCACAGTCTCTTGCAATAGTCTCTTTCCAGAGGGCTGGTTTGAACAAGGCAGTCTTTCTACATAGTCAGAAATCACGTTCCAATGGGAGAGACTGGGAGATATTCTCTGATCTGTTCTCTAAAGGTATGAACTGTCAGCTCTGAATATCATTTGTTAAATAAATGCCACAAGGCTGTATACCTTGTGGACATAATGCCACATAATGCCATGGAAATTTACTGACTGTCATTTTAGTAGAGAAAGAGTGATATGTCTAAGTATAGGACTTGATAATTTTCTTCAGAGAAGAATAGCAAGATGTTGAAAAATTAACCAAAAGAGGTTCAGTTAAGGAGTAATAACAGTAAAGCATACTTTAGTGTAATGAGAACGAAAACAGCTTCAAAGACATAGAGGGGTGTTTCCCTGAAGCCTTAGGATAGGGTTGTTGTAGAAAAGGACCCACAGAAAAGGATGAGGAGGGAGTCATATTCTGAGAAGTCACAAGGTACAGCATGGTCAATTGGAAGTTTTTATGGAGGGAAGATGGGCAATTTATCCTCATACTTTATTTTCGCTGGAAATATTAGGTGAGCACAGTAACGGGGATGCGGGGAAAGGAGCTAAGGAAGAGGTGGTGCTAGGGTTTGAGCAGAGAGGAAATATGATATGAGCATGGATATGGCAAGTACAGAAATAAATGTGCTACAGAATTTACAGTAGGGTTGTCTGGCTGTGTGAGTGCCCATTCGAGAGTCGCCATCATAAATATAAGGGAGTCCACTCAGCACATTTGGGGTATTATGACTACCTTTGACTAGATCATTATTACCAGGTGCCTGAATTATTACAGTAGTTATCTAGCTAATCTTCCTTCCCAGGATTTCCCCTGTTACTGCTGCATCAATGTTCTTAAAGCACTTTTAACATAATTTAAACGTTAAGCCGGAAAATATTCACTGTTTCCTCTTGGTCTTAAAGGCCAAATCTTTAGACTCTAGCTCACAAGGCCTATAATATGACCTTGACAAGTTCTACAATCATGGCAAAAAATGAGATTCTTCCATGAAGCAGTCACTTAACCTAATGTACATTTTGTGTTTTAGAGTGGTCACCAAGACACTTTTATGAAATCTCATTAGAAAAGGGCATGGCAATGTTTAATAATAGGGAAACTATTGAATAGAACTGAAAATAGATCCTCAAAGCATTTTCAGTGGAAGAGTAGTGAGCTGATGATACCAATAAAGAGTATTCAGATATTTGAAAATAAGGAGAAAGAGAGAGAGAGAGAGAGAGAGAGAGAGAATCTTCACCTACCTGATTATAAGAGTTAGGTGTAAAGAACAAGAAAATATAAATAACAGAAACAGAAATGTGGTCAAATTCAATATATATTTATTTTTAGATATTGAAGTGAATATGAATATATGAATAAGTTGATGTTTATTTGTACCATAACTTCATGTCTGAAGTTTAAGTGTGCAAACTATATTAGGAAATCAAGATTTGGTGATCATTACTATTGAAATAATAGATTGAATATATATTCAGTTAAATGGGGTCCCGCATATGCCACAGGGTCCGGGCCACTGGGGGAGGTGGGAAGCGGGAAGTTTGACCTCACTCACTACATGCTGGGCAGGTGAGAGAAACCTCGGGACACCGTCTGGTGTTGGGGTGGGCGAGCACAGTCTGGAATCCTGGGAATAAGTGGAGAAAGCTTGGTGGTCCCTAGACCTGCAACTAAACTGAGACCATCTGGTTCTTAGGCTCTTGGGCACCCAGGTGCTACAGGATGACGCAGAAGAGCTGAAAACAGAGTGGGGGCCTGCAGGCCCAGGGCCTGGGGGAAAGGCAGAGAGGAGCCCTGCTGGGTCCCACCAGGGACCAAGTCCTTGGCTTGTCAGTGGGCAGCTTGGCTTGGTGGAGGCCATGGCTGGGGGTGCTGAGAGGCCTTCTGTGGAAGACTAGATACAGCTCTTTAGACGAAGGCCTGTTCCATTGCTCCCCATGATGGATCCCGATGAAAAGAGACAGTCCATGGTTTTAAGGTGTTTATTGTCATGGCAGAGAGAAGTGATGATTAAAACCGTACTCCATTTTCTCAGGGAGGGCCTGAGGTTAAAGCATTTTGCAGGGTGGCGTGTCTGAGAAAGGGAGTTTATTAGCTAAGCATCCAGGCCTTTAGGTACCTCATTAAAATGGAGAACTGTCTTGAGGCTTACATGACCTGTGGTCACATCCTCTACCTGTGGCAGGGCTTGGGGTGTTGCCCTTATGCAACTGATGGCCACAGACCTATGGAGAGCTGTGGCCTCTAGTCAGGAACCTGGGGGCCAGGAGTGTGGCAAAACACTTACCATCCCTTGCATGGTTATCCCCTGCTGGGGATCCCCTTCTTGGTCACCAGGGTTTCAAACCTTAGTTCAACCAGAAACCAGACTGCCTGCCATAGCTTTATATATATATATATATATATATATATATATATATATATAT
>JADRCH010000012.1:10810600-10922093 GCA_019843965.1 Rhynchomys soricoides
TGTGTGTGTGTGTGTGTGTGTGTGTGTGTGTGTGTGTGGTGTGAGAGAGAAATATTTACTTATATAAATTTGTAATGAAATTGCTACATCTAATATCTATATTGTCAGAAATATGGACAATTGAGTGGTGATATTGCCAGCTATTAGCATTACCATGGAGGAATCATTTTATTAGAGTCTAGGACAATCAAGAGGTAAATCTCAGTGTGTGTTCATAGGATTGGAAGGTTAAAATAGGAAGAGATAAATTAATGTCTTTTGATAGGGTCCACAGAATGTGGCATGTTCAGTAATGGAGGTCAGCAAGCCAACAAGGTTGAAGAGGTTGAGGACACGGAGAAAGGGAGAAAGAACTACAAGTTCAAGAAAGCATGCTCAGGCTTTTGGTCAGTATCTGAAGAAAAGAGAGAAGAAAGGAAAAGAAAGTTGGTTTTGTAGTTAGAACTCAGAAAGCTGTCAACATCTCCTGGCTCTGTGAGCGAGGCTCAATTGATTATTGTATGAGATCTGGCTTCTCAGAAGGATAAATACATTACATCATTGAGGCTAACTACTCCTTCATTGTCCTTTTAGCAAGTTTTCAGCTGAATCATGTTTTAGGGGAGGAGGGGTGCTCTCCAGGTCAGATTGACAGGAATGACTTTGTAAACTCTACTAAAAGAGAACCGTAATATGTAATGTTTGGAGTATATCAGAATGTCAGGCCTCTGTCCAGGGACAGAGATGCTTCCATTCTTTTGGTCAGAAACAAGTGTCTTTCCTTTAGTGGACTTAGACAAAGCCATGATTTCTACCCACATTTTACTGTGACAAATGTATCTAAGCTTATCAATCACTATAACATTCCTCCTCAAGAGGTAAGATTCTAAAAGTCAGTCAGTAGCTGGATGGAAATTGGGGCATAAAAGAGGAAAGTAGTCTATGGCTGACTTTCAGGCCTGGGCAGGTGATCAACAAGACATATAGATTACATTAGGTCCATCTGAGTGACTATAGTAGTAGGAATTAACGTTAGGACAGACACTAAGCCCAACTATTAATGATGTGACTATTAAGATTATAATAGACACACCCAGTTTCACGGTGACAATCCAATTCCAAAGTTGCCATCACACCTCTTTTAGAAAGTATAGCAAGTGTATTACACTATGAGCACTTTATATTTTAACTTAATACTTATTATTTATTTATTTGTGTGCATTTGTGTATGTGGCATGCATGCCTCAGTGTGAATGTGGAGTGCACATAGAAATTAGAATACAACTTCTGGAAGGTTCTGCCATGTGAGTCATAAGCAAGGTACTCAAGATTTTGATCTTGGCGACAAGCTACCTATTGAGCAATCTTATTGCTTTGTTTGAAAATATTCTTTATGCCAAGCTGTGTTTTCTAACATAGCCTCCTTTTATGGCAGCTACCACTTCTACTTTTATACACATATCTATATTGTAAATAATTCGGTATAGATGAAAATGTCAATCTGTTAAGGCTCAGACACCATCTTCTGTCTTTCTATTATGTTACAGCTGATTATAATTCTTAAGTTCACATTTAGCGATAAACACCATTTAAATTTTAAACTCATTTTGCTCTCAGGATATGGGAGTAGTTCATCTTCTTTGACACCTCCCATCTCAAGTATTTTGTCCCCTGGATCTGTTCTTGGTTTTCTACATTATCTTGCTTCTCCTATTACATATCACCATATGTAATACATATTCCTTCCTTCCTTTCTTCCTTCCTCCCTTCCTCCCTTCTTTTGTTTCTCTTTCTTTCTTTCATAATTTCTCCCATTTCTGTGTTCTTAACTAAACCAAGATCTCCAAGAATATAAAAATGTTTTATCTCATAATCAGTTAAACCTATAGCCAAAATGTGAAGCCTGGCAAAAGGAAACTCTTCAGTAAATATTGGTGAGTTAATTTATGACCCTAAGACACTGTGTGGGGGAAAGTTACCTTTTGTAATTTACAGATTTCATAACCAAGATTTAGTGATCTTAACAATAATAATATAGTAAGTAATGTTTGAGTTAGACCAACTGTTTAAGGTCATAAAAGCTATTATAACATGGAATTGTACTTAATGGAAACACTTTCTTTGTGTCTAGAGAAATTTCTTTGGTATTTTTGTTTGTTTGTGTTATCAAAGAAAACATTATATGCCACTTATTCATCTTATGCATTAAGACTGCAGCACCTAATATAATGGTTTGCATTGACAGCTATCAGAAGCTATAAATAAAGTGTAAGAAAAGCTTTTATATCCACCTCAGTCTAAAGACTATGCCTACTCGTTATAGAGGCTTTAGAAAGTAGCTCACATGTATCACATTAAAAAAGGAACTCAGACAATTAACTAATAAAGATAACCTAAGCTTTCTTGTTATTTATTTCACAGCTTGAAGTCTTTCTAAAAAGTATTTCAATAAATAGAAAAAACTTGTACTTTCTTTTTGTTAATTCTAATAACTACAGTGATGACTATTTTTTTCTTTGGGGGAGATAACACTTGAGTTGACTTAGAACCAGGTTGAGTCAAAACATGGCTGATTTCATTACTTAGCTTGATATTGCAACTTTATCATTTATAAAGCCAATCATAAGACCACATTTTAATGCACTTGGAAGTAATTATTTCAAATAAATACATAAATGTGAAAATATAATCTATGTAAATCTATGTAAATGGAGGGTTATAGTGAATTAGTATATAACATTAATGAGTAAACTGCTCAGGGTTTCATTAAATAAAAATGACTAAAGACTTGGGTTAGCAAGAAAAAGCTCTTTTGCTCTGTTTCACTTGCTTTAGGTTGTTAATCTGGCCCAAGATGATCAATTTCTCGTTCATCATAATAATTAGGGATAGATTTACTGAGCATTAGTGTAATTTTCAATCATGCTAATAGTTGTGCAATCCTCTGCTCATTAATATAAATGAGGTAAATTAGATCTGTGACATATAAAGCCACTGCAGAAGCTGAGGGAACTTTCCTGTACCCTCCTGAAACTCCATTAATTTAATTGTAATATGGTGTTCCTTGATTCTTTTTTCACTCTCTTTATTTCTCATTGCTAATGTTTCTTTAGACTTGTTAATGAGTATACTAACCTCTTAATTTAAGTGACCCGGTGTGGTATAAATCATGTGTGCTTATCTTGTCTCATTTTCTTTAACCCTTTCTCAAACATTTATTACCTTTAACCTTTTTTCAAATATTCAACACCATTTATGGGGCAGATGCCCATGCAATTGAAAATTAGATGTTTCAGCAGAGTATCAAAAAAAAAAAAAAAATCCCTTGTCTAAACATTTGAAGTCCAGAAAGCATTGTGGATCACACTAGTTTAATTAAATATGTGAGATATGCAGGCAATTTCAAACTAAACATTTTTTATGTTATTCTTAAGATGTTTATTTATATCTATCATCCAGATGTCAATATATATTCACTTTTCTGTTTTGTAGTTTAATCTTTTCAAAAAAGGACTGTTCTGAAAACACTGCCTAAATTATGCCTCTCTTATATAGTATTTATCTGAAGTTTTTCATAGCCCATATCAAACTTTAGCCAATACTGATTTTATGACCATCTATATTCTCCCCTATGGTTTATAAGAAATGTAAAAGCATGAACCAAAACTGTATTCACAGATTCTATCTTCTTGCTTTGTATCTTGAATTGTCCGGTTAATAGATAAGTTCCAACTTCTCCCCATAAGTCACATGTGACTTATAATTTAATAAATCATTTATTAAATTCCTTTCCCATGTAGCATTTAAAAGGTTTACAATGATAATTTTCTCTACTGGATCATTGAATAGAAAGAAACTCAATATTCCCAAGGGAAAAAATAACTTGGATTTTTTTTTTTTATTAGTATTGCTAGTCATGCCAAAACTTACTGTGTAGTCTAATTCTTTTCTAGAGTTTAATTAACGTTGACAGATACGAAAGCTAAAGGCTTTTCAGTATTTTTATATTGTGTAGTTTATCTCTATTTTACATATTGGCGTGCATTATGGCACTTAATATCTATATTTTTTGTAAATTAGTAGATCCAGAAATGCATTGATGTCCAACTAAGCATTGCTCTCTCATTAGTGGTCATTTACCAATGATTAAAAAAGCCTCTACTTACCTCAACTTAGTCACCTTAAAATCAAGATAAACTTTTATGAGAGAAGAACGGTGAAACCTACAAAGAAAACTCATAATGAACAATATATTCCAATACAGAGTTGGACATTAACACACTCAAAAGTGTATGTGTGCAGATGACAGCAGCAAGGTTTCAGCTATGGGGCAAACAACAGCCACAGTAATAGCATCCAAGACAATACTCAGGGCTCTTCAATCTGTCCCTATCCCTTAAAAAGGAACAGAAATGCAAATTTTCTCTATTTCCTCTACCTGCTCATTAACGGGACATTCCCTACATTTCTACATTACATAAGTAGCAACACCATGTGCCTCCCTCTCATTGCTCCTCCATATGTTTGTGAAGCATGATATATTTTTCTCTCTACCAGTATTTCTCAAATTTACCCTGCTATATCTTCCCCTTACTGCATTTTCTTTAATGGTTTTATGCTGGAGTAATCATTAGGTTTTGTTTTGGTTATTTTTCTAGTTGCTGAGATCATATATTTGAATGGAAATAACTCAAAGAAGAAAAGAGATTATTGTGTTATATTTAAGAGGATATAGTCTTTCATGGTGTCACTAGTCTGGAGGCAGTGAGAGATAACTGCTGATTTTTGCTGGTTTCTTCCTTTGCCTTCTTTTATGCTGTGTCTGACCTTGATTCTGAGGTCTTACAGCCTTTGGAGTTTGAATAAGAAGGAAGACTTTAACCTCAAATATTTAAATGCTTAGTCATCAGGGAATAGCACTTCTTGGGAAGGATTAGGAGGTGTGGCCTTGTAGGCTTTAGTTTGTCAGTGAGGATAGGCTTTAACAATTCAATAGCCCAAGCCAGTCCCAGTTTTCTCTCTTTCTGTTGCCTATAGATCAGGATAATCTCAATTATTGTTCCAGTGCCATGCCTGTAGGCATACTTTCTGCCACAATAATACACTAACCTCTGAAAAGGCAAGCAAGCTTCCTATACAATGCTTTCTAAGCATTGCCTTTGTAATGGTGTCTTTTCAGCAATAGAACAGTGACTAAAGTACCACCACCTTCAAGGTCAGTCTTCCTTCTTCAGTTAAACCTCTCTGAAAATGCCTCACAGATGACTGCCCAAGGTAACCATTATATAATTCTAAATCAAGTCAAGGTGTCATTCTCTCCCAAATCCATTCTCTCTGTTTTCCTGCTTCCCTCTCTTACCTCCATCCTTCTTAGCCCCAAATAACCATACAAATTTGGGGACATAATAATCAAATAGGCAAATGGAAAAAATGTTGATTATGGCATCTATAAATCACCCTTGCTAGACTCAGATAATAATGCTATTGTTTTTATGAAGCAGAAATTACTTTTAAACAGTGGAATGTATGAATAGAGTATGAATAGAAAAATCTGGAATTGTCCTCTGTCAGAGCAAATTAAATCCTAAAAACATTCAAGTTATTTACAAAATGTTCTTTGAAAGCAGGGATTTTGGTGTATATGGTCTCTCCATAGTTATTGTCAGTGCCTATAACAGTATTTGCTCAAAAGGCATGATGGAGTTGGGAACAAGCCACTACAAAGTCTACCATTTCCAGTGTTATTTTTATCATGTGCTCCTTCAAATCAAAGAATAAAGAGACACTCTCCCAACACCACAAGTAAGGCATCCTTGAGTGACAGGAAATACAGGTCAGAAAGTATACAAACATAAGCTGTTCCCAGTAATCTAATGATTACGCCCAATTGCTCCAATTATTGACTCCATCTATCCTCAGTGACACTGCAGTGTAGCCCATGCACAGTTTACTACACTCAGACCGATTCAGAATGTACCTGTTGTGCTCTGTGTCTTGGGCTTCTTTCTTTGTCAGAATTTCTATTTCTGCACAAAACATCATGACCAAGATGCAAGTTCGGGAGGAAAGGGTTTATTCAGCTTACAATTCCACATTGCTGTTCATCACCAAAGGAAGTCAAGACTGGAACTCAAGCAGTTCAGGGATCAGGAGCTGAAGCAGAGGCCATGGAGGAATGCTGCTTACTGGCTTGCTTGCTTCCCCTGACTTGCTCAGCTTGCTTTCTTATAGAACCCAAGACTAAAAGCCCAAGGATGGCACCACCCACAATGGGCCCTCCCATATTTGACTACTAATCGAGAAAATGCCTCACAGCTAGATCTCATGGAGGCATTTTCTAAAGGGAGGCTCCTTTCTTTGTGATATTCCAGCTTGTGTCAAGCTGACACACAAAACCAACTAGCACAACTTCCATTCTTTATGAGAGATCTCTTATCACAAACCCACACTTTAATCCATATGTATTGATCTTCCTTATATCAGTTCAATTCTCCCATCTAGTTAAAAACATTGAGTCAAAGGTAAGTGTAAACTTTTATTTTCAAAAAAGTGAATGAGAAGATGATTTACTGAAAATATACAGATCAAGTAAAATCAGAGTCAACAGCTCCCCTGCTCTAGACAGGTGTTAATTTGATGATATATTTTCACTCTAATAAATAGATTTGAGAAGATGATGTCTAAGAAGGAGGTTAACATTTGTCAGAACAAAACTTCTAAAGCTGGACAAAACACTTCATTTTTCAGTTAAAAACAAATAAAAAAATGTAGATTCCATGGCCAAGCAACTCAACTCTATGATGAAATTTTTGCTTAAATATGGCATGTAAGCTATATTCATATGTAGGTTGTCTGTCTCTACTGATTTATGCTGAGGCATATCAGCAGCAGCATCCTCATGTGTGATCCTTGGTAAACTATAATCTCTACCACTCCATGCCACCTGTTTGCAGTCAAATTTCATTCCTTAACCTCCCTATCCCTGTAGCTCTCACTTTTATGATGCCTAATAGAAACAGTTACTCCATGTTTTAATTCACTCTACAGGAGAAACAGACTATGAACTCAAAATTCATTATTTTATGTCTACCTAACCTATAGATATTTTTAATAAGGTTGAATGGGTTTGCTTACTATCAACATCATAATAATATATCACAAACTAGGTGGCTTCTAGAGTTTATATTAGAGGCTGGAAAGATAGTATAGAGGTTAAGATCATTTACTGTTCTTGTAGCAACCACATATGCTACCTAGCAACTACTGTAAATCTACTTCTAGGGAATTTAATGATTTTTTTCTAGTCCCAACAGCTATCTACACATACACACCACAGAAGACATGCTTGCCTGCATGCACACACACACATTTTATATATATATATATATATATATATATAAAATTTCAGTTAAAAAGAAATAAAAAATGTAGATTCCATAGCCAAGCAGCTCAACTCTATGATGTAATTTTTGTTTATATGTGGTTTTTAAGCTATATTCATATGTAGGTTGTCTGTCTCTAATTAGTAATGCTGAGGCACATCAGCATCATTGTATTATGTTATATGAACACACACACACACACACACACACACATATAGTGAAGGTTAGCATGCTTATTTTTCCTGAGGACTCTTTTATTTTTTGAAAATGAGCATTTGTTCTAGGCTCTCAGGCAGGCTCTGATTAGCACTTACATCTTTGATCTCTTGCTATTTGGAAGACACTAATTTATAGGATCAGGATGCACCTATGATCTTATTTAGGCTTATGTGTCTCATTAAAGTAACTATCTCTAAACGAAATACATACACAAATGTTTTCTAGATGCTAGTGCTTAAACATACAAGTTTAGTTTCAGTTCATACAGAAAATGAACTATTTGGATTGTCTTCTCCCAGATATGTCAAACATGTTTTGTTTGCTTATTTGTTTTGCTATTGTTTTAGTTTTTGTTTTTTAGTTTGTCATTATTTGTTTATTCATTTACTTACTTACTCACTGTCCATACTGCTCACTGCCTCCTCCTGGTCAGCCCTCCCAGAAATCTTTCCCCCATCCCCCATCCCCTTCTCCTTTGAGCAGGTGGGTCCTCCCTGGTTCCCCAACCCTATGTTAGGGTGCATCAAGTCTCTGCCAGACTAGGTGCATCCTCTCTCACACAGGCCAGACAAGGCAGCCTAACTAGAAGAACATATCTCATACACAGACAACAGCTTTTGGGATAGCCCCCAGCTCTAGTTGTTTGGGACCCACAAAAAGACCAAGCTGTACATCTGCTACTTATGCTGTGGGAGGCCTAGTTCCAGCCCATGTTTGTTCTTTGGTTTGTGGTTCAGTCTCTGAGAGCCCTAAGGGTCCAGGTTAGTTGATTCTGTTGGTCTTCCTGTTGGTTCCTATGCCCTCCAGGCCCCTCAATCCTTCCTCTTATTCTTCCATAGGAGTTCCCAAGCTCCGCACACAGTTTGGCTGTGGGTTTCTGCGTCTGTCTGAGTCAGATGCTGGGTGGAACCTCTGAGAGGACAGTCATAATTAACTCCTGTCTGTAAGCATAACAAAGTATCATTCATCATTTCAAGGATAAGTACTTATCCATTGGAAGAGTCTCAAGTTAGGCCAGTTATTGGTTGGCCATTTCCTCAGTCTCTGCTCCATCCCCTTTCTCTGCATTTCTTATAGACAGGATGAATTTTGGGTCGAAAGTTTTGTGGGTGAGTTGGTGTACCTATTGCTTCATTGGGGTCCTGCCGGGCTAAAGGAGGTGACTTCTTCAGTTTTCATATCCCGATACTGTAAGTCAAAACTAAAGTCACCCTATTGATTCTTGGGATCCTCCCTTATCCCAGGACTTTGTCTCATCCTGGAGATCCCCCCACCTGCCCGCCCCGGTCCATTGCTGATTTCCATTCACTCTCATGGTCATCTGGCCATATCCCCTGTCCTTCCCCTACTCCTGATCCTGTATCTCCCCATTCCCTTCCCAAAACCCCTTTTCTCCTAGTATCTGCCTCTTAAAACTATTTTATTCTCACTTCTAAGTGAGATTAAAGCATCCTCACTTGGGGTTTCCTTCTGGTTTAGCTTCTTTGGGTCTGTGGAGCGTAGAATGGATATCCTATATTTTATGCTAATATCCACTCATCAGTGAGTACATACCATGCATGCCCTTTTGGTCTGGGTTACCTCACTCAGGATGATATTCTCAAGCTCTAGACATTTGCCTGCAAAATTCATGATGTTTTTGTTTTTCATAGCTGAATAGTATTGCACTGTGTAAATCTAACACATTTTCTTTATCCATTCTTCAGTTGAGGAATATCTAGTGTTTTTTCCAGTTTTTGGTTATTACAAATAAAGCTGCTTGCAACTGAGTTGAGCAAGTGTATCTTTGTGGAATGGTGGAATTTTTTGGGTATATGTCCAGGAGTGGTATAACTGGATTTTGAGACAGAGCTTTTCCCCGTCTTCTGAGAGAACACCAAATTGATTTCCAAAGTAGTTGTACACATTTGTACTCCACAGCCTCCTTTTAACCTCTGTTTTTAAACTGTTCTGTGGTTTACTAATTCAAATACTTGCTTTGTCTTCATTACAAAGCACAAATATCTTTATCAGAATGTTATGACCTCTTTTTCATTTGCAAAACACATTTTAAGAAGAAATTATTTGAAAAAAATCTATGTTTAGTTTAACATTTCCCTATTTTTTGTTTTTATTTTACTGTAAGAAAGAACAATTGTTTTTATTTTAGAATAAATAATAATGGTTAAGATGAAAGTATCAATCCAGACCAATACAGATGGAGATGTACGCAGCCAAACATTGACCCCAATGGAGAAGTTAGGGCAAGGACTGTAGGAGTTGGAGGGGTTTATAACCTTATAGGAAGAACAATATCAATCAACCAGACACCCCAGAGCTCCCAGGGACTAAACCACCAACCAATAAGTACTCAGTGGGTACCCATGGCTCCAGCTGGATATGTAGCAGAGGATTGCCATATCTGGAATCACTGGGAGGGGATCCCCTTGGTCCACTGGAGACTTGATTACCTAGGATAGGGGAATGCTAGAGCACTGAGGCAGGAGTGGGTAGGTGGGTGAGGGACCACCCTCATAGAAGCAGGGGTGAGGGAGAAGGGGATAGAGGGCTTGTGGAGGGGAAATTGGGAAGAAGATAACATTTGATATAAAATAACCAGTAAAAAAGTAACAAAAAAGAAAAAAAAATTCAAGTATTGTGAAGGAAACAGTATAGTCTCCCCAGTCTTACTAAGCTTGAAGTTACTGTCTGATTGTAATAAGTAGCGCGTATTTACATCACTTTTATGCAACCAGGTCTTTAAGATTAATGTTATTAGTCTAGTTAACATTTCTTATTGAGATATAAAATTTATAATGTTGTTTCATTCTTCTCACGTCTTTTAAAAAACCCATTTCTTTACTAAGTTAAAATATATCTCTTTTTATTAGATGAATATTTTTCCTGATTTACATTTGTCATTTTGTACTCCAGATACCAAAAAGTATAACGTATTTGAAAGCTAAGTGGACACCCCAGGGAAATTCTCTCCATTGATTAAGTGAGTGACCCTTTTAAATAAGTTACAATTTTATAAGCTGTCACTTCCTAACTTTACCAGAGAGATGTTTTCAGAGTTTTCTCAGATTGACTGAATCACAAAGGAAAGAAGATGCATGACAAAGATGTTTATATATTATTCCTATTTTATTTTAAATGTAAGCTATTTGCGTAGTACTGCCATAGGAGCATGAATAAAGATATCGAATGTGTTCTGTTTCCCTCACTCATATGTACAAAGTGAGGACCACTGCTTAAAAAAGCTTTACCATAGTTGCACATAGCAACTTTCTGCTGTACATGTAAACTTGTAGCATTGGCAACAGGAATGGGTTCTGAATCTGTAGTCTCTGGCAGGATGGTATAAGAAAATGTTTGACCTTTATAGAGAAACCACATTTCTTATTTGTTCCTTTCCCAGCTACTAATTTCTTCTTTTGTCTTCATATGTGTTTCAGAGCACAGATAATGTTCTTTTTATTGTGAGTAACCTTGTGTTACTGATGTAGTAAAGGACTTGTTTAGAAGACAAGATCTGTTCATCTGAACATTAATTTTGTCTATGTATTAGCATTTATCATTTCAGCAATTAGTAATACAGATGGGTAAAAACTCAGAAAGAGAGAGAAAGTGAGGAGAAGAAAGGCACAGAGTTTGAGGTGTATGTTTTTGGCGACCAGATGCCTAATTATTCAGATTTCAGAGGATTTTTTTTTAAATGAATACTTTGAGCTTCAAAATAGACTTCACTTTTGAAAGTTTGGTATGCTGAAAATTGTAGAAACATTTTCTTGACAGTCAGCTTAGTATTAATGAATTAGTTGCCCTTTAAAACGAAACTATTTGCCAGATTCCTTCAGAAGTGATGGTAGCATGAGGTTACCATCTGTCCTTCCTTAATATAGGGATGGTGACATAGCACAGAGCCAGGCAAGCATCATTATACAGGCTTCTGTTCTCTGTCCTCTGTGAATGACTCAGTAGCTCCCCCAAGCTGACAAGGTTTTTCTGTTTCTATCATTAGATTTGTCTACCAATGACAGGTGGTGACAGTAATAAAAGCATGAGGAGAATCAATACCTAAAAATCATATGGAACAGAGTCTTACAGGCTTCCATATGGACTGCAGTACTGGCCACAATGCAAATCAGACCTCCAAACTCCAACCTCTTGCCAGGCTAACCTGGATTAAATGCTCCCCTGCAACTGTGGCCAGGATAAATGCCATCTTAACTAGGCAATTGTGTCTGAAGAATAAAGATAGGCCAATCAAAGTAACTGTATTTATGGAGGGATATTCCACGTCAAAGAATGGTTTTACTGTCATCCCGAAGGAAAGCTAGCATCGGACAATTTTTAGTATAATCCTTAAACATACACTCCCAAACTTTAATCTGAAATGCTGAAATCTCAAAGTATCAAAATCTGTGTAAGTATGATCCCAAAATTATGCTCCAAAGTACAAAACCCAGATTACACACACACACACGCACACATGCACACACACACACACACACACACACACACACACACTAAGTAAAGTGGACGATGTCAGTCAGAAAGAGAACTAAGAACTAATATCACTCATAGTGAATTATTTGAATGAGAAATAATCAAGGTGGTAACTGAGCCCTGAGAAGAAGGAATGCATTAGACAGACAGAGAGCATCATATGGAGATAGCATAAGAATCCCTCAAAGGGAAGATGAGTATTCCTCTGAAAGCCTGGAGAACAGTTTTCTTAAAGGTGAAGGAAAGGTACTGGAGGTTAAGGGCTCACTGGTTAGTGGCACTTGATGCTTTTGTAGAGTTTCCTGGTTCCCAGCACATACAGTTCCCATGCAATCCTTCTGTAATTCCAATTTCAGGAATCCAGACCCCTCCCTTGGCCTCCACAAATACTCCTTATATATGGTGTGCAGACATATATTCAGGCCATAAAATAAAACTACATAAGTTTTCTTGAGAAACAATGTGAATAAAGAGGAGGAAAGATAGGGGGAGGTGAGAGAAGGAGGAGGGATGTGAAGGGGGTAGGGAAGGAGGCTCCATAAGAGAAAGAGTCAGGTACTGACTGGGTATGCAAATTTGGCCCAGTGCTTAAGCCACAAGGTAACTTCTTCTTCTCCTTCTCCTTCTCCTTCTCCTTCTCCTTCTCCTTCTCCTTCTCCTTCTCCTTCTCCTTCTCCTTCTCCTTCTCCTTCTTCTTCTTCTTCTTCTTTTTTTTGATACTTTATTTACATTTCAAATGTTTCCCCCTTTCCAGATCTCCCCTTTGGAACCTCCCCATTCCCTCCCCCTTCCCCCTGCCACTATCTTAACCCATTCCCAGAGGGAGCTGCTAGGAGGTTTAGCCTGACTCAGGCTATGACCTTTGATCCAAAGTTGCAGACCATTGTTCAGAAGCAAGGAAGAGCTGTACCCTGCTAGGCAAAGCAAACCTGTAAAATGCAGAGGCATTGCTTTCATGCCTCTGGGAAGCTGTTTACAGGTGACATTAATGTGGGTCACAGTAGAGTATAGGGGAGGAGCAGCCACAGAGAGAGCAACAATGCCAAGTGGATGCATTCTCTGAAAGCCAGCATCTTTTAATCCCCACTCCAAACAAGAGGAGTCACTGTTATTAGTAAATGACCTTGAAAGACAGTGATGTTGAAAGTTGGCAAAACCTTTTGTACTACTTATGTGAAATTGCCCACAAACTATCCTTGTGATACACTTCAATATGTCCAATTTTGGCTTGAATTTTGTTTTTGTTTTCCCAGTCTTTTTAGTTGTTAATGCTATTCTCTAAAATCAATTATGTTATGTATTTTAATTCTGTGTGATTTTGTCAATGCCGGAAGTACCAATCATATAAAAAAAATTGGAGGGTTCTTGTTCAATTTGTATGTTTTTTGCACTTGAAAATACAAGAGTTCATTAGTTGTAAAATATGAGTGTACCTTGGAAATCTGGAATTCACTGGGTAAGGTAAGAGGTATCATTCTGGACTTGTGCAGTTGTGAAAAGTAGCATTTCTCAGGATCTAGATTCTTTGGGTGCTGTACATGTGACAGTGACCCCTTCACTGTTTGCTCTGGCTATCCATAGACTTTAGTAGTTTGACCCAGCTTTATCACTATGTTCATCTGAAATACCATGTAGGATGAGGGAAATCAACCCCCTGTCTCCCTGTTCTTCCTTCCTTCCTTCCTCCCTCCCTCCTTCCTTTCCTCACTCCCTCTAAGACACCATCTCATTGTGAAACCTTGGCTAGCCTAGAAATTGTTTTGTAGACCAGGCTGGCCTGGAACCTACAGAGATCTACCTGCCTCTGTATTCTGAGTTCTGAGATTAAAGACATATACTACCACACCTTACATCTTAAGAATTTTGTAAGTTCATACATTTCTTAGCTATTTCTTAATGAATGTTTATCTGTTCATAAATTATACTTTATTGACTATCATTATATATGTATATATATGTTTATATATATATGTTTATTCAGTATGCTATTATTAATTTTTTTGGGTGACGTAGCCTACAAAGTGTCCTCTTGTGTTTTCATATGGTTCACAAAATCTTTAAAGTACAAAGACTCAGATTGGCCTCAAACCCCTTATCTTCCTGTCTCGGCATTCTGGGAATGTTACTCTTAAGTTGTGATGTCAAATATTGAATCACAGTATTGAATTTACATCATGTACTTTGAACACACAGTTATAAGAGTATAAATTTTAAAATATATTTGTTTTGGTGGACTTTCAATTTGTATGTCTGGTATACATTGTGCTCTTAGAAGCACGAGGTGAGGAAGTAGCACTGCCGCTGTGTTTGTGTTGTCTATTAAAGCAACTATGGGAGCTGGAGACCAATCATCTTTGCAAGTGTATAAACCTAATACAGTCACTGTGAGTGTATATTGGGGATTTTCTCAGCTGTCAGGAAGCAGGTGTCACTCTCTATTTTAGAGAAATCACCATCAAATGCACACAACAATTGATGTGCCAGGAGATGAATCTGCAATTAAGTGTAGCAGATCACTGTTCGTGTGCCAGATTGATTTTCTATATAATACAGAAACACCTTCATGCTTTTTCTGAGATCAGCAGACATATAAACATCAGTACATATTTAATAGGTCCAGTTTTAGGTGTTTTGGTTCATCTGAACTCCTGGATATCAAAGACCTTCAAAAAGTCCATTCATCAAATAGTGACTTAATTTATTTAGATATGTAATCAATTCCAATCTGTGTCAAGAGAAAATATCTTGCCATAGATCTACTAAAAATATCTCATTGACCATTTTTATTCTAGAACTCAACCAGGTAAGTTAAGATAGAACAATTTAATAGATAAAACACTGGACCACCAGGGCTAAAACAAGGTAAAAACCAGAAGTTTTGGAGGGAAATATATTCTGTAAAAGGGGCAAAACATAGGAAAAAATCCTTCATGACCTCACATATGTGAGCAATCTAAAATCAGTTGCAGTTACAGAAGTAAAGACAGGTTAATAAGAGCTGGAGATGGGGATGTTCAGGAAGGAAGGAAGAGTGGTTGAGGGCACACAGTTTCAGCTAGGTAATAGGAACTAGCTCTGGGAATCCATGGGGGAGCATGTTTGCAGTAGCCAATGATAATCTGTTTTTGAAATAACTGAGTGTTTTACATGACACTAGATGAGGCTTAGATTGCCAGTTAGCTTACGCCAACCATTCTATAATGTATACAAATATAAAAATAATACTGTCTTCATTATATATATTTGTCAATTGAAAACAAGTTTTAGGGAGAAAATAATAATAAATACATAAATAAATAATTGGAGTTTATTAGGTTCCAGGGAGTCTGTCTGAGAAGAAAAACAACTTTAATTTGCTGAATTAAGTATCATCATTAGATTGTGTAAAAGAAAATGCAGTGAGTGCTGTATGAGAAGATGCCATGCCATGCTAATTGATTGTAGTTTTGTGTTGCCTTGTAGCCATTCTCCTGTGATGCACCCTGATGTTACTGGGGATACAGTTCATACCTTATCTATTATGTTATAGGTTTAAAGGAGTATGAGGAGGGTTTACTATAAAAGGCACCATTTCCCAATGTTCCCCTCAGTCCTTCCTGATCTTCAGGCTCTTGTCCTGCATCTGTGTGTGTTACTTTTCTTAACATCCTGTCTTATCCATGCTTTGAAAATTATATAGAGTAGGAATGAGCAGCAAAGGACAAAGACTTTACATTGCTGTCTCTGGACTAGACTGTGTGTGTTAAGGTTGTAACTGTTCTTTTTAACAAAAATTTTCTTGAAGAAAATGCTGATTCTGAAATATGGAATACTTTCCTTGTTTTCAGATGAATAATTGATTTCCACCTGTTATTTAATTAGTACTTTCATACCTAAATAGCCAGGTTGAAAAATCGTGTACTGTGAGAACAACAGAAAAAACTGTATGGTTCTCATTTCTCATAACTTCTCCAGTAGCTCTGAGAACCTAAAATGTTCTAGGATGCTTTCAGTAGAGCTTATCTTTTTCTGGTTGAATATATTAATGAACTATTTTGTAACATATATAACATAAATCTATATTCAGACAAGGGTGAGCAGTACATTCTGTTTAATGTGCGTGTTGTTTATTGTATATTTTTTGTGAAAAGTCATGTAGCTCTGACTGCCTCAAGGTTACTGTGTAGCTAACAATGATCTTAAACTCTTTATACTTCTGGAAATGCATGAGAAGAGTACTGGACTTACAGGTCTTAACACCATACCTATGTTTTACCTCCGCATTTCAGAGACTAAACCTAGGGTTTCCTACATGCTATGATAGTACTCAAGTAATGAGCAATATCTGCAGTGTACACGTATCACATTTGATCTTAAATAAAAGAAAGATGGACTCTTCTCTCACATCTCTTTGTAATATTAAGATTTATGATGGTAAAAACTGACACATGTGTCATTGTAGATGCTATTTGATAAATATGCAATGAAAACTAAAATCAGCTTACATGGTGATTTGCTTTTAACAGATTCTTGTCAAGTTTTACTTGTTGTTGTTGTTGTTGTTGTTGTTGTTGTTGTTCTTCTTCTTCTTCTTCTTCTTCTTCTTCTTCTTCTTCTTCTTCTCCCTCTTCCTCTTCCTCCTCCTCCTCCTCCTCTTCTTTCCCCTCTTCCTCTGTCTTCTTCCTTTTACTTTTTCTTCTTCCTTGTACTTCTTCTTCCTTCTTTTTATCTTCTTCCTTCTTTCTTCTACTTCCTTTTCTTTTTCTTGTTTTCTTCTTCCTCTTCTTCCTTCTTCCTTGTTTCTTCTTCCTCCTCCTCCTCTTCCTTTGTTCTTCTTGTTTTCTTCTTCTTCCTCTTCCTTCTTCTTCCTCCTTTTTCTTCCTCCTCCTTTTTTTTATATTAATTTTAATATTTTAGGGTTTTTTTTGATACTTTATTTACATTTCAAATGTTTTCCCCTTTCCAGATCTCCCCTTTCAACCTCCCTATTTCCTCCCTCCTCCCCCTGCCTCTATAAGGGTATTCCCCCACCCACCCACTTTTTCTATCTATTTTTTATTTGGTTAGTCTACTTCTCTGTGTTTTTCAAACTATCAATTTGCCTCATAGCTGTAATTGAGAAGCAGCTGTGATTTAAGACATCAGCTACAGCACTAACTCAGGGCCAACTCTGACTCATATTTTAACTACATGACTGTGATCCCATCATTACTAGGTATGAAGTCTCCTGCAGAGTGAGAACATTCATACAATTCTGAAATAGCTCAAAGACAAGTGTTGGTTAGCTTTTTCATGCTGTGATAACATGCCTGAGAAAAGCAGAGTGTAAGGAAGGAATTGTTTATTTTTGGCTCATGGATTGCATAGATAAACAGCATAGTGTTGAAGATGGCAGGAACATGAGACATACTGTGTCCACAATCAGGAATCAGAGAGTCTTACGTGTTGATGCTGAGATGATTTGCTTTTCCCTCTATCTTCAGTTGGAGTCCAGATGATGAGATGGTGATACCTACCTTTAGGGTGAGTCTTCCCTCTCTAACCAGTTAAACCACTGTAGAAACACCCTCATAGACAAGTGCAAAATTGTATCATTTACATGATTCTTATACAATCAAGTTGATTATTAAGGTAAACCTCAAACCTCTTGTATTTCAAGTGAAAATATTTTCTAGTTTCGAATGATGAGAAAAGAACACAATATATTTTCTCCTACTAGTTTTTGCCTCTTTCTTTCCCTTCACAGCATTGTCTTCCTTGTGAGTTTTGTCCATAACAGAAATTTAGTAATTATATTTTTTCCTAGAAAGACCAAAATGAGAAGTGTTTACTTTATATTATACTGATATTAACTTTAGATTAATATATGACCTCTTGATCTTGTTCATCTATAGATGGACTCTGAACTTATGGTTCTGTGAACACCAGTATCATCATAGCCTTGTAACCTACCAGAAATTGAAATATGTGTTCTTCACTTTCCAATCCAATAAAGCAGAAGGTGGGGCTTCGCGGTCTGTTCTACTGATTCATCAGAGGGTTTCAATGCAAGTTTAGTTTGAAACGCAATGGAACAGGGAAAGAGGAGTAGAGGATGATATCAAGCTTGTATGGTGAGCAATCACAAAGGAACTATAAGTTCACAGCACATGTCTCGAAGGAATTTAAGAAATCTGAAGTAAATATGACAAGGTTACAATAGGTCAAGTGCTTGCAATTAAAGAAAAAAGGTATTTTGTTTAAGAACAAAAATGAAGGCTGGCATGCCTAGTTACCAACCATTATTGAACCAAATTCAGTTAAATGCAACAGACAAAACCTCTCTGAATATACCTTCAATCAGTGATGGATGCATGTTTAGGAATTATTTGGAGATGTGATTTATTTTAACCAGCTCCATTACGATAACATTAAGAACATGGAGATAGTAATGCCCTCACATACTTCATCAGATCATGGACTTTGAGGAATAAGGAAGTGTTTAGAGAAATTCAAGTCTACTAAAATCACAGATTCCTAAAATCATACTTCTCTCTTGGTGTGCCTTGCATTCTTGCACATTCTCTTGGAACTTAAGACAGGGAAAGAGAGGGGTGGAGAAGGGTCTGGAGAAGTGGTTCAGTGGTTAAGAGCTCTAACTGATCTTGCAGAGGACCTGGACTGAATTCTAAACACCTATATGGTGGCTCATAGCCATTTATAATTCCACATATAGGAATCTGATGTCCTTTCCTAGCTTCTGTGGGTATTGAATATGCACGTGTTACACAAACACATATGCAGACAAAACACTCATGAAACATAATTTATAAAAGGTAATTTTGAAAAGGTAATGTACCTTCATAAAATGTAATTTAATGTGGTTTTATTTTGATATTAATAAAGGAAAGAAAAGTTTGGGAAAACTGTAGTCCAATTTGTTGAGAAAAGTCATGTAAAGATTGAAAATGCTTGTAAGGGAATTAGTATCATTTTGTTTGTCTATGGCGATGAAGTTTAGCAGAGCAAGAAAGAAAACAAGAAGATAACAGTTTGCTGTCAAAGAGTATCTACCTGACAGCTAGTCAAAAGTAGATGAGAAAAGAAACAGACCTAAGGAGAAAATCTCATAGATATTTTAAAGTCCAAATGTGCAACAATTGAACCCAACAACCTGGTACAATGGGATGGGATAGAGTACAGAATAATTGCTGTGGACATAGGGATTTGAAAAGATTGTGCAACAATTGCCTATGAAAACAAAAGAATAAGAAATGATTGGACACAATAGATCAAGTAATATCCTCATACACTACAGACAGTAACTCTCTTAAGCATTGTTTTTCATTATATTTGTAAAATATTTTCAATTGTCTAATATGCTAAATTATCTGTCTTATGAAACTATAAAAGTAGATTTATTTGTGAAAGCGTGAGAGTGTAGTATGTCAGGAAATCAATTTGCATGAGAAAAGAGTTTTATCTTTAAGATGTTTCTTATAGTTTGTATCCCAGAATTAAACTTCTGTGAATACAGAATATCATCCCTTTCAAAAGCACCTCTATTAGAACTCAGACCCACTTTAGACCTAAATCAAGGTTATCGATTTAATATTTCTTAAGCTATCAAGAAAAAAATGTTATTTTTGCTGTCTTACTCGCTCATGTTCTCAAACCTGTGGGTTTCTCTTCCCTCTTTCTTAATGCCTGAAACACACTTTATCGTCTACTTTATATGCTATACTTACATGTTATCCATTTTGATTGAAAAGAAATAAGAAAATAAAGCTTTGAGACTCTTAGGAAAAATATCATTTTCCAAATCAATTTTGAAAATTTTACTTGCAGAAGTATTCAATGACTTGGAGGGTCACATTTTAAAATCATTTATTTATTTAATTTACAACCATATATCGGCCCTTTCTCTCCAACTAGTATCCCCTCATGCAAGTCCTCCTCCCGTTCCACCTTCCCCTTCCGGTACAAGTGTGTGTGTGTGTGTGTGTGTGTGTGTGTGTGTGTGTGTGTGTGTGTAGGGAATATGGAAGCCAGTAATTAGTATTGTTGAAATCTATTGCAAGTGGCTATTTTAAGTCAAAGATTCTGTGTAAGAGGGTTTAACAACACAGAAACTACACCATTAAGGCAAAGCAAGATCCTGCTCATTATCAGAAGTCAATATATTACAGTGAATGAATATATAGACATTGGCTTATATCTGGGATATAAGGAAGCAGTGTCTGGAGCGACTCACACACAAACTCTCTTTACATTGAAGTGGACACAATTTTTTTTAATAAACTGGGAAATTAAGCTTATAGTACTGATAGGAACAAAATTAAAGAATATTTTCAGTTTATCTTTAAAAAGAGAATATATATATCATCTGCTCAGTGAATGAGTTTGTGCCGAGTGAGCACTGTCAGTCTTGATTCCCTACACTACAGCAGTAACTACAGGATCCGGACCATCTTTTCATTAGAGTTACATATAACATGTGGATTTTAAATTCAGCAGTCAAAAGTTAACACTATTGTTTCACTTCCTTTCTATTTATTTACAGGATTCCTATCAATTCTTTTCCCCTAGATTTATATTAATTCCTTTTTATAAGAAACTCATCCAAATAAATTGTCATAAAATTTGAAGTCCATTAATAGAGATAACTCCCCATTTATTGTAGTTTTGACAATGCCACATGTGTGACAGAGAGTTGTACAGATTTTCAGCAGGTATATGCAGACCTAGAAAGAAGTTATTGTGAAAGAGGTGAGAAGGGGCAGTTGGCAACATGGCATATGTGTATGAAAGTGTACCTCTTGGAAGCATCTCAATTCTTTTAGGCAGCATATGTTTTAAACTTTGTATAAGAATATTAGCCACCATGCAGTACAATCAGATGTGTTGCATCCTGTTTGGAAACTCATCACCCTAGATGCAAACCAACAAAAAACAAGAAGACAGATGAAGGGGAAAGAATCTGAAAGAGAATATGTAATTAAAAGATGCCTTTGTGCAGAGAGAGACGTGAAAAAGGTTGTCCTTGCAAACACACTGATTTGAGACAGCCGAGAAAAACACTTATTGTCCCTTTGAGAAGATAAGATAAGAGTTAGTATTATGTCTGGAAACAGTTTTAATACTGTCATCTATGAGATTTCTCTGTGTGTTTGCTTATGATAAAATAAAATGTAGAGGGATGTGGTGCTCCAAGAATTCTTTGTCTCTGAATCCTCTCTGGGAGGCAGAGCTGAGCCTTCCAAAAAGATTAATATTGAAATTGACCTCCATAAATGCAAATCACTAAATGAAACATAATTTACTATTTTACTTTATTGATTATGAGGCAGTATATTTAATGATATATTTATTTTTCTCAGAATGAGCTCTTGGAAAAATTAAGTTTTAATGACTTGTCAAAGTACAATGTTTAACAAATTATACCAAATATGAGGAAAAATAGAAAAGAATACAAGATGACTGAATTGAAGGATATATATATATATATATGCTTTAAACTCATAGAGTTTGACCTACATCTATTTATCAACAGACCTGAAGATTAGATTTTTCCAATTATTGTGGATTATGTGCTGAGAAATAAAGTAAGGTTAAGTTCTGATACAATTTTTGTTTATTTGAAGCAATGCAATATCTTGGGTTTACTAAGAATGGATTAAGATTATGTTCTTGTCTAGTTTAAATTGTAGTAAATATTTTGAACTCATACGATAACATATCTTATCAGTTTGGCAGAGATAGCATCTAATATTTGGTACGAAGTACATTTTATATACTTTTATACTATCCCTCACTTATACTAAGAGTGCCTTTAATACATTTGAACAAACAGAATGCTATTTTAGAGACTTGATGTGGGAAGGGACAGGAGAGATGGCCAGATGGCCATGAGAATGAATAGAAATCTGCAACTGATGGGGGTGGGGAGCTGGGAAGCATCTCCAGGATGTGACAGAGACCTGCTGTAAGGGTGACACCCAAGAATCAATGAAGGTGACCTTAACTGTGACTCATAGCATTGGAGATATGGAATCCAAAAAGACCACCTCCCATTGTGAGGTAGGAACCCCAGTGGAGCCATAGGGACATCAACTCATTTACAAAAGTTTCAACCCAAAATTTATCCTGTCTATAAGAAATATAGGGATAGGGAATGGAGCAGAGACTGAGGAAATGCCCAACCAAGAGCCAGCCCAACTTGAAGACTATCCCATGGGCAAAAAAAAACCAATCCATGACACTATTAGTGTGGTCAATAATAATAATTTAAAAAACCTGACAAATTCAAATGGCATAGTGTAATATGGAAGAACAAAGCAATAGTGAATGTAACAGGGACCAGTTAAATACATTTTCTTCTAGGAAAAAAATGGAATCCCACAAACAATTTGGTCTTGTTTTAGAACTGCAGGTCCTATCTGAACAGATCTTCCCAGATGTTCTGTCATGAATGTAGAAGAATGCACTATGCATTTCTTTAAGCAGAATGGGATTGTATTAACCTCATTTAGTTTCAGATTACAAACTCTCTCAATTCGTATTGCATTGAAAGTTGAGTCTACCTTAAATACACTTTAGTTTTCAAGCATTAGACTCAAAACTTCTACAGATAATGTGGTTTGGTATTTGCAATAGCTGCTTGACTGCTGTCCCATTTGCGGTTCCTTCCCTCAGTTTGTCATGTATCAGTGTTAAGCAACTGATAAAATACCTGTGGAGACACCATCAAATCAGACTGTTCAAGCAATGGTGACTCTTTCTGTTTGTGGTTCAGGGTTTGGAAAGCACTGTTTACTCAGTTATAATCTTAACTGATTCTGGCCCGGTAGGTAAACCATGAAGTTGGAAAAAGAAAAAAGAAAACAACAACAACAACAACAACAACAACAACAACAACAACAAAAACTGAAGGACAATGACCTGGATTGAACCTGAAACATGTCATGAAAAGTAGATTATATTAATTCACACAATAATCCATTTTTAAATTGTAAAAATGCAAGACACCCTTTGGTTTATCAATGCTAGAATGAATGAAAATAATTTCTTTAATGCAGGAATTTCATTAGTTTATGAAAATTTATCACATGAAAAGCAAACATTTTAAAAATTCTTCCTATCTCACTGAGCTTTTTGTTTGTGAATACTCACAGTCTTCATCTGGTGTATGATGCTTGTGTTCCTTAGTTGTTCTTTTGTGTAGATGAATTAAAAATTTATACATTCAGTAAAAATACATTCAGTATTTTCTTCACATACTCTATTACCTCAATTAATATATTTCAGAATACAATGGGTAATGAGCAATGGAACTCTTGGTGGGAGTTGAGGTTTATGTTTAAAGAAAGAGATAAAAATAGTACAGAATTTTATATCAGAATACAGTTTTTCAGCAAGTTTGCATATCAATTGAAATTTCTAAAACCATACTTTAAAGTCTTGACTTTTAAATTCTTTATATGCTAAACTATAATACAAATGGTAAAAAATATAGAAATGTAGTGATTTATTTCCAAATCTAATTATAAGTCCTATTTAGATTATTGTGACAGGAGATAGTATTATATGACAATTAATAACATATAAAATAAATAGAATTAGAAGCATATTCAGTGTACCATATGTCCAGAGATAAGAGAATAAGGGCAATTAGCAAAAATTGAGGGCCACAAATAATAAAGTTGTCATACTGAAGTACAAAACAAATTGTTTTCTTTTTCTATGGATTACAAATTTTACAAACAGGAACCAATGTGCTTTAGCAGCTTTTATATGTGTGAGTTCTGACCAATGATTTTTAACCAACTAGTTTACTTTACCTGGACTGCATCTATATTTTAAAAAATGACTCAAATCATCCCACATTTGATATTTCTGGCTTGAGTGTCCATTGCACTGAGGTTCTAATTTCTTGAGTTGTGTGTCTATTACTTCTTGAAGACAGCAGCATACCAGTGATTAAGAAGACTCATCCTTGCCTTTTGTTTTGGGAAAACCACTAATTCTATAGGCAATACAGATACAATATAGAAACAATGTGCTTAATTGGATTTTTTAGGCTAATGTAATCTGTCATGTTTTCATTCTGATGTTATTAAACTTATTAGTATCAAGGTCTGATCTTTAAAAATCCTTGAAATATTTTTGTATTTATTTGTGTACCAGAACTTCAAGAATATGGAATAGATAGAGGGAATGTATGTATGTATGTATGTATGTATGTATGTATGCCTACTTATTTGTTCATGCACCATGTGCGTGCAGTGCCTGCAGATGGTGGAGGAGGCAAGGCGCTATAGTCACAGGTGGTTGTTTGCCAGCTGATAGGAGTGCTGACAACTAAACCCAGGTCCTCTGAAGTAAGTAATCTTAAATACAGAGTCATCCATTCAGTCCACTATAAAATCTTCCTATTTATTTCTACTTTTGTCCCAAAATGAGGAGCCACATAATTGCTGCAAATCATTGTGTTCATTAAAAAAAGTAATAGTAGCAGCTAATATATATGAGATACTAGTTGCACGCCAGGTATTCTGAATTGTGTTGTTCTGCATGCACTATGTTTTCACTTTCAGAGTATTCACTGAGAATGTCCTTTTATAATCTCTTTGACATATCAGTTAACTTAGGTAATTAGACTTGAGGCTATATTGTCATCCCCAGAACTGTAAAGAGCACAGCCTTAGATTTTAAATGTTTCCCTGACCAAACACCTCATTTCATCTGAAGAAACCCCATTTCAAAGAGAAATTTATTCAAGAACTTATACACAGCTTGAAAGTCAATTGTAGGTTTTATTCAGGTCTCCTTTTCTGCAGTGGGTGTTCCATTCCATGGAATTTTAAGTCAGGTTGATAGAACTTTAACAAAAACCTTAATATTTCTGATATACTATAACTTAATCAACATAGACATTGCAAATATTTAGTTTTGAAATTTTTGTGGGATTCTGGAATAATCTACATGTAGACCAACATGCTAGCAGATATGACTGAGGAGTCCACATGCTAACACATGGGAAATATCTTTCAGCAAAATCCTTCTCATGTTTGATAAAATACAGTTTTATTTTTAAAAAGGTATTGTTTGGTGCCAGCTGAGATGGGTCAGTATGTACCTATCATGAAAGAATTCAAATGAAAGTTCTGAAACCAGAATGAATGCATGTGAATTCAGGGCAGGCAAAAGACATGGTGATCACCTGTAATACTAGAACTTCATAGTTAAAGACAGGGGATGCCTGAAGCATACATGCATGTGTGATTGTGTGTGTGTGTGTGTGTGTGTGTGCGCGCACGTGTGCACACACGTGTGTGTGTGTATGTGTATATGACACACTCATGTGCACACATGTGCAGGCACACACGCAATTACTTATTGAATTGTAAGCAGAAACTTTTGCATAGATGAGTTATGACTAAATCTAACTTTGAAGTACCATTAAATTTATCTGTTAGGTTAGACCCAGTTTTGTTATCACCTGTTAAAAGAGGGAAAATTATCTTTCAACCTGTAGAAATGTTGAACTATCTGAAAGTCTAATGTACTTACCATTCATCTTGCCAGAGAAAGATAATCAAGCTATAACTTCCTGAGATCATAAGAGATCAATTATAATTAAAGGACACACACACATAAATATACACACTTCTATTTCTGATAAATTTACTATTTATCTTATAACATTAAAGTTCAGCATTCATGCTTCCTTTACTTTAGAATTTAACAAAATAGCACATATAATGTGGCATTCAGTCTATTTTCTATGTAGGAATTTAACACAAAAGTAATATTTTTGAAGTCCATTGATCTGGCACTGTAAAAGTTTTCCAAAAAGTAACCTCACTTCATTAATAATTAAATGTCTCACTGCAGCTAATAGGGAGAAAATTATATTCTTAAAAGGTGAACATTTTTTCAATTTCCTCTATAACGATTCATCTTCTAGAATGTTTTCTCTACTGTGCCTATAGTTTTCAGGAATCTTGGTCTTGACATTCGTTAGAGGCACTGTTGGTGTAATGAAGAGAATGTGTGTCGCGCAATGTTTCTAATAGCAAGTGAATCAGAAACTCATGGATCAAGCCCTTAATCAGGTGCCCTGGCTATATTATTCTCATAGTAAAATGGAACAATAACTTAACCCAAATGTAAAGATTTATTGTGGCTATAATATGTACATATGGACTGTTTAAATGCAACCAAAAACCAAGATCTTGAATGATAGCAGGTGTCCTTAGCGTATTATAATGGAATTAATGCTGAAGTACCTGGGAAACATTACCTGGGCACCTGTCACCTTCAGACACAGACATGTTTCAGTATTAACATTAATGTAAGCCTCTTATTGCTTGACGGAATTATTGGGTTCTGCAAAAGGTTGCAAGATATACCCTTTCACCTCAAATAGAGAACTCGATTTAAATTTTTAGGCACTTTCATTGGTTTGTCAGATAGGTACATTTGAAAACATAAAAATAACAAATTAACTTTTAGCTGGAAACTTTGCTTCATCACGAGCTCTAGGATCTATTATAATATACTTCTCCACTTTGCTCTTCTACCATGTTCTAAAATATGGGTGTGTACATAGATGTGAACTTGTAGCTCAGTTTGACTCTATTTGCTTTAATTGACCACCTTTCATGGACTAAGTAATTTTTTTTTTTTTTTTTTGTGATCTGGAAAGGGAAAAATATGAATAAGACATAGTAGCGGTATTTGCCCTGAGGGCTTTAGTTCACCCAGGAAAGACAAATCAAAGAAGGTATAATATAGCCTGGCATGTAAGCTTCTGTTCAGCCCAGGGATATCTTTTTCTTAAGACCTTCTAAGAATATATACATACATATATGTAAACATATACATACACACACTCATTAAAGTTAATTGTATTGAATTTGATCCAAGCTACATTCCCCACTGGAACTGAAGATGAGTCAAATGCTAACTGTAAGGAAATGACCATGAAGTGCCATCCTACCACGCTTACTTTACCATCACAAATATATGCTCCCCTTCGCTCTTGGTCTTCCTTTTACTTTTTTTTGCCCCATGTGATGGATGGAATTTCTAATGTCATTTTCTTCCAGAACAGAAAGCAGACATTTTATTTTATAAGAGCTAACATAAATATTAATTAAAATAATTAATATTTATAATTTTATAATTTTGTATTTTCATGTGAAATCATATTAATTACATTATAATGCCCCCATCTTTTAAAACCATCCTGTGCTCTAAACTTCATTTTCACTGTGAATTTAAGGAAAGTAGACGTAGAGATGATGGAAAGTGGCTTGCAGTAAAATAATCTTTACTGTACTGGCTGTGTGTGTGTGTGTGTTGTGTGTGTGTGTGGTGTTTAAGGTTCTTTCTGCTTGCTTACTTGATTATTCTTCACAAAAGAAAAATACTCCAATTTTAAGTTTTTTTATTAGCATTGTCCAGGTCTTGATGGGGACACTGAACCCTCAAGGTCTCTATTATTTCTTTCACTATGGCAAACAATCTCATCCACCACAGCCTTGAGATTTTTTTTTTTTTTTTTTTTGAGATCAACAGATATGGTGGCTTCTTTTTGTGTCTGTGTGAGAACAGTTACTTTAGTCATCATAAATGACAGCAGCATATTTAAGAGAAGCCACATCACGGGCAAAGAATCCATGGCTGAAAATGGAAATTTCTTTCATGCTCCACAACCTTTGCCGGAATTGCTTGTTCCACAATTTTGATTGCCCTGAGCAAATGTTATGTTCATAAGAATCAGGTGGACTTGTTAAACTTCAGTAGCATTTCCTATAGGCTTCAAGGAATGAAAGTTAGGCACCAAAAAACATTTATACAGCCCAAATTCTCTGCTGTTTATATGGTTTCATGAACTTAGTGAGAAATAGATTCATTTGCAAATATTGATAACTAGGAGCTTCCTGCTGTCATACCTGCTGTGTCTTTTATTAGACCCTCTTTCAAGTCCTACAGCCTCTTTAGTTAACAACCCAAATACAAGGAGGGTGGAGTCTGTAAACAAACACAATAAACTAGTCTACCTTCCTTTCAGTAAATTCTAAAGTGGTCAAAAGCAGCAAAAAAAGAGTTTTAAACTAACTGTGGAAGAAGGAGGCAGACAGTAATTAGCATCGAGTCAGAAACAATGGACTAACCTTCTCTCCTTTAATTGCTGGTATTATTTCTATGGGGGAGTTTTCAGTGATGTCATCATGGACCATTCACTTCTCCTCAATGTAGTCTGATACAATGTTAACAGGAATTTTTTTTTTTTTTTTTTTTGCTTTAGAGTACGAACATTTGTGATAATAAATTATTATGTTTTGTTGTGTGAAATATTAAAAAATAGTGGCACGTTCCATGCTACACCCAGTTACTCTCAGCACCAACGGTCTCACTAGCCAGTTCTTAACTCATGGAGACTCTCTGACTCAGAGCTCCAAAATCTCTCCACCCAGCTTGCTAGGTTACCACTTATGGGTCACTAACAAGAGAAGGAAGACACAACACAAACTATTGTTACTTCAAAAACAATGGTAACTCAATCTCTGGGAACAACTAAAACATAATCTTGTAAACCTATTCAATCTAAATCATCCTGAGGCAAATCCTGAGGGATCCTCCATTGAAACTGGGAGACAGTAATAGCTACTGTCTAAAAAGACCCCCCTCTCTCTCCTGCTTTCTCTCTTCCACCTTCCAACCTGGAAGTCCTGCCTGCTTTCCCAGTGATTGTCTCCTTTCTTCATTAGGGGATGGTATACAAGAAGTCACCAGAGTACATGACTCATTCCTTGTTCACAGTCTATCCCAGGAGGGCAGAATTAGCATCAAACTACAAGCAACCCCAAGGCTATCCACAACAATGTTTTTTCTTGAACTTCTTTTTGATAATTTTACATGAGTACATGATACATTTTGATCAAAAAAGAAAAGAAAAAAAAATACTCCACTATACAAAAAAAACCCAGATGCATATCCATAAAGCTTTTTTTTTTTTTTTTCTTTTTCTTCGAGACAGGGTTTCTCTGTGTATCCCTGGCTGTTTTGGAACTCACTCTGTAGACCAGGCTGGCCTTGAATGCAGAAATCCACCTGCCTCCATAAAGCATTTTTTTAAGGCAGCCATTTTCAAGTTTTCAATAAGAAATAGTATACAAGATTGTGATAATAAGACATTTCTGTATCAGTGTTTTTCTCCAGCAGCTTCTGGAAAAGGTTAATAAGGTAACATGTTTAGAACTAGTGCTTCTTGTTGCTAAGATACTGTTTGAGTTTAATAAAGATGTTATTGGAATTATAATGACAAATGCTACTTTAGTGTTTTCACTGTGTTTGCTTTTGATTTAAGTAACTTTTATGTTAGGACATTTATTATCCATATGATCCAAGGAGGAAAATACTATTATCATCTGTAACTTCCAAGTAAGAATGTGAAAAGAAGAGGTTAATTATTTGTTCTTGGTGAAAGAACAAATCTAATCAATTTAGGTCCAGTAGGAATCTTTTTAGCACTGGTGCTGTGAATTTGTTTACTGTATTTCAGCTCTGTGGGTCTGCTCATGATGCTGATATTTTCTTATGCTTGTTGGGAATTTCTGTCTGGCCTTTTTCTGAGCATGCATCTCTTTGTGAAGATGTTTCAAATTTAATATCTTATCTTTTTTTTTTGTATTTTTTCTTTTATTGGATATTTTCTTTATTTACATATCAAATGCTATCCCTTTTCCTGGTATCCCTCTGGAAATGCCCTATCCCATTCCCCTCCCCATGCTTCTGTGAGGGTGTTCCCCTACCCATCTACCCATTCCCTCAACCCCATCTTCACATTACCCTACACTGCAGCACCTAGCCTTTACAGAACCAAGGGCCTTTCCTCCCACTGATGCCCAAGAAGGACATACTCTGCTTTATATGTGGCTGGAGCCATGGGTCCCTCCATGTGTTTTCTTTGGGTTGATGGTTTAGTCCCTGGGAGCTATGGGGTTCTGGTTGGTTGATATTGTTGTTCTTCTTATGGGGTTGCAAACCCCTTTAGCTCCTTCAGTCCTTTCTTTAACTCATCCTTTGAGGACTATCTGCTCGGTCCAATGGCTGGCGTTGAGCACACACATATGGCAGAGACTCTCACGAGATAGCTATATCAGGTTCCTGTCAGCAGTCACTTCTTGACATCTGCAATAGTGTCTGGGTTTGGTTACTGTATATGGGATGGATCCCCAGGTGGGACAGTTTCTGGATGGCATTTCCTTTAATCTCTGCTCAATACTTTGTCTCCATATTTCCTCACATTAATATTTTGTCCTCCTTCTAAGAAGGACTGAAGCATCCACATATTGGTATTCCTTCCTCGTGAGCTTCATGTGGTCTGTTTATTGTATCTTGGGTATGCTGAGCTTTTGGACTACTATCCACTTATCAGTGAGTGCATACCAAGTGTGTTGTTTTGTGACTGGGTTACCTCACTCAGGATGATATTTTCAAGTTCCATCCACTTGCCTAAGAATTTCATGAAATCATTAGTTTTAATAGCTAAGTAGTACTACATTGTGTAAATGTATCACATTTTCTGTATCTGTTCCTCTGTTGAAGGACATATGGGTTCTTTCCAGCTTCTGACTATTATAAATATGGCTGCTATAACATAGTGGAGCATGTGTCCTTGTTATATGCTGGAGTATCTTTTAGGTAAATGCCCAGGAGTAGTATAGCTGGGTTCTCAGGTAGTACTATGTCCAATTTTCTGAGTAACCACAAGACTGATTTACAGAGTAGTTGTACCAGGTTGCAATCCCACCAAGCAATGGAGGAGTGTTCCTCTTTCTCCATATCATTGCTAGCATCTTCTGTCACCTGAGTTTTTGATCTTAGTCATTCTGACTGGTGTGAGGTGAAATCTCAGGGTTGTTTTGATTTGCATTTCCTTGATTACTTAGTTAGAAAGAGCAATTTGCAAATTAATTTGGAAAAACAAAAAACCCAGGATAGTGAAAACTATTCTCAACAATAAAAGAACTCTTGGGGGAATCATCATCCCTGACCTCAAGCTGTATTACAGAGCAATAGTGATAAAAACTGTATGGTATTCATATATAGACAGGGAGGTAGATCAATGGAATATAATTGAAGTTCCAGAAATGAACCCACACACCTATGGCCACTTGATCTTTGGCAAAAAAGTTAAAACTATCCAGTGGAAAAACAGACAATATTTTCAAATTTAATATCTTATTTAGTATCAAATATAAGATATCATACTCGGCAGTCAATAAATATTCATTAACTGAATAAACAAATATACTAGATTATCTTTAGTATACTTAAGTGCAAAATACAAAAAGACATAGAAAAGAGAAGATTAGTAAATTTGGGAGAGCTAGATATCTAAAACCATTCCCATGGTTTTAGACATTCCCATGTCAGGAAATATCCCAGGTGGACACTGCAGTGTATTGACACTTATAGAATAGATACCTATCGATCAAATCCCCTCTGTGGATAATTGGAAGTTACCATGCTAACAATACATTCTAAATTATATAAAATATATTATTTTATTTTAATATTAAGTAATTCAAACATTTTTTATTTTGAGTTTAAAGAAGTCTTTTGATCTATTTCAAAAGAATATTGCTCTGTAAGACCTCTTTAGTATGTCCCAAAATCCTGTTAATTAAGTTATAGGTTTCAGCAGAATTAGACTAAAAGTAATTGCCCAAGTTTCCAATACAGTTTAAAGTATTTATTATGGTTGTGATGTAATAAGCAGTGTAATGTCTTTAAACACTCTGATAGGAAATCCTGTACTACAGGCTGACCATACCCCTGTGTGTGACTGCCTCTTTATCTCTGCTCAAATTTGTTCATTGCTGAAATGTCTCTTTTCTTTCTCCAGAGACGCTTATAAAATCCTGATGCTCCCTGAGTTAATCCTTAAGTTCTCATATTAGAGAGCATTCCTAGCAAAGTGCAGTCACTCTACAATGTCCTTCATCACCCCTGGCACTTTTGATCCCTATGATCTGTGATGCCACATGCAGAGTATATGGGTGTGAAGTGGTCTTTTTTACTCCCATGTGTTTTGATACAGCTTTTTCTTTTTTCCATATCTATAAGAAGTTTTCTTGAAGTAAAGAATTCATAAATGAGTACATTTCAGAATTCAGCTAATGCATAGTGAACAATCCTTTGGAAACGAACATTATACAAAATTACCCATGGTCTTTTGTTCAGAATTATGAAGATTTCTGTCTTTCCAAGGATTTTTAGGACAATGTTTCACATGTTTCTAGACCATTTATTCCTAGGAAAAGGCCTTTTTTTCCTTCTATTTTGTTGTTGCTTTTTTATTTTCAGAACATAATCCCCCATGAGTGGAAGTATGCAGATAAAAAAAAAGCAATTGGAGAGAAAGCATTGATTCCTCCTTCCTGCTAAGTGTGCAGGACCTTGAGTTTCTCACAGCTACTACCAAATCTATTTAACAGATATTTACATGAAAAGATGGCATGTAATTTCTATGGTATTGAAAAGTTCTTTCATGAAATTGTTATTACTGTTCGCATTTAATATTTATTTGCACATGTTTTGTGAAGCCTTTTATTATAGTCCCCATAAATAGCTGACTTTGGCATTTCTATTGGGGTTGTACGTTGTGTAGAAATACAGATTTCTGAGACTACTAATTTATGTTTTGACATAATTTCATCACTATAAATATTTATTAAACTATATTACAATAATGATTAACATTATACATAGCACTTATTGATAGAAAACTAGAGTTTGTAATTAATCTATGGGAGAAATTATGTATTCTTCATTGCTGTGTTCCCTCTCTCAATCCTACAAGTGCCTAACTAATTTTGTTTCTGTGATTTGAAATTGTTAGTTTAACTATCCTGGTTTTTTTGTTTGTTTTGTTTTTCCATATGAAATTGAGAATAACTCTATCCATGTATGTAAAGAATTGTGTTGGAATTTTGATGGGGATTGTGTTGAATCTGTAGATTACTTTTGGTAGGATGGTCATTTTTCTGTGTTAATCCATGAGCATGGGAGATATCTCCATCTTCTGAGATCTTCTTCAATTTCTTCTTGAGAGACTTGAAGTTCTTGCCATACAGATATTTCACTTGTATGGTTAGAATTACACCAAGATTTTTATATTATTTGTGAATATTGTGGAGAGTGTTGTTGCCCTATTTTCTTTCTCAGCCCATTTATCATTTGTATAAAGGAAGGCTGTTGATTTGTTTGAGTTAATTTTATATCCAGCCACTTTGGTGAAGTTGTTTATCAACTGTAGAAATTACCTGGTAGAATTTTTGGAATCTTTTACATATATTAACATATCATCTGCAAATAGTGATACCTCGACTTCTTGTTTTCCAATTTTTATCCCTTTGTTCTCCATTTGTTATCTTATTTCTCTAAATAGATCTTCAAATACTGTATTGAATAAATATGGAGAGGGTGAGCAGCCTTGTCTTGTCCCTGATTTTATCAATAGCTTTATGTATATATCCATTTAATTTGATATTGACTCTTGGTTTGCTGTATATTGCTTTTATTATGTTTAGGTATGGGCATTGAATTCCTTATCTCTCTAATACTTTTAACATGAAGTGCTGTTGTATTAATCAAATGCATTTTCTATATCTAATGAGCTGATCATGTGATTTTTTTAAAGTTTGTTTATAGATACCTGAATGAAGCCTACTTGATCGTGGTGAATGATGGTTTTGATGTAATTTTGGATTCAGTTTGCTAGGATTTTAATGAGTACTTTTGCATGGATATTCGTAAGCAAAATTGGTTTGAAGTTCTCTTTCTTTGTTGGTCTTTGTGTGGTTTAGGTATCAGAATACTTATGGTTTCATAGAATGATTTAGGCAGTGTTCCTTCTGTTTCTATCGTATGGAATAGTTTGAAGAGTGTTGGTATTAGCTCTTCTTTGAGAGTCTGACAGAATTCTACACTAAAACCATCTGGCCCTAGGCCTTTATTTGGGAGGAGAACTTGTGCAGGAATCACCATCTCTGACCTCAAGCTATACTACAGAGCAATAGTGATAAAAACTGCACGGTATTCATACAGAGATGACAGGTTGATCAATTGAATAGAATTGAAGACCCAGAAATAAACCTACAAACTTATGAAAACTTGATCTTTGACAAAGAAGCCAAAAACATACGATGGAAAAAGAAAGCATCTTCAATAAATTGTGCTGGCAGTGACCCTCTGTTCCTTCTAAATAGTTCATCGAGAGTTAATCTGGAAGTCAGCAAGCTGAATATACCTAGTACAGACAAGAAAGGGGAGTATTTTAGGCTTCTTTTTTGTGTTTTTTTTTTGTTTGTTTGTTTTTTTAATTTTAAACATAATGTATGCTTCTTTTATTCTCTAAATATATTTTCTAAGAAAAACAAGCTCAAGGGCAAGACATTCATGTAATATGCAAAATTGTCTGACAGTGACCAGGTACTAATGCTACTTTGGCTTCTTTATAGCCACATGGATTTAAACATTTGAATTTAAACCACAAGAAAACAAAACAAAACAAAAACAAACAAACAAACAAACAAACTTACCTTGTTGGGCTTCATGGTCAGATTTCTAATTCAGTGTTTAGAGCCAAATAACACATTGTGAATAATTGCTTAGATTGTATTGATGAAGCTTTACCAAGAACCTTTCCCTGGGAGTCACTGTTTGAGAGAATAGAATAAGACAAGAGAAAAGGACAAGTTTTGTTGGTGTTCATTTGTACCTAGTAATTGTTGTACTTATTTATTGTGACAGCACTGTCCAAATGAAGAAAACTCCCCATTCAGTAGGCACACACACACACACGTGTGTGTGTGTGTGTTTGTGTGTGTGTGCACCTGTGTGAATATATACAATAAGCATGAGCCATGAATTCTATTGCTATTAAAGTATAAAGCCTGATCCACATACATTATATCGTCATGAATCAGTAAGGACACATTGTGATTTGATAGGCCTGGTATTACTACTCATGGAAGTATTTTTGACTGTCTTAAAATTAAACATTTTGTACATTGGAAGAAGTTAAAGCAATGACTACACACTGCATCTGAAAGGTTAATGGCACGTTTCCTTCTTTAAAAATGTTTTAACATGTTATTTTTATTTTATGTGTATGACTATTTTGCCAGAACATATGTATGTGTACCACATGAAGGCCTGGTACCCATGGAAGTTAGAAGAGAGTGTCAACATTCCCTTGTTCTGGAGATAGGGGTGGTTATGAATCTCCATGTTGGTGTTCAGAATTGAATTTGTGTTCTCAATAAGAGGAACCATCGCTTGTAGACACTGAACCAACTCTCCAGGCCTGAATTGACTTCATAGTGGTGGTAATTGTCAGTATCATGAGACTACTATCCTCCCTGACAAATTAACCTGCTTGACTATCATAGAACAGTGTCAAAAATACCTTTCCCATTATTCAGTAATTTGATGTCAAGGAGGCTGAGAAATATTAACTAATATGTTTGCCTAAATAGGAAATTTATTTTTATACCACAAAAACGTTTCTAGAATTTCATCTTTATGTAAGGTCAAATTATTAGTATTATATTAAGATGTTGTACTATAAAGTGGGTAACTGAAAGAAACCGAGAAAATACATGATTACAAATTTTGCTTAAGAAATTGATTTATTTGCTAATGTTTGCAGAAGACCCTTGTCTTTAATCACACAGTAGTGATTATTTTTAACTGATGGATATTTATTCCCTCCTCAGTCAAAGGTATAGAGGAGTGCTGACATTAGGTTAGTCCATTTATATTTATGACTTGGAAATTTGTATTTATATATGTATATATACAAATATATGTATATATATATTCTCTTTCTCTGTGTGATGTGTGTATGTGTGAGTACCTAAATATAAGATAATATTTGGTATTTGGATCTGTCTTATTACCTTGGTTGAAACAGGGTCATTCTTGATTTTTGCTTTATGGAGCACTCTAGGCTGCTGCTCAGGCTGTCAACTTTGGGTTGATTCTGCCATTTCCATTTTTATCTCCTTACAAGAGTGCTGGCATTAAGATGTCTGCCACCATATACAACTTTTTTACATAAATCCCAGGAATGGAGACCAAACACAGGAAATCAGATCACTGTGGCAAGTACTTCTGTCTGATGGGATTTATCACTGGCCCCAGATTGAATCTTAGTTACCACTCCTGGATATTCTGAAGATAATCTTATGTAACGTAAGTTTTTTTCCTGGCCAATAATTTTGCTTTTGATCTTCAATCTATACTGAAAAACTGCAAACATTAAGAAAGGATCTCATTGACTATTTTTATACTAAATTGAATTCAACTGAAACAAATAACAGCCGAATGTCTTTGGTGGTTTACCTTTATTTTTATTACTAAAAGCTGCGTATGCCACCTATCCAAAGGCACTAATGTACACTGGAGGATCTTTGTTGTCTGAAGCCTATTTGAAATTGATATTTGAAATAAAGTCTTGATTGTAACCCAGCTTGGCTTCAAACTTGCAATCCTCCTGGTCTAACCTCTTGAGAGCTGGGCTTACAAATGTGGACCACTTCACCTGGCTTTTCATATTAACTAATTCTGATTACTAATAAAATGTCCATATGCTTGGAATTGAGACTATTGCATCATTTAGTACATAATCAATCTCTCATTAATCTGGGGAAATACTTTTTCACCCCACAATACGGTATAGTGGAAACCACATTTATAAAGATGTCTGTATTCTTGATTGTAATTCAAATAATTGTAATGTAATCTTACAGACATAGAAACTAAAGAGAAAACCATATGCCCAAGTTTTATACATGGAAGATGTGTCTCATTGACCCAGTATTCAGTGGACCACTTTCCACAATATAAGCAAATTGCTTTCATTTGTCTTAGAGAGTTGTGATACATCGCAGGAAAGAAGAAAAGAGAGTCTTTAGAAACACAGAGGAATAAATGTAACATATGCTAGCATTCATGTTTGCTGCATTTGATTTCTTGTTAATGCAGTACTGTTCTGGACTGTGGCTTAGCCTGTTTGTTTACAGAGAGAACTATGTTTACTTCTAAAAACTTTTTTATTTTGCATCATGAGGTGGGAGTGTCCTTGATGGAACATATAAGTAAGAAAGTTCTAACATGTATATGGGGGCAACAGAGGCCTGCAAGTATGATATGCATCAAGAGAAATTAGGGAAAAGTACCAAAGTGACTGCCAACCCACCCTGTAGGAGATCCACTATTATATTAGGATCATTAAGGACTATGCATTATGAACTGTACTTACTACTGATCGTCATTTCATCCATTTTATTCCATAATGTCTAGTTTATAGTTATCAGATTCTTGAAAAAATAATTAAAACTAATGAATAAATCGTAAAAACTATTTAGTCATAAATGATTTACAAATTATTTTTTAAAACAATTTGTATATTGAATTAATTTAGCACAAATCCATTACATCTATGTACACAATATATATTGAATATGTTTAAAATAAAAAAAATTGCACAATTCTATTCTATTCTATTTTTTCAAATTCTCAAAAGGAGTACTTTTATCATTATTTTTTGTCAAATACAATTAAAATAATTTGAAGTGCTCAAATACTAATTTTGTGGGTTTTTGTCTGAAGAGATTAGATGAAGAATTAGGCTTACCTAGGGAAATTAGAGACAGGAAATTTAAGCTATATGTCACAGACATATAAATGGTAAATTTAAATACCATTAGACTGGTATTTAAATGTAATGTTTTAATTTTTGTAAAAAAAAAATAACATATGAGATGTGGAGATCCAGGGAGATTCCACGTGGTGATATCAGATGTTAGACTGATGCATCTACACACTACGTTAGGCCATGCACTATTGTCAGACAAAGTAGAGTCTCCTACCCAAGAAAGAATCAGCCTTATCAATATCTTGCTTCTAGATGTTTTGTCTTCAGGACTGCAAGCTAAGAACTGATATTTTTTATGGCCTCCATTTAATGGTTATTAGTTTGGATATCCTCAGGGAACAAATATTATGAACTGCTAATAAACAAACCATTAGGCCAGATAAAGAAGAGCCTTGCACTCAAAATTGCATAAAGCATATGAAGTGAAGGCCTCTTTCATTTCAGGATGATACCTTTATAAGACCAATGTGCAACCCTAATGTTGCTTCAGCAAGGAAGCTCAGAGGCAGGCTGAAGGCAGAGGTGGACAGGGTGTTGAAAAGTCTCTTAATCTCAACATCATTCTCTCATTAGTATACCTTTCCAAACTAACCTGAAGTCACTACTTGAGTTCCGAAAATGACATCTACACTTGTGACTTGAAAGGAAGGAAATTCCTCCCATGTGCTTACCATTAAGCATGCTTCTCACAACCACAAGTTACAGTTAAGTTCTGATCACCCAGGCGAGCTATAAGACCCCAGTTCTCACTGGGTAAGGTTTGAAGTATAGGTTCTTTTCCAGTCAATCTGAATTTTACCTGATCTGAAGTTGTATTGATGATAAATAACAGAGAATAGAGATAGTGATAGGAAGTGGTTTTCAGACCAAACAAACCTTCACGGAGATAAATCCATGTGGAAAAAACTTTTATAGGACAAACTTTTTTTATAGGTTATTTTATTTATGTACATTTCAAACGTTATCCCCCTTCCTGGTTTCCCCTTTGCAAGTCCTCTATTCCACCCCTTTCTCCCTGATTCTATGAGGGAGCTCCCCTACCCACATAGCCATTCCTGCCTCACTACCCTAGCATTCTCCTACACTGGGACATCAAGTCTCCACAGAACCAAGGGCCTCCAGTCCCACTGATGCCAGATAAGACAATCCTCTCTACATAAACAGCTGGAACCACAGGTCCTTCCATTTGTACTCTTCAGTTGGTGGTTTATTCCCTGGGAGCTCTGGGGAGTCTGGTTGGTTGATATTGTTGTTCTTCCTACGGGGTTGCAAATCTGTTCAGTTTCTTCAGTCCTTCCTCTAACTCCTCCATTGAGGTCCCCGTGCTCAGTCCAAAGGTTGGCTGTGAGCATTTGCATCTATATTTGTCATACTCTGGCAAAGCATCTCAGGGAACAGCCATACCAGGCTCCTGTCAGTAAGTGCTTCTTGGCATCGGCAATAGTATCTAGGTTTGGTGTCTGCAGATGGCATGGATCCCACGGTAGGACAGTCTCTGGAAGGCCTTTCCTTCAGTCTCTGTTAACTGAAATACCCACCAAAGGGGAGATAGAACCTGTAGAGACTGTATGCAGAGGTTAGGCATGGACCCCAGTTGAGGGATGGGGCCACCCACCCATCTCAAAAATATTAACACAGAATCGTATAAACTTTAAGAATAACTGACTTACATCTTGTAAGGGTAGTAATTATGTCTAGTAGTTCATGACATTAACCATTATCCTGGATACTATTCCTGAGGATTTCCAAGGCTTTACACAGTCAAGTGTGAGATCCTTGTACTGTACATCATATCATCCATGTTCCCCTTTTCCTTCTTTGCTCCAATCATGATAAGGTTCTGCAAGTTTTTTTTTTCTCTTCCTAATAATTGAAGTGTCCATTTTTCTCACGCCTCTCTGTGTATTCTAGAAAGCCAGGTAATGATTATTTATCCCCGGAATCCCTGCCTATATTAATCTTCATTGGCTCATGGCTAAGCTCCCTATGTACACTCCTACTCATTTTTCAATGTGTACCTCCTTTGTGATTCACTGTCCATCTGTCTTCTTGACTAAGGAAGACTCAATTCTGTTAAGTTCACTCTATTGTCTTCATGTGTATAAGACAGTCATGGACATATGTATAGTTAGCCCTCATTAATTCTGTATTTTAAATTAAACATATTCTTCAGTGTAATGAGGAAATCACTCACAAATTAATATGTAAGACATATTAATGGCTATTTTGTTTACTGATTAGGTCATTATCATCACACGAAACTTCTTCAGGCTTGAGCATCATTGTTCAACTGCAGTAGTGCCTTATGACTATTTTCTTAATGGATTTATTTGAGAAGAGATTTTAACAATAAATCTCTAAGATTTTTTTCTGTGGCCACATACATAGTTCTTGAAGCTAGATATATGCTAGAAAAGAATCCAATACTTAAAGATCTTTCACATACAGATAAATTATTCATATATTTGGCAGTAAGACATTTTAATAAAGAACACATCAAAGTCACATAACAAGGTATTATGAGGTTCACTACAACAAATTGGACAGCATAAACAATGGCAGGGAAATATCTTCAAGATAACTTCCTGCTTTGCTAAGTGAAGAGAATGTATTTCTGTATAAGAATGGGTCTAAAAATTATAAATACAATGGTCAAGTGTTGCTTTATTCAGTTATTGCTAAATGGACTTATCTCTGAAATTTTTGTCTTTCTAAAATGTGCTCCATTTAAAAAGAAAATAAAATTATATATATAATTTTAATTTTATTGTATATATAAATCAAATAATCATCTTTGTCACTTACAGCATCTTTCTGAAAGCTATACCTTAATTACATATCTCAGAATGGCCATTGCAGATGAATGAATTGGATGATATTAACTGATTTATTCATGTTAATTTACAGAAACACAAAACATATTCCACAGAACTGTTTTGTGCCATAATAGTAATGAAAACATCGGAATATCTAGACATAATTTCCTGCTCATGTACTGTGGGAATCAGAGTAAATACTCAGTATGCTTTTGTGGGATTTCCATGACCATGCTATAGAGTAGATATAGGCCATTTCCCAGAATATGAATCTTCCTAACCATTCACAGCCCAGTTCAGATGTTGTCAGGAGTCAGAGAAGGTGTGGAACTTTATGAATGCAAAGCACCCAGCTTTTTGAAACCATATTAGATTGACATTGTATGCAAGCTGATCAGCCAGCTATTTCCACTGTCAATATGACTATATAGATATATACACATTTGTATATCTGTTTTCCTGAATTGTTTTCTTAAGTTATAATAGATTCTAAGGTCGGAATGAGGATCCAAACTTAAAATAGAAATACATTATAGGCCTCTTTCTCGAAACTTTTTCTGTTTTGTTTCCCTCCTCCCCAACACACAGAACACACACACACACACACACACACACACACACACACACACACATTAAGGGTAAATTCTAATTTCCACCAAATAAAACTTCATATATTTTTTATTTTTTTATTTTATTTGTTCTTTTTATGTCAAAATACCAACTTTTACATCATTCCTGTCTCAGAATGAATGTGTCAAGAGTGTGTGAATATGTGGTTAGAGTGTTCAGCATCCCCTTTGTAGAGTTTTTGAGACCCATGCTTTCTGTTTGCTTCATGACTTTTGGTACTAAACTAAGCCCTGAAGTTCATTATTGCAATAAGTCAGACTGGCAAGTATATGAGAAGTGGCTCTGCAGCACTGTCCCCCACTGTTTGAAGGTCTCCTAAAACCTGTCACAAACGATTGCAGCAGCCAATGTAAGCAGTCCACCTTTTGGAGAGAAGGTGTCCATCTTTATATTCAGAAGTATCAATCATTCTAATACAGACTCAAGCTTGTCTTTTGGTAGCAATATTTCCATTTGCAGTAAAGATGTAAGGGAGGACTCCTGTGTGTTCATGGATCTTATATCAGTGTCAAAATTAGTACATAAAGCATCCATCAATTATATACACAAGGTGAATTGGTCATACCTTTTACAAAGTGCTATATATTTGAGGTTTTACTATGTATTTTCAGACACTTCTGGAAGCAGGTGAATTAACAAGTGTCCGACTACCATTCCTGAGCAATAGCGAAGGGTGTGCCCTGAGATTTTCATTAGTTCATTGGCCCAGCAACTGGAGTCCTTAATTCTAAAAGTATACTGACACTTATTTATGAATACCAGAAATAGTTTCAGCTTTACTTTCAATCATCATAAATCTAATAGTCCGTTCATAGGTTGTTCAGAAATACTTGCTGACAGTTGGCCTACACTGGATATCCAAGCAGTCATGATTCAGTTTACTTTAAATTTTCTGAGTATACAAAGTTTAGGTGAGTATAAATGTCATATATCAGCTGAGGTATAATTTTATCATGTTTGCTGTTAGTAATGTTTACACTCACTACTCCAGATGCCACAATTAAGCAACATGCCACTTCTGAGGAGTACAATTCAGTTTCCATTGTGCTTCCCCACCCCCAGGCAGCATTCTGTCTATCACTAACCAGTACCTGGTACACACTGCAATCGTTAATCTTATTTCTGCACAAGAAAACATCAGCATTAAGGTTGGTTAGCAAAAGATCAGAATCTGAGTGCAGATTTACTCTACTATGAAAGGTATTCACATCAATGCATTTAACACTTTAAAACAAATCTAAATCTCCACCTTCCATCTAAAAAGAAAAACGAACAAACAATACAACAAAAGCAACACCATCAGAAGCACTATACTTATTAGTATATGGTATGGTTTGTCACCAGTTCTAATTGGCAAAAACATCATGGTTAACACAGTTTATTAATAGCCAGATAATTTAGATCTCCAAACTAGTATTTAATAACTACGTCCCATTGCCTCTGGAAGAAGTTCATGGAAAATACCTGTAGCGGCTATTTTTGATTGTTAACTTGACTATATCTGGAATTACAATCCAGAATTAGAAGGCTCACCTGTGATCTAGATCTTGGGTCTAGAAGACACAAGTTTCAGGTGTGTTGGTATACAAACCTCTAATCTGGGTCACGCCTGCTGCTGGAGCTCTACATGAGAACATTGGAAGGAGGAAGATTCAATCTTCTTTGCCTGCGAGTCTTATGGGACTAAGTGACTGCTAGATCCTCTGGTCTTCATTCACAGCTGCTGCTGACCATTTTTGGGGAATTTGACTACAGACTGTAAGTCATTATCAAATTCTCTTACTATATAGAGACTCTATAAGTTTTGTGACTCTAGAGAGCCCTGACTAATACAATACACCAAGGTCATATTTGTCCCCTGAAATCTGTAATACAGTCTCTTACAGACAAGAGGTTAGAGTTCAATGTGCTGAATACATTTCTAAGAAGAATATAGTCAATTTGCAAAATACTATTTCAGAATATAACTCTATGTACTTATTTTCTTTTATTTATTTTTAGTACTAACAATTATCTATTCATCTATCTACTCATAAAGGAGCTATAAAATAAAATATTTTTGGATTTAATTTTTCATAAGCTCTAGCTAGACATGGACTTGAGAAGTTCCCATCAGTAATATGACACAGAACATTAAATATGCACTTATCCTTGGTCCCATGAAACTAATTGAATCATTAAGCTATAGCCATTAGAAAACTGATCAAACGGTACAAAGTTATGAGCTGACTAGTGATCTCATTTCATTCATTTCACATCTTTGGCTTCTTCTTTCCTTCTTTTCCCCATGGATCTATATGAAGCAGTTGCTGAACATAACTATACCCTACTTAAGAATAATACTGATCTGATCTATGCTTCCTGACTCAATGTTCGGAAATAGTACAATGTCTTCTGCAACATAAAACATTACTAAGTATGCTCATAAACATCTTCTCATGTTGCCTCAAAACATACATATTGATAAAATTATTCAATGAATCCCTATTTATAGGTAGATTCTTCAGAAGGTGCCACAGGGGAATAAAAACTGCTTATGAATTCAAGAATAGTACATGATCTCCACAGCATAGCAAATCAGATCTCTTCTCTTGGAGATTCATTGGAAGGTATATTACTGTATGTTCTGAATAGTAAGTGTTCCTTTACTGCAGGTGATCAAATGCATGGAAAACAGAGCATACTAGTTCACAGACTCTACAGTCAATAGAATGCACATGACTTACTATTGTACTTCAGAGTTTTCTGTGCTAGCCACTCACCTTATCAGATTCTCATTGCTTGATTGACATTGTCATCGTCCACAGTTACTCACAGAGGATTGGTGGAGTTTTGTTCTTTCTGGTTTTAAATAATCAAACCATTAAAAATAAAAGCCCAAAAAAGACACAACCAAAAAAATCCCAAAGAATTTTCTTCTCTATAATCTAACAGTGGTCAAAGATATTGAAATTACAATTGATAATGAGATTTGTATATTTTAAGAGAACACTTGAATTTCACTTCTGTATACTTCAAATGGTTCTCCCAAGCTTTAATTGTAAATCTCTCCAATCCATAGTGAATTACACTGAGAAGTAAATGGTTGCCTAGATTCATTTATTCTCTTGTCATTCCAAGTCGACTACTGTCCTTGATGGATCTGATCTCACCCCTAGATTCACTCTTCTGGAACTCTTGGCTAGATCTCTCCTATCCCTTGGACCCTTATTGTTTGCTTACCTTAGCATTCTTACGTACATTACACATTATCTTAACTGTCCTTCCTTGTTTTCTCACTCATTCTGGACAGTCTGTTAGGCCTTCAGTTCAAGGTCTCACTTTGATTCTATGATTTCAGAGTCAGAATCTCTAAGCACTCAGTACCTTCCCGGGAATAGAAAGAATCTTTCATTTATGATCAATCATCACAGGCCTTGTTCTCTTTAATGTATTATATCTCACACTTTTTCCATGCTTCATCTGCCTTTGGGGTCCCTTGCCAGGACAGCCTGTCTCCATCAAAGATATTGCACCTCTGGGTAGTCTAGTTCATAGAAGCATAATTTGATAGTTTAATATGCTTCTTCTTCAGAGAGAGAAATACTGTCCTTTTCAGAGTACTGATTGTGGAACATTCAAACTTGACTAGTAGGGGCAAACAGAAGAGTAGGAGATGTATGTTACACTTCGTGATTATGAATGAGAGGATGGTATTCAAGAATCTTCAAGAGGTGAAAGAAATGTATTATCAGTAAGTGAAAACTGAGTTATTAGTTAGAAGGTGTGAGCGCAAAGGCTCATGCTGTAACTCAATATGAGGAAATCACCCAGGGATTTTTGTATCCACTGTGTTTGATTCACTGGATTTAAAACTGCACAGTGAGAACGGCTAAACCTCCTTAATTAACCATTGTGCATCAAATGTCTGGCTCCAAACAGATTCCCAACAAGTACTTGAGCATATGTGTGTTTCTCCAATGAACATAGCATCTGTCTATTTGCTACATCTTGAAGAAAGAATGATAATGAAAAAAAGATACGATTCTGATATACAATATCTCCCAAAGTATTAAGGGGAGTGGACTCCTGGTTTGAAAAATCACACATCATTTCAAGAACAAGAATGGGCATTTCCACAAAGTACAATAGTCTATGCAGTATCATCAAGCATTTCATACTAACATTGAGGGGGGAAAAAGGACACAAAATTATCTTCAATTTCAACTGTACAGCCTTTCGTTCCAAAGAAATTACTTTATATTACTTATTGCTTCACTGATCTTTGTTACGGAGAGAGAGATTTCTATTTCTGAGAGTCAATATTCATTTTTCCCAAATTCAGCAGTAAATTTAAAGTTATACCTAAGTGTAGGTCAGGATTTATATATACTTTTGGGACATTTGTATGAGACCTTATTCAGAATAGTTGCTTAGTCACACACTTTTAATTGGTATATTTAATATGGCAACATCCACAGATAGTAAAATTTTAAGTACTAAGCTTGAAGATGTCAATAAATATTTTGCAAATGTTACAAAATATCCAAAATATCGTTAAACTGGGAGCTACGTTTTTGTTGTTGTTGTTGTTGTTGTTGTTGTTGTTGTTTGTTTTGGTTTTCTTTTGTTGTTGTTGTTGTTCAAATTGATGGCATCTTTTATTTCATTGAATATCTTTTTTTTTTTGATATTTACTTTATTTACATTTCAAACATTTTCCCCTTTCCAAGTCTGTGCTTTGGAAACTCCCTATCCCATTACCCTACCCCCCTCTCTGTGGGTGCTCCCTCCCACCCACTCCTGTCATCCCTCCCTAGCATTCCCATACACTGTATCCTTGAACACCCTCAGGCCCAAGGGCCTCTCCTCCCACTGATGTCCAAAAAGGCCTTCTTCAGCCATATGTGTGGCCAGCACGATCAGTCCCTCCATGTGTAGTCTTTGGTTGGTGGTCTAGTCTCCTGGAGCTCCGGGGGGTCTGGCCAGTTGACACTGTTGCTCCCTCCATGGCGCTGCAACACCCCTCAGCTCCTTCAGTCCCTTCTCCAACTCCTCCATCCATGACCCCACGCTCAGTCAAATGGTTGGCACCATCAGTCCAATGGTTGGCTGCAAGTATCCACCACTGTATTTGTCAAGCTCTGCCTGAGCCTCTCTGGAAACAGCTTATCATGCTTCCATCAGCAAGCACTTCCTAGCATCCATGATAATGTCTGGGTTTGGTGGCTATATATAGGATGCATCCCCAGGTGGGGCAGTCTCTGGATGGCCTTTCCTTGAGTCTCTGCTCCACACTTTGTCTCCACATTTCCTCCTGTGAGATTTTTGTTCACTCTTCTAAGAAACACTGAAGCATCTACATTTTGGTCTTCCATCTTCTTAGGCTTCATATGGTCTGTGAATTGAATCTTGGGTATTCTGAACTTTTGGGCTAATATCCACTTACAAGTGAGTACATGCCATGTTTGTTCTTTTGTGACTGAGTTACCTCACTCAGGATGATATTTTCAAGTTCCATCCATTTGCCTGCGAATTTGATGAAGTCATTGTTTTTAATAGTTGAGTAGTATTCCATTGTATAAATGTACCACATTTTCTTTATCCATTCTTCTGTTGAGGGACATCTGGGTTGTTTTCAGCTTCTGGCTATTATAAATATGGCTGCTATGAATGTAGTGGAGCTTGGGTCCTTATTACATGTTAGAGCATCTTCTGGGTATATGCCCAGGAGTGGAATAGCTGGGTCCTCAGGTAATTATGTTCATTTTTCTGAGGGTCCTTCAAACTGATTTCCAGAGAGGTTGTATCAGCTTGCATTCCCACCAGCAATGAAGGAGTGTTCCTCTTTCTCCACATCCTCGCCAACATCTGCTGTCACCTGAGTTTTTTGATCTTAGCCATTCTGACTGGTGTGAGGTGGAATCTCAGGGTTGTTTTGATTTGCATTTCCCTGATGACTAAGGATGTTGAACATTTCTTTAGGTGCTTCTCAACCCTTTGAGTTTCCTCAGTTGAGAATTCTTTGTTTAGTTCTGTTCCCCATTTTTTAAGAGATACGTTTTAGACTTAATTGGCTACTTGAGTTCAGTGAATTGTACCTAAAAGTGGGCTCTAATTTTGCCTAGATTTGAAATTTACACCATAGCATATGCCACATTATTCATGTTTTCTTAAAACATACTTTTCATCCAATTCAGTACAGCTTCACCCATAATATTTGGACATTTAGAACTATATAATTAGAGATTATGAATGTGGCTTCTTCCTATAGCTTCGAGTGGTTGAACTCTGTTAGAGCAATGTTAATGAGGACAGAGTGAAGAATCTAAGAATTTTTATAGTTCAATTACCTTTCATTCTATCCTAGCCAATAACTAGACACTATTTCCTTCCAATAACCTCTCAAAAGCATGTTTGGCTGAAAGAGATGGATGGGGACTATATTGGTGAATCAATTGTAATCCATTGTATGAATAAAAAGCAGCTCATCAGTTTCCTAAAGCATCAGGTTAAATGATCCATTTATGAATCCATTCCATATTTGTGCTGTGCCTCTTAGGGTCTAGACTCGATCAGACATCAGAGCTGTAAGCATTGTTTAGTATCCCAATCAGGAAGGGCTCTCCTGTTGATTTTGTTTAAAGTTCTCAAATGTCCACCTATTATTTCACTTGTTTCAGTCTGTTAGAATGGTGTGGTTTTTTTCTCTGTCAGCAGAAAAATGATCATTGTAATGTAGGCATTCTTTTATCTGAAAATTTTTTTTTTTTTTTGGTTTTTCCAGACAGGGTTTCTCTGTATAGACCTGGCTGTCCTGGAACTCACTCTGTATACCAGGCTGGCCTCGAACACAGAAATACACCTGCCTCTGCCTCCCAAGTGCTGGGATTAAAGGCATGTGCCACCACTGCCCGGCTGAAATTCTTATAATAGGATTTTCTTACACAGTTGAAATATGTATCAGACCTAAATAAATATATGATATTTAAACTATTGTGTCAATTTATAAAGTTAGAATGCAAAGCAATGTTTCATTATGACATTTTTATATTTAGCTATTGATATACTTTACTATTTAAATTTTAGATAAACCATATTATGACCTTAAATTCTGGCATTTTTAGAAAGACTGATGATACAGTAAATTTTCTTTAATTTATAACTGTATAGAATATTTTAATACTTGATCACAAAGTAATATCTTATAAAAAGTACAACAGGAGATGATGTATTATTTTGAATTCACCTGTGTATAATACAGGAACCTGAACTCAGAGGAAAAACAAGGAAGTTCCCAATTATCAATAGAGGATATAAGATTCATAATGTATATGAACCTGATATCATTGAACCTTGTACATGCTATGTTCTGTCTACATATATGCCTGTAATCAATACCTAAAATAACCTTGATAAATTGTAATGTATATTAAAATATCGTGATTAAGTTTATGTTATTGTGGTCTCAAACTTTTTGTTATAAACTCAGGCTTTTTTTTTTTTTTGTGATGATACAAGATGAGGTAATGTTTGGGCAACTAAGATGGAACCAAGAGATTCGCAGGCACATAGTGTACAAAGCCTAGACATAGATAAGGAAAAGTTACAAGAAAACACTGTGAGTTAACCCTAGTACTCAAAATTGGATGGATTTCAAAACTTACATATTATTTATTTCTAGAAATTTCTATAAACAATGTAAGCTAAGGTGACTGGTTAAAAAGGAGTGATTGAAGATTGTATTATCATCTAGAAACTGAAAGAAAGTTTCTAAATAATTTTTTTCTCATGAAAATGTGTTATTTGAGGTGAATTATGTTTAAACAACATGATTTATAGAAGAATTTCAAATATGTTGAAATATTTTTGGATTTTAAAATTTATCTCTACAGAGTTTGATGGTATGCTTCATTGATTCTAAAACTATTTGATTTATTTAAAAAATCACATATTCCATATGAGAAATATCAACTAGCAAGAATTTAAAGGAAAAAAGTATTTATTACAAATATAATGCGCTTTCTGCAACCAAGGAACTGATTTCAGTTCATCATCTTTTTCTTATACTTAAAATATTTGATATAATAAAATATAATTAATATATTAAAATAGATATAATTCTATACATTTTAAAATTTTATATAGAATATATTTGTATAAAATATAACATATAAGAATAATCAACAGCTACAGCGATTTCACTATCATAGAGGTAAAACATAGAAGAGGGCATGGAAAGATCATTATCACCCAGGAGATCAGGGAGTTTGCTGTGAGATGTCTCCTAATAACATCATACCCATCAAGCATTACCACACTGACCAAATGTGAGCCGAACAGGGACATGCCAGAAGGGAAAGGAAAAATCCCATGAGGCTTCAGCCATACGCAAAGAACTGTAGCCAACTGAGGGAAGTTGGGAGACAGGGAGAGGCGGGCCTCACCAAGGAAGAGCATACCCATTGATTATCCAGTGCCAAAGGGCCTGCAAATACACATACAAGTAAAACTATAAGGACTGGTTGGGTTATATTTAGGAATACGTATGTATATTGCATAGACATTAATAACAACGGGTGAAAGAAGAGGCCATAGATTTGAAGGAGGGTGGAGAGAATTATACGGGGAAATGAATTGGAGAAGAAAAGGGAAGGGAGAAACATTTCAATTATATTATAATCTCAAAAAAGTTTTGGCTTGGAAATATATTCAATACACTTTAGATGAAATCATGTGTAGATACTAATTAGAATTGTGTGTATGATGGAGTTCCAGTTCCTTCTTGATATTGTTTAGTTTGTCCAGTCTACTGAAGTGGGTTGGCAATATAATATTAGATGTGTAATGCTTTGTTTAAGTTTTAGTTTTACTTTTAATTACATGTATATGTGTGTGCACATGGGTATAAGTGCTCTTCAAGCCAGAGGCCCCAGATTTCCCTGAAGCAGGAGTGACCAATGGTTGCTGCCAGGCTTGGGTGCTGGGCACTGAGTTCATATTCTCTACAGAAACAGAATGTACCTCTGAGCCTTCTCTCAGCCCCATAATATACACTGTATAAAGAAAGTTGACAGAGTTTGGCAGTGGGATAGGGATGTTAAATATTGTCCAGCTTTTGAAAACACTTACATAAACTGTATTAGATCATAGTCATATAAACTGGCATATCTGTCTACCTTGGGATTTCATTCCTCTAAATATTCAAGGCCAATAATGCCAGTTCTCCCTGATATATGAGCTTATGAAGTTGAAAGAAATGATGCATGCATATGATTTCTATAGGACACACTTAAATATTTAACATTAATTTAGTATATTAATATTGTTTACATGGTATTTTATAATGATAAAAATTTCATATTTTTTATCATTAAAACCTAAAGATAAATTTAAAAGCCACTCTTTTTCTTTATAATAAATAAATTTCACTCAAATTCATATCAAGGAGAGCACAGAAACACACCAATAGCTTAAGAAAAATCAAATGACATTTTCATTATCTTCATATTGTTTATATGAATTCCAGGGAAATATGAATATTTTGAAAATTTAAGGCAAAGTAAAAGTGGAGAAAGAGAGAATAGTATTACGAAACAGGTCAGAAATATTCTAGGGTCTTTGTGTTTCACTCTGTAATAAGGAGAGGTCAGATGACCAAATTGTACTCAAGTAAAAGGTAGCAGTTTCAGCCACTGAACAACCTATGGAACCAATGGAGTTTCACAGCCTCTCTTTTATGCTGTAGGGAGATGAGCCCACTCCATGCAGGCAGATAGAATTCCTCATGTAAACACATCAGTCAGTTAGGAAAGTCAGAGAAAACAGTAGTGGCTAAAAGCACCCAAATGATTTAAGTTGTGACAAAATTGCCCCATTTCAAAAACTGACTCAGAATCACAGTCTCACTTGTCTGCTCTGATTGCTAGTGATGATTATTTGCGATTTTTGATATTTGGACTTTAATATGATGATTCTTTCCAAAGATTATAAGGACTCCAGTGGTGAGTTGTAGAAGGTGTAAACTCAGACCTGTGCTGTTTAAGTCTTTTAATATTTGGGAATAACCAAAAGACAGAACAGTGATTGTAAAGATATTTTATTGTACAGAGATGAGCAACAGGCACATGGGGAAATGTTTTCATGTGTGTTTAATCAGTGACTGTTAAGATTGGCTAGCGTTACCTATCAAAACAGCAACCAAATGAAGTGGCAACATATTCGGTGGCTGAGAAGTTTGTTCAAACATTTGTATTCTTGCTTTACCATTACTAATCATGTGACCATCGAGTTACATGATCTGCCTTGGGTTTTATTTCCTTATCAATGGAAATCACAAGAACTCCATAGGGCCAGTGGACCAAAAGCAGTTTCAGAGATAACCTACCGTCTCACAAGCTCTCAATGTTCTGTGACACTTCTTAGATTTCATCATGAGAGTCCTTCAGATTCCTAAGCGGTGGTTTCATTGATGTAAAAATTACATGACTTTCAAAACATTGAAGGAAAATGCAAGAGCATTCTCAAACAGGAAAATATGCAACAGGACACTCCGGGGGACTGTGAACAAGTGTTTATAACCCTCCACCTTCATTCTCACCAGCATTTTAACTCATTTCCTCACTCTCTAGACATTTTATCCCGTGAATTACTGTATTTAACAAACAGCTCTGCGTAGAAAGAATGACGGATTTTTCCTCATTAAAAAAAAAAAAATGTTTGCGCTCAGCCAGCGTTTCCTTTCCCACAGCACCTCTGGTGTCTCCAACCTGCTGACCTCTCCATGGATTCTGGATCTGGATCTGTCATTGCGCTGGCTAATTTCTTATAACACACTTTTTCTACGTATGCATATTGTATCAGTTATTGTTCTCTATGAAGTAATTTAGAAACATTAAGTATGTTGACAATCTCGAAATTTTGTATAACATCTTATAAATTTGTTTTTGGAGATTATGTATATTTCACTATTAAAATTTTTAAATTTTTATTTTCTCCGTTTATTTTCTCTCTCATAAGCAGCTACAGAAATTTCAGTATTTCCTTTTCACTTCTATGTTTTTTGTTTTCTTTTTTTTTTTAGAAAGTTAATTCTGCTTTTCCTGATACATCCTCTGGTTCATTAATTCGATTTTGTTTCCATCTGACTATAAGCTCTCTTATCATATTAATTATTGACATTAATATAATTTATAAATTCATCCTGTCTACATAAATCTGCACTGACAAGCCAGCTCTTATGGTCTGGGGATTCCTCCAGACCCTATAATAGTTTATGTCCTTTGTTCTTATCACAGAATGTATTTGAGGCAGCACGAAGTTCTCACACCTCACAACGTACTAGATGCTCATTCCTCACTGCCTCTGTACTCACTACTTCCTGTCCTCTGTACTAACATCAAGTCACTGAATGTCTCTAATCCCTTGCTTTACTGTACGCACTTCTGTTTTCTAAAGGTGCACAGACATGGGTAGGGAAAAGGAAATGGCATAACTTACAGATAGGGGAAGTTAAGGATCTGTTTGCAAAAAGTTTCCCACCATGGCTGAACTCTGAGTCCTTTCCCATTGATGCGGACAGCTGGTATGCTAAGACTTGGTAAAGATTTTCTTTTGGCTTCTAAATTTCATGAACACCCTTGTTCCTGCTGCTCTCACTACAGAACTGGATTAATGACAGAAGTTAGCCAACTGGATGAGCCCAGTGTGTCTGTCTGTATCTTGATGAGTTTTATTAATATATGTTGAATAGCTATTAAAAAATTACAAGAAACAATGGGACTCTTTTTTCATTATGGAAAGCAAGCTTGATTCTGTAAATTTAATCAATTTATATTTATAGAGCCCTAGACAATAGTAGTGGAAAAAAACAAACCTATAGGTTTTGTTTGTTTTATTTTTGTTTGTTTATTTATATGTTTGTGTATTCCAAGGGTCCTGGGATTATAGGTGCTTATATACTTACCAAAGTTAAAGCATATTTGAGTAAGTTTCAGGGTTTAATGGTTTTAGAAGCCAGTGAATAGCAAGAAGAAAAACAGTTGCCGCAAGTGGGCAGGAGTCCAGAAGTTACATCCAGAAAGTTCACAGTGCTGACCTAGTGGGAACCACACCATATTGTTACAGATGAAAACACAGCTGTGTTCCATTGTAACTAAGAAAATATTGCCTTACGAGACCCTAAAAGCTAGTGCCTCAGGCACAGGCTAGTACAAACAAGGAATGAGAGGTAGTATCAGGCGGTAGGGGTGTAGGAGACTGGTGTAGCAGACAGATAAGTTCCACATTATGAAAACATATGAATACATCTATAACTTGCTTCCCATTACCTCATTACTGCCTTCTCTGTTCCCTCTGACTCTAGGTTCTCAGGAATCTCTGCATAGAAATAGCAGCAATAAATTCCCCAACTGGCATCCTTGGAACGAATGTTAACATTTCCTTTCATAGTCACTTATACACATTCTATATACCAATCTTTTCTATGAAGCTAAACCTTCATTTGTTCAGTTAGTGTGTTGATACAATTGTAACAGATGTAGATCCATGCAGTCATAGCTTAGAAATGGTACCAGTTCGTGGGAAAGGGGGCTGCACTGCAGTTAAACCTGAAGCTTCAGAAAGAGAGATACAGAAGGATATCAAACTGACCCAAAATCTAATCCTGGGCCTCTCTTCACAAACTCCACACCAATAAGCACCATTGTGAAAAAGAAAACAACTAATGTATGGTTTACTTATGCACATAATCTGTTCAGTTGGAGAAGATTATGGTTCTTAAATGAAATAAAATTCTATAAACAGGATCATGTAAATTCCACATAAGAATGCCATAAACATTAAGTCAGCTTCACCCCAAATTCTTTTGTATCAAGTAGTTTTCTTTATTAATAATAATAACTAATTTCTTTCATTAATAGAAGATGCATATTGTTCAAGGCATTATAGTTTTGATAAGGTGTACCTCCTAGATTGAAATACACACACACACAAAAGAAATGAGATTGATATAGAACATTGGTAAGAAAATAATTCTTTGTTGCTATGCAGAATTGTATATTCTTGGCAATAATTCAGGCTATATCCAATACCATAAAAAACAAATGGTTGCTTTGTAAATTTTTAGGATATATCTGCTATTTTGAATATACAGCTAAAGATAAATATTTTTAAAAATTTTAACCACAGTTTTATCATAAAGATCTTAGAATTAAAAAACACCATCACCATGATCTCAAATTATCCAGATTCAAACTTCAATCCATGAACTTGTGTGTGTGTGTGTGTGTGTGTGTGTGTGTGTGTATGTGTGTGTGAAACATCCATCCTGAAGGTTTGGAATTTCACATCAGATTTTACAGTATGTAAAATTTCACATCAGGTATTTTTTTAAAAATATGTTTTTTCTAAGTGTTTTTTAAAAAGAATTATTTAATTTATGTATGTAAGTGTACTGTGTCTCTTCAGAGACACCAGAAGAGGGCATCAGATCCCATTACAGAAGGCTGTGTGCCACCATGTGGTTGCTGATAATTGAACTCAGTACCTCTGGAAGAGTAGTCAGTGATCTTAACCTCTGAGCCTCTCCAGGCCCTCACATCAGATTTTATGGTATGTCCTTTTATACATTTGTGTGCTATCCCAAAGTTTAAAAAAAATCCATCACAGGACTTAGAACTAGAAAAATAATTAGTTGGTACCTTCTATTTTATGTTTTGAGATTCTAATTTAGTTATGACATTTCTCCCTTCTCTTTCCTCCCTCTCTAAACCTTCCCATTTACCCCTTCATGTTCTGGCCCAAATTCGCGATGTCTTTTTTCATTAGTAGTTTTTTCATGCACAAAACACACACACACACACACACACACACACACACACAAAGTTTCTTACATAATGGAGATTTGTGTTTTTGTTTTGTTTTGTTTTTCTGAGATGAGACCTCATTTTATATCATATATTCTGACTATATTCATTGAATTTTTTGGCAAATTTTACTTTACTGATGAAAATTCTCTCTCTCTCTCTCTCTCTCTCTCTTTCTCCATGTATTTCTTTGTTGATGGGATATTATTTTGTTTACATTTCATTGCTATAGAGAAAAAATACCAATAAGAATAGTTATTACACAAGTTTCATAGTTTTCAATTATATTTTACTTCCTTTATATATGAATATCTCTTAGTTTTCAGGTAAGTTTGATTTTCACTCCTTGTCATAGAACCAAATAAAAGAATATGGTACCTAATACATTTTTGCATCTATAGGTATAGAAGCAATTAGGAAGATCCTGCCTCATAGTAAATAAACAGATAGATGATAGATAGATAGATAAATAGATAGATAGATAGATAGATAGATAGATAGATAGATAGACAGACAGACAGAAAGGAAGGAAGAAATGAAATAATTATCAGAAAAATACAAGAAGCACACGACTGTTTGGACCTCTTCCCCTGGAAAATTGAACATGTGAAATTGAAATTTGCATGCAGTTTTGAGTTGTCTGCACTTTCAAAGTGCTTGTCAATAGCTTGTGACTGACAGCTTTACTTTACAGTGTACAAAGATGGGCAGTGAGAGAGCCATTTAGGCAGTGCACGGAAGCTGTGGTTTAACCATCCTGACGACAGCCTGGATTATCCCTTGCCTTTTACACAGCTGTTTCTCTTTGAAAACCAATCTTAGCAAAGTTTGTATTGTGTGAAGATTCAAAAGCATGCATTGGCATAGATTATGAATGTGACATAATAAATGCAGTAAAATTATTTAAAGAAATAACACTGTACCTGTACAAGTCTAAGTGTATGGTGAAGTAAAATAACGTTGAAAAGTGAAGTTTAAATAGACATTCCCTGCAGTAGTGACTATATGTAAGGAGAAGAGCACATGCCCACGGTCCTCCCAGACATAGTGTGTGTGTGTGTGTGTGTGTGTGTGTGTGTGTGTGTGTGTTTGTATGTACTTAAATGTCACACCCCTCTTTTGCAAAATAAATGCATTTTTATCCCATTTGCTGTATCCCAAAATACATTATCTTTTTGTAAATATTCTAGAGATTTCTTTAGCATTGTGTTATAGGTGCTTTAAACACTTGTCTTTTATAAAGGCTTCTGTCAGATGGTATGTATGTATGCTTGAAATTAACAGTTCTCTGGTTGTAAAACCTTGACATTGACTGTAATTGAGGAGCTTAGCATCGGTGTGTTCTCAAGTATTACCTGTCAACTGAAATATGACAGTGCTGTAACTGCTAGACCTTGGGGATGCCTGCGAGTTGGCACTGCCATCTGACTGCTTCAGAGACTGCCTGACAATCTTCTTAATGTCTAGACCCTGAGATAATTAACCTGGCTCCGCAGGCTCAGCCTTGCCCGTATACACACTTGTTTCACACGTTCACTCACAGCTGCCCTTTCCTCAGACTTAACACTGAACCTTAGACAGTGACCCCATTGTTTTCTATGGCAGTCAGTCCTAGATGGTCCTCAATGTCTAACTTCCTAGATCCATTTTTATTACCTTTTTGGAAATTAAATTATACTTCTAATGTTGTGCTTTCAATCTTGCAGTTGATTTCTGCAAACACATTTCATAGCATGGTAAATGATTTACCTGGAATCTAAGCCCTTGACTTGACAGTCTTATCATGTAGATTATGGATCATGCAGACAAGTAATGATAAATTGGAAGTCAAAGTTAAAGACCAAATTTAAATCATCTGGGCAACTCTAATGTTACATAGGACATAGCCAAGAAATAAAACAGCCCACTTCTACTCACCTTGAGATAAGAGTTATTGATTTGCAATTAGCACTGGGTAGAGTTTGCAAAATTAGTTTGTAAATTCTGAGTAGTTCTTTGTAAATAAAGTTTAACAACCTGGGGCATCTTAGCTACAGTGTCACATCCTTTCACATAAGGAAGAATAAAAAAAAAATCAGTTAACTATTAGCAAGCTGCTGTATTTGCTAAATCTGTAGATGGTTTATTTTAATACTTAATATAATTTATGGAGCATATATCTAGTTTTATATATAAATATATGCTTATGTGTTTAAAACATGGGAAAAATATAATGCTATTTCCTTGCCCATTTTATGGTTTATGTGGACATCTCAGTAATAATAGATTATCCAGAGTTATCTGTTACAATTATTTAGCCAAAGATTTGTATGACACAGGCACATTTAGAAACAAAGGCACACAAACACAAAAGAATGGCATTTTAATTAGCTAAAGAATGAACTGCACTGTAGAAGGGATTAGATGAAAAGGAGATACTGTCTCCTGCTTGTGAGCGTGCTGTGCTGAGGGCTAAGCAGAATCATCCTTATCATTAGGCAGCAGAAGGATAGAGTATCTCTTTTTTCTCTGCTGCACACCAATATATTTCCTTTTACCAGTTGTATTAGTGATACAGGTTTATTGTACTAAATATGAAAAGTATTAAAACCTACAAAGAACAAATGGTTCTAGAATTTCCAATATTAGTGTCTTTCATTCTTTCTCTCTTTCCTCATATATCACTGTCCTAATTTCTTACAAATAATTATAGCATATTTTCCTATACAACTACTCTTCAAATATGTGATATTAATGACTTTATAATATTTCATTAAATCTATATTATTATTTTACATATTTTAATCCATCTATTATGAGACTAAATAAGTTGACATAAAATGTTAATTACAAACTTAATAAATTTAATAAAATCATTATATATATTTATATAATTTGTATTGTATACAATTAATAATCTTATGTATATTCTACTGATATCCACATAGTAAGTATCTATTAAACTTTGAGAAAATTCAATATCTTATTTTAACCACAATAAGGATCAAAGCCAGGCATGGCACACACTACTTCTGAGCTACTCCTGAACTATTCCTGAGCTACTCCTGAGCTACTTCCTAGCATTGATTTATGTTTTTTATTCTAATATTAAGAATTTCACTCTTCATTCTTATTGAGCATGATTTCCACAATGTTCCTAGGTGCCACATAAACAAACCTTATTTCCAATTCTTAAATGAGCCAGTTGGCTTCCTAAATGGCAGGTAGTGCTTTTAAATATTTATTTTCAGATTCCTTTGCTAAAGATGTCTGTATTTGTTCTCTGTGGCTCTCTCCTGATGTTCCTTTCCCTAATGTTTCCCCTTCTCAGAGACTTGAAGTTAAACTCTCTCTCTCTCTCTCTCTCTCTCTCTCTCTCTCATTCAGGAGTATATATGGAAGTTGCCTTTATCTTCTATTTCCTAGCTCCTCCATTTCCTAACATTCTATTTTTGATCATAATTTTTTTTAGGAGAATTTTTTTAATTTACAAATAAATCTGTGAATTTGTAATTGAGTAACTCTCTTATTTAGTCATCTCACATTGTCTGTGAATGAATGGGATGGGGTTTTAAATTCCAGTCATTGGTTTTCTCTCTAACACTGTCTCTGACTGCTGTAATTGCTGGCCACAGCTCTCCTGTCATTGATACATCACTCTCTCTGTGATCCAGCTTCTTTATCATGCCCGCAGCCATCTTTACTCCTGAAACACTTTCTTCTCATCCTGGAGTCCACATTTAACAACTGCTCCATGTCCTTCTTAATGATATTCTGAACTATAATGAAGTACACTTTCCTTCTTCGTTTATAGCACTCACATGCTTCCATTTAGCCCCTAGAAATTAACACCATCTAAGGTTTGACAACATCTGCATTCACATTCAAAGCCTAAATTTATTTTAGACTTGTATAGTTCTTGTATAGAGAGCTGTGTATTGGGCATCTCTACGTGTCCATATTATACTATACCTTAGACAGAACATTTCTATGCAGTATATAAAAAGCTTTGCCATTATACTGAAAGCAGATGAAGCAGGTCTTCCTTTGGACTTCCCCAGTGAAGAACAGTCTTTACAGGTCCTCAGGTATAAACTATTGCACGTTCTAGATCTTCTCCCTTCTAATCCATAACAAATGTACTTTGATGTTCTTCATGTGTACTTAGTTTGCTATTCCTCCTACTCACCTCCACCACACCCCATGGCAGTTCTCATTTCATCTGCAAGGATGATCTATTTTGTCTCCTGCTTCTGCACCTGCTGGCGCATGCTCCCATCTGCACCCTTTCCCCAGGTTATTCCTTTCCCAGCTGAAGTCAGGTCAGTCATGCTTTGCCACTCTTCTACCTTGTACCTCTGCGTCTCCACCTGGTCCACACTGTTCTCTAGCTATACCTTTATAGACAGTTGACATCACATCATGCATTCAGATATAATTATATTTATCCTTCAGTTAATTCAGATGAAAATTAACTCATTCATTCTAAAGTTAAAATGCATCACATCTCGTATAGTAATTAGTCATGATAATAAACAGCCTCTTAGAAGCTCTGCACTCATTCTTCTCTCACTAGACTTACTGCCTTCCATACATTCTCATGGCAAGATGCTTCTTTCCATGTCTAGTCTCTGCAGATGGAATCTGCTTGGGGAGACTTTCTCTGAGCATCTCCATCCATTTCTCTCTAGCCCATGAGTAGTTTTTGCTTCATGTTGCATTTCTCCATGCTCAATATTGATAAGGAGACATGGGTGGGATTTGATGGGATGGACATTGTATCAAGGCTGTTCAGAATCATATCTTCATCTTTATTACTTTGGACATTTTTCTGAAATTTCTGTGCTCAAGTTTTTAATTTGTCCACTGAGAATTTTAATCTATTGCATTTGGCTAACAATTCATTGGAAGTGAACATAAAGCATCCAGAGTTGTCCAAGTCATCAATAAACGTTCAGCAGTAAGAGTTAGCAATAATATCAATTCTGATTGTATTTTATGTGCTTATTTATTATTTATCTTTTCTCATTACAACATTGGTTATTGAATGTTTATGACTGTACTCTACATGCCCTAGAGCATTGTAGATAGAGTGAAATTGCTCAAAATATATTTATTAAAGATGTAAATGAATAATGAAAATATCCTGTCATAAATTTTAAATAGTTAACAGTTTGTAACCTATTTCCATCACCATGAGCACAACTCGACCATATGTTGCTCGTTTGCTTCTTTGCTTGTTTTTGTTTTTGCTTTAAACTGCCAGCACATTCATTCTATCTGATTCACAATTATAAAAGGAGATGGTGACCACGATCGAGTTCAGATAGATGAAAAATACATTTGAGTTGATAAAGATGAAACTAAACTCACCAATATTTCTAAGTCTCTAGTTTTGGAATATGTCTCCGTTAGCTTATATTTGATAAAGATATAACAAAATTCACTGGTTTGAGTAGAAAATTAAAAAATATCAATTAGAATCACCATGTCACTAAATTAACTTTCAATATTTTCCTCATAAAGCCATTGGTTTGTTTAACTTCTCTTATTTCCTTATGTCTTGTGAACATTTCTACTTTGTACTTACCCTTCCTAATAAGAAAAATATTCTTAGTATGAAATATACAAACCAATAAAAAAAAAACAGAGTGCTGACTCTCCATCTGTACTTTTGATTTTTACAAAGTTGGGCTATCACAGGGTATTTTCTATATAATATTTGGTATTAGTTTACTACTTAATTAAAATTATTTGTTTTGCCATAGCGTATAATTTTTGAAGTTTCTGATGACAAATGTCATGTTTTCTGTCTGTTCTTTAATCTTCCAGATTTTCTCATATATATAACCCCTGACTTCCAGATTTTCTTATACATATAACCTGTTTTCTCCTGGCAATGTGCCAGGAGTCCTGTTCTGTCTTACATCTTATTACCATCCACTACTCTCAACTAAGGCTGGAAGATTCAGCCACCAAAAACAAGCTTATTTATCTGTTTAGTATTATTTAATACAAAGAGTAAAAAAACAGGTTAGCTAGCTTCTGCTAAAGGATGTACACAGATATGGACGATGGAACAAAACTTCCTGTGTCACTGGGTGATTGGAACACGAGTTGGGACAGAATGCGTCCTACCACAGCAGGCCCCAGGAGAACAATCCTGTCTCAGGATCATCTCTGGAAACCTAGTTAGCAGGAGGGAGAGGGCTGTGTGCCATTCCTTCCCAAACCTCCCAAGCCTGATGGTTTGCATAATCAGGAAGTACTCTGATGTCAGCTGTCTGAGGATGTGGAATGTTCTCCTAGCTCCAGGACAGACTTGACTTTTCCACATTGGGGATCATCTATATTTCCCAATTTCTGAATTGAATGCCCTTACTTCACAGGTTCATGTACTTGGATATACATCAAGTATAGATATCCACATGCCTTGCATGTGGCCCTTCCCTGGGTCCATCATTCCAAGGAAAAATGAATGCTTATGTGCATGTTCTAGTCTTAAGAGATGGCTGATGCTAGGGATGGGCTTGTTTATAAATGCTTGCAAAGAGCATAGATAGGCAGACCAAGGTTCATACAACTCATGCCTGTGAAGCCTCTTGAGGTAATGAACAGCTAAATTAGTGTGTTGTGATGCTTGAAGCAAAGCAAGGAAAGTAAAATGATTACCAAATAAAAAGCAAATTTAAGTTGTTCTTGGCTTTTCTGCCTCACCTCAACCCTCTTATGATAGGGTAAATATCCAGAAGATGGAGAAAGTAAAGAATCTCTCTCACTCCCTTTCTCTCTGTCTCTCTCTCTCTGTCTCTCTCTGTCTCTCTTTCTTTCCTTCCTTCCTTCCTTCCTTCCTTCCTTCCTTCCTTCCTTTTCTATTCTATAACCCAACACCAAAGTAATAATGTTATTAAGTATTTAAATAAAAGAACAATATTATGAGCATGATATTTTTAAACCACCAATGAGAAGAAGCTAAACAGAATATGATTTTATTTTCTGGTAAAATGTATTTAAAACTTTTACAAAGTAAAATAAGTAGCTGTCCTGTTTGTGCATAATTGTTTGGCAAAACTACTGCACCAGGTAAACAAAAGCAATGGAAAGCAATGGAAAGCACAAATGACCCTTCAGTACCCTCCATGGTAACACAAACTTGTGGCATGATCTTTGTGAGCATGAACAAAGGAATCCCATGTCTATCCAAACCCAGAGGAAGTTTTATAACTTCAGAATGGATAGTATTGCTAAAGTGATATTCCCTATGCATGCATCTTCAATTCTAAGTAGCCAGGAGATACAGAAAAATTATATTTTATAACAAACACCTGACTGTTCTTGTGACGATTGTGATTTTAACATATAAATATTTGCTATGAAAGGTTTATTTTTATTTTAAGTAACTGTTTTTATTAGTTTTGGTGACTGTTAGTGATGAGATGGAACAGAAGCACCAGACAACCTTCAAAACAAAAAGCCACATCATTGGTTTTGGCTGAATGATGGAGTGATTCAGAATACCTGGGTCTAGACAAAATGTTTTCCTTCTGTGGCTTCTTTCACTGCCCTACCACTCTTCCTCTCCTTACACCTGTCGATCTCTGCATATCTCTATTGTCTCTCTCTGCTCCCTCTTCTCTCTCTCTCTCTCTCTCTCTCTCTCTCTCTCTCTCACATCTTTATGTATGGTAACCACATAACTAATCAACCAACCCTGTTAGTATTTGAAATAAAAAGAATGTATGTTCTTTGCTCAGAACAGGAGCCATAAGTTGTACCTGTCCAAACTGTAGGACCGTGAAAGGCAGCCTGGTTTCTGGTTGAGCTAAGATTTAAAATCTTGGAGCCCCAGTAGGGAGTGCCCAGTAGGGAACAACCATACAAGAGACGGTAGGCGTTTTGCTATGCTCCTGGGCCTCAGGTTCCTGACATGAGGGTGCATCTCTCCATAAGTCTGTGACCATCAGTCACATAAGGGCAACGCCCAAGCCACTCTATGGGTAGAGGTGTGGTCACGTAGCCTCAAGACATTCCCATTTTAATGAGACACCTAGAGGCTTAGCCAATAAACTCCCCTTCCCCTTCCCAGCCACTCCTCCCTGCAAAAGGTATTTTAACCTCAGGCCTGCACTGAGGTTGTGGGGTATGATTTCATTCATCCCCACTCTCCGCTATGACAATAAATGCCCTAAAACCATGGACTGTCTCTCTTCATCGGGATCTGCTGTGCGGAATGATGGAACAGGCATTCGTCTAAAGAGCAGGCTGTCTAGTCTTCTGCAGAAGGCCTCTCAGTGCTCCCAGCCATGGTCTCTACCAAACCAACCCAGCTAGCTGCAAACAAGCCAAGGACATGGTCCAGGCAGGAACAAGCCAAGGATTCGGTCCCTGGCGGGACTCAGCCTGTCTCCACCTTGCCTTTTCCCCTCAGCCCCTGGCTAGCTCCAGCCCACAGGCCCTCATTCCATTTTCAGCTCTTCTGTGGCATCCAGTGGTGCCTGGGATGCACAAGAGTCTAAGAACCAGATGGAGCTGGTTCTGTGAAGTCCTCAGACCGCAGGCCATGCTCCCCCACCTCCGTGAAGTGTCCTGTGGCTTCTCACAGCCGGACACCACCGGCCGTGTGATGCCATTGTGTGAGTGTGGTCAAACTTCCCACGTCTTAGCATTGTAGCAGACGCAGGACCTCTCTCCACTATAATCCAACAAAACCCACATCAAATGTAGAATCTCTCAGCAGTTAGTTGAGATAGCCCACTTAGTGAGAATAGACAAACTTAAAAAGTGCAGACATTAATTTTTGTGCAACTTTTGAGTAGTTTGTGTGGAAGAGGAGTAAGAAAATCATGGATAAACATTTTCTTCCTTTTAGTCTCATATGTATCAATTATATTTTAATTTTTTTCAAGTAAATAAAACAATTAAATTTTATTGTTTTGGTGTGTCTCCCATACCGACTTTCTTCGTAGTTGAATGTCATGGATAATAGATGAAATATATGCACAGTGGATTGTACTTCCTGTAAAAGAGCACTTTGGCCATATGACTATTATACTAGTTTTAAATCACCTTAATATAAACCTGAAGAAGTAGAAAAGAGTTTATGTTGTTCCAAATACAGGGAATTCTCTGTGGGGCTATTCTTTTTTTATCAAGACTTCAGTAAAAACAGGAAAGACATATACTACACTGAGAACAACTTTTGTATTTTATTTAAAACCTCACTTTGATATTTGTGTTTCTTCTTACCTTTCTAAACTTACTTATCCGTACATTATCCATACCAACCCGTTTAGTTTCATGGAACACTATATAAGTTTGTATAGAATCTACCTAACACTACAATGACTATTTTTAAAGTTTGCTTAACATGGACTAGGTATGTACCTGAGTTGGTAGAATGTTTGCCTAACATTTATGAATTCCTGGGTTTGATCCCCAGCATCATATAAACTGGATGGTACATCAGTAACCACAGCTGTTGGGAGATGGAGGGACTATCAAAGCTCAAGTTCATCGTAGGTTACATAGTGGATTTCAGGGCAGTCTGGGATATATGAGATGTTGTTCCACTCTTGAAGATTTGTTTTTATCATTATTTTTGTGTGTGTGTGTGTGTGTGTGTGTGTGTGTGTGACAGAGTTAATTTATTACTATATCTAGAACTAGTCTGTAAGCTTCATGAAAACAGACTGTGTTTTGTTGTTTCCTGGTATTTTTTCCAGTTTACCCAAGTGTCCACTACAGAATGTACAGTCAGCACTTGTAATCAGAGAGATTAGACATGTAAAGGGACCTTCCTAAAATACTCCTGGTCCTATGGCATAGTGCCATAGGTGATGCTTCTTTTAACCAGTATGGGATAAGTTGAACTGTAACTGGGAGACGTGGTACATTCTTCACTCACTGTCCAGCTCCAGTTGAGCATCATTTTATAACTCTGTAGCACCTCTAATTTCTTATCTATTTACCATAGCATATTGTTTCAAGGATCATGTGACATAATGAATGGTTTTGGTTTTTTTTTTAAACTTTAAAGTTCTTTGTAAAATTAGTGTACTTACTTATAAGTCCATGACAACATCCAGTCTCCAAGACTGGTGTTAATTCTCATGAATGTTATCAATTCTGTACTAACATATATAGAATTTCCTACTTAAATCAATGAATCCATTGAGGCCTCAGAACATGATCATGCTGGACTCTCTCCAGGGAGCTATACATACAATGTAGCATGCCTCTGCATAACTAGTGCATATTTTCATTCTCTGTTCTTCTTCCCTTTCCCTTGTGAAACTTTCTGTCTGCCTCAAAGATTTCTTTATTCATGCCATGGTCTTATTTTCTGCCGAACAAACTCTTGTTGGTAATATGATATATATATATATATATATATATATATATATATATATGTGTGTGTGTGTGTGTGTGTGTGTGTATAATTTACATATTATGGGTATGGCACTATTCACCATTCAAATGCTGATTCTGTGTTTTCTTAGACTTGTGTCTGGAATTCATTATTATTAACAGCATCATGTGGAGAAGTCTGCCTTTTATGTGTCATTTTTATTTTTAAGGCTTTTAACTTATTTCCAGTATAATTAATACTTCTGGCACCTTTGATCTGTTAGTTTGTAAGGAATTGGACATTTGATAGGCAGAGATGAAGGAAGTCATTTCAACGTTTACTGCTTGAGGACTGAGATGTTTATGAAATGACCTGAAGTTTTGCACCACAGCTACTCTCTTTCCTAAACAGTTTCAGTATAATAACAGACTATAAACAGAGTTGCTCTTTTCAGGATTTGAAGCTCAGAGGATGGCAGTATCTATGCCAGAGCTATACCTCTTGACTGAATACTTCATGGTATCTTTACTTCTGAATGACACACAGTGAAGCATCCTAGAAAAACAAGAGAGGAGGATCCTTACAAATCAAGTTGGAAGTATACTGAGATTTCTTCCTCTTCCGTATGTTGGTCATGGCATAGAAAGACACCTGGTGTAGAAAATGCACCAATAGTCTAACCGAGTGGTAGATCATGTGTATTATACTGACCTACCAGGAAAGTATACCTTTTGCTGCAATAGTGGCACAACTTAAGAATAATCAAATGCATTGGTATTAGACTTGAGTCAGTACTATAGAAGAGAATACAGAATTGATGTTATAAACCCGTTCTAATGCTTGTGGCTGGGCGGGCATATGCTCAGAGTTTTGTTTGGGATGCTCTGTTTTGTTTCTGTAGTGGTTTCTCGTAAAGAACAAACCAGGCTCTTAGCCGGTGTTAAACAGTACATACAGATTTTCTTTTCTATTTGTCCTTAGCATGTGCTACTACTTGACATTTCGATAACAAACATTTATAATTGTTGTTGCCATGATAGATCACTGTAGGTTTTCCCCATTTTTCTCATAAGTAGTTATGTTAAACAGTTTTACTAAATCTTTCTATCATTTGTATGTCTTCTAGGAAGAATATGTCTTTTTTTTCATTCTTTGCTTGTTTTGAACAGGATCACTTTGTCAGGAATTTCTGAATTCTTAATATATACAGGATGTATAGTTATTAACATCTCTCTCCTCATTTTATGGGTTGATATTTCATATTGTTGATTAATTCATTTGTTTAATTTCTAAATTCTATTTTTTATATTAAACATAATATAACTGTCCGTGTTTATCTTTATGCACACAGACATATGTTTTCTTAACATTATTTCTTGAATAACACAGCTGAGTTATAGACTTGTTTAATCAGGGTTAGATTATATCTTGATACCTGTTCAAAATAGCAAATTTTCTATCTTTTTGTATGATATAAATTTGTCTCTAAACTCGAATTAGATGTCAAATGTTAAAGTAGTGATGGAGTGGTATTTTTTGGATTTTTTTTTTTGTCTTAGACACTTCTGATGTCTTTTATGTCTAAATCATTTTTGCTTTCACTCTATATTTTTTAGGTATTCAGATCACAATTGTGCTTATTATTGTTCTTTGCCATGATTAACCTTGGCAATTTCAGAGAAAATCTTTAATTTAACCTTTCTTGTAATATGAGAAAACTGAGCTGCTACATAAAATCAATTAAAATATTCACGGACAAATCCAAGATTTGACATTGTCACCAGCAACATTTATTCCCCCCCCCCAAATCAAATATACACTGGTTTTATCATAGGAAGTGATTCTATGGTTTCAGTTCCTGACTATGTTTATGATGACAGAAAAAATCCTGATAATTTCAAATAAACTTTTCCATTGTTTAGCTTCTTTTGATTCTTGGAATTTACTGAGGCAAAAATAGAATGTTTCAGTTTTCTATCATGTAAGTTTTTTGAATGTTCACCTGATAGGCTATAATTATGATTTTCATTAAGACAGTTCAGGTTAGGTAAATTCTGAGGGTGATATTGTTATCAAGAGTCTAAGATCCTAACTAACTCTTTAAATTTTGTTTCAGTATCTTCATTTTTAAGTCTTACTCAGTTGTAATTGCTCTTCTCTACCTGCATTTCTCCCTTCACTATGTGGTATTTTTATTGTTAGCTTCTCATTGAGAAATGAGTAGCACGGACTCAAAAATAAATTTTCGGACTTTTCTTGTTGGGAGATTAATTAATTTTCCTTTATAGTAGAATTATGATGCCTAGAATTATTTTTTAATGTTTCCTTTCCTATTCTAACCCTAATGGTACCAACTTTTATCATAAAAGTTCACTTATATACACTCTAATAATCATAAGTAATGGCACATGCCAATAATCCCTGTACTCTTAAGGCTGAGGCGGGAGGCTATGGGTTTGGATTATATTGAGAAGCTTGCGCTTCTCCCTGGGACCCTACCACAAAACAAGAAATGACTCACCTCTAAGTCTTTCATGTGAGAATGTATGATTCTGCAAATTCTCCTTAAATTATTCAAGCAAGAAAATTGATTGCAGAACTAAGACCTTCAAACATAGGCATGTAGCATGTGCACGTGCACTGAGTTTCTGAAGTTCAACCCCTGTGCCATCCAGTGTGGTTACACTTGCCCTCTGCGCAGGAAGAAAGTGTTAGCATCCCTTGTCAAGGCTTCCTATTCTTCTCATATGATCACTTTCCCAATTTTCAGAAATATGAGATATTTTCAGAGAAAGTTCCCTACTATTATTATATGTGTATCCAGTAACTTTAATTCAGTTGTGGCACAATTAGTCTTCAGCATTTAATGTTTATCTTCTGCTAGATTCATTCTGCAGCTCTGCTTCTAAGGGCTTTGGCATAAGGGGAATGCTGCAGTATCTCTAACGTTATCACTGATTTCTCCCAGCTGTCTTCTGGTTCCATAAGCTTTCCTGTGTGCATTCCATAACTGGAGTATGTTTGAATACAGAGGTTGGGACATGAAGTGATAACTCCTGATATGTAGCTGGTGAATTCTTTTGATTAGTCATCAGGCAATTTGTGTACTGGGACCCAAAGCTTTTCCAGGAGCCAGTTCATTTGTTTATCCCTGCTCAGCTTTGCGGATGTTTAATTTTCTTTGCAACTATAGATTTACCCACATTTATAAATGAAGGTAGTGCCTTAGATGAATTATATGAATTCTTACCAGAGGTCCTCTGCCTGTTAGAAATGACTTTGGAATCTATCTCTAGATCAAACAGCTTCTCAGAGGGTTTTGATTATGTTAGAACGTTGAAAAACACATCTTTTACTTCAAAAATAAAGCTAAACATGTGGAGTCATGGGTAAAATCAACTGTTTCATCACACTGACCACATCTCAAGTCTGACAACCATCCCAGAAACAGTTGGCCTCTGTCACATCAGCAAGACTATCATCTCTAACTCACACTGCTTTCATTCCCCTCCTCTCAGTGCTGTGGTACCATTAAGAATCCTTATTCCTAGGATGCCATGATTATCAGTAACTTATAACCTTCACAGGCTGTGCTTCTATGACATGATAACTAGACTGTGTGTCATATGAGGAGATAACTCTCAGCTCTGGTATATATTTTGTGTGCGTGTAAGTGATATATATATATATATATATATATAATTTGTATAAAATTTATATATATTAATTATATTATATGTAAAAATATATATGCATGTGTGTTTGTGTATATAAGTATATATATAATGTATAAAATTTTAAAGATTTGAGGGATGAAAAGGGGTGAGAAAGTGATGAAGTTCTATTATAGTTAAAATCATAAAAAGCATACAATTAAATAAATGACAAAAATAATTGCAATTAATTGGTGAGTGCAGGAAATAAACTGTGTAAAACGATGAAGTACTTTTGACTGTTAGAAGGAGAGTGTAGCAAGGGTTACTACTGCATCAGATAATTTAGTAAAAATTCCCAGGTTTGCTCATCTGTGAAAATACCTCAAATATTTCTTGAAAGTATGCTTTAAATTAACGATGCAGTGATGGAATTTCCTGGTCATTACAAAATAAAATTCTAACAATCTATCAATATTATGTGTTTTAAAATCCAATTTAAAAGACAGAATAAAAAGAAACAATGAGTGTCAGTTTTGCTACATATTTTTCTTTTGTTTGTTTTATTGTGCTGTAGATGGAGCTTTGTGTATGGTAGACAAGTACACTAACATTTAGCCACATTCCTGAGGTAAACATTTTATATATATATATATATATATATATATTCCAAATCTCCTATAATAACTAAGATAAAACAATATAATACAACCTTTCTCAATTTACCAGAATTAACTTCCTAATTCAATTTAATACTACAAAGGGTTAAGATGAAATTTCAGCCAGTTTTTGTCTTTAACATTCAATAAACTGATAAAGATAAAAGAAAGTAATCAACTGACAGAATTTCGTATCAATAATATAGGTGGAAAAAACTGTGGCATTTTACAAATGGTTTATTCCAATTCTATATCAGGTTTTGCCCTTCATATATATATTCACACCTGGCAAACGCCTAGTTTTAAGTAGCACATTTATGTTTGACCTTTTAAGAAAGTTACCAGTGTCTTTGTTTGGAGTGCAGAGGGCATGGGTTTCAGGAGCACTCCCCACTAAATGGAGTAGATTACTCCAACATCACAGGAATGCTGTCAGGACCTGACACTTCATTAAGATAATGTGACCTTTAGAATATTCTTCCAACCTTTTACAATGACGAGTTTGGACTTTAATTTCTGTAGCTTTGCAATAGGCTAGAAAAGGAAAGCAACTGAAAAAAATCTATCCCTAATCCATGTCTGATATACACAGTGCTGTTTGGTTGCTGTACTGCTTTGACCCTGAAACAGCATTAAATGTCAAGAAAAGAATTTTTGTTCAAAAAAAGGTATTATTTGCCAGGAAAATGTCTCATAGAGTTAAAATCAAATTGGAAGTTTATGCCTTCAGAGGAAAGAAATAAAAAGAAACAAATAACTATGTAGAAGAAAGAAAAATCAAAGTATCTTTTTTTCTGTAACATTCACAGAAATATGTTGGAAATGGCCTCCAAAGCCCTGTTTCTTATCCAGTGAAGATGGTGAGATAATATTTATTATGGAGCACATGGTGTAGTAACTTACAATCATTTGTTCATCCAGAGCCATCATCCAGAAGAGGCCAAATAGGCAATTAGTGGAAAAAGAAGGAATTAGCTCTGACGATTAGGTAGAGAAGGTTTTTCTTGGGAAATATTTACATGTTTAACTGTTTGTTTATATGATTAAATTTTATGGACAAAATGGAATCTTTTACTTGGTTGGACAACTTGAAATCTATTTTGAAACAAGAAAAGTCTCTAGCTTGATAATTAGAAGTCAGAGCATACTCTTCTTAATCACAACTTTTAAAAAATACTACATTTATGTTCTCTTTATAATATAATTAAAGCAGAATCCCCTATTGAGCCTGGGGAGTGCTTATTTCATGTAAATTAGCAAACGTTGTTGGTGATGAAGAGGATGAATAAAATATTTTTCACTTGATACAGTGCTTTTAAGAAATAGTATTTTCCCCTGGTTCCATTATCAAAATAGTAGTCTAAACTGGTGTTGCAATCAGTGGCTAGTATAAGTATGTATGGTTATTTAAAAAGTTAAATCCAGTCCCAGTGACTTGTCATTTGCTATTTTTATTTTTGTTTATGGTTGTGATATAATTCTCAGAAAGTTATTAAATTTTTATGGATAGTCAGTGTGTTCCAGGTAGGGATTTACTCTTGTGTTCCAGGAAGAAAGAAAAGAAGGGTCAAATTTTTCTTTTGATAAGCTTTTGCATATCTATCTATCTATCTATCTATCTATCTATCTATCATCCATCCACCCACCCACGTATGTTTGTATGTATGTATGTATGTATGTATGTATCTATCTATCTATCTATCTATCTATCTATCAATAAAAAGGTTTCAAGCCTAGCTGGGTTGATACAAAGTGTTCTTACCCTGGATTGTATCCTATAGCTTTTCCTAGCTAAAAGATTATCTAAGATTCTAGAAATTTAGGATTACAAAGCTAAGGGAAAAAGACAAAAAGGAAATTTATATAAAAAGAGCAATACAAAATAGTGTAATATGAACCACATAACTTATGTGTAAATCTAATTTAATTTAACATAATGTGATTATAAAAATATATTGTCTGCTGAAAGGACTCTATATTGGCATTATATTTTAACAATTTCATCAAATGTACAGTTTCATTTAAATTTTTACTATACATACCAGTTCATGTAACTTCAAAAATATGTGAGAAATCTGTAATCTTGGGAGATTGACACAGGAGAATTATAGACAAATATACATTCAGATTAGGTTAAATAATAATAGTTCTTGGTCAGCCTGGACTTCTTCGTCACATTATGTAAATGAACAAAAGAACCGAAAACTATGAGGAGAATATGATTTATGTTCTAAGAGTTGAAAAAGACAGCTTACATAGAAAGGCAGGTGTTTAGTAATAGTAAAACAAGCATTCTTAATTATGAGGGGTAAATATATCTTTGTGGCCATATGAAGCTAGATCACAGAATAGGGTAGATGCTTAATCAATATGAAAATGATTTCTAAAAAACAAGCAATAAGCTTTTATTTTCATTGAATTAAGAGTGGAAAAATAGGAACTGGTATTATAAGCTCTGTGTTTAATCATTAAAGATGTCAAACTATAATATACTTATGAGATATATATCAATTTATTATATCCTTCAAAGTGGGGATGTTATATTCAAGGATGTTATATTCATAACAATGGTGTTTACAGTCTTCAAAGTATAAAATTATTTCCTTTTATAGTTAGAATTAAGAGTAATCCCTCCATTATATATCAGTTTTACATTGTTTCATAGAACATTACCACAAACTTCGTCATCTAAGTCAATAATCCCTTTCAATATGATTCTGTGGATCAAACTATGGGCATAGGTTGGAAAAATAACCTATTCTGATTTTCTACTACAATCAAGATCAGCCAGGTGCCTTTCTCTCTGGAGCATAGTTTGTTTCTGTGTTTGAGATGATTACTTTTAGCAATCAAGTTCTGTATTTGTGTGTGTGTGTGTGTGTGTGTGTGTGTATTTGTGTGTGTGTGTGTGTTTAGACATGAAACCTTTTGTTCCTGAAAGTTCCCTGCCCTTTTATGAACCTTCTTCATAAACAGTCAATATAATCTTAGCTTATACCTGTAGAGTTGTACATTCTAGTCAGCTAAGACAGAGATGTTTGCAGTACCATTTAACCACAGAAATGGCATCTATTTTCATAGTCTGACATTGGAGATTTTATAGAAAGAATGGACATTAGAGTGTGTCCTCACCGCAATCTGCAGGGTAGTCTCACCAAATATGGCCTTAGAATTGGGTTTTCAAATACAGTAAAAGTAAAATACGCTGTGGTTTTCAGATATCCAGCTGACTTCAAAGATAAATTAAGGACCAACTGAATATTTAAGAGACACTTAACAAAATCAGATAAATTATAAATAATGTTGTATTATTTTGTACTATTTTGACACTCACTATTCTAAAATAGAAAGGACATGGCTTGAGTGTCATTGGAGATTGTTTCTTAACAAGGCATTACCACTTAAAGTTAATCTAATTGGGTGGTAGCCCTTGAAAAATATTAAGTACCAGTTAAACCATTAGAAGATTGTGGTCATGGTGCAATTTCCCCATTGTTATGAACTTGTAAAAATCACTTAAAATAACGATCCCAACATTGAGTTTGAAACGCACAGGATTTACTTGAAAGTCACTGCAATTCTAGATATGCTTTTACAGCAACAAGCAAACAGAGTGTGTTTTTGCCTTCCATCCCACATCCACATCTCCATCTCCAAAGATTCTATGAGATTCTATGGGAGGCAGGTCCAGTGATGTAAGCTTCTTTCTATATTTTTCTTGACTCCCTTCACTACTCTTGCCCTATTGACAATTTATAACCCCTGCACCATCTGGGGAACAGACTGCTGGCTGCCAAGGAGACTCATTAACATTCCCCTCCAGGAATGCTTGCTGTTTAATTAGGCTGCTGGCTGTATTCAGGCAGTGAGAGCCTTAGGTGGCTGTGTAACAAATCCATGACTCCATGCATTCAGATGTCAAGGTCATTGAGATTCCTGCTTGCAGTCAGTAAGGGGAAGGGAACCCACATCACTGGTTGCTTATGTCCTTAAAGGGGACTTTCCATAGCTAATTGAGACTCTAAGTTATACCCCACTGAATTCACAGCTGTCATGCCCATGGTTTGTTTGACAATTTCCTAACCCCTAGGACATCTGGCTTGGCATTTAGACAAGCTTCCTTGTCAGAACTAGTCAACAGTGTTTGTAGACTACTTATCCAAATACAATACAGAAATTACTATATGCTTCATAATTAAATACATCTGATTAACTAAATTCTCTGAGGAAAAACTATTTAAAGAGGCAGTTCTTGAGACATACTTATATAGAACAAAATAGAACAATGCTCTCTTTATCAATGCTGATTCATAAAGTACTACTGTAATGGCAAAGTTTATTAAAAATTTCATTAATATTTAATAATATTTTTAACTATTACTAGTTTATAACAAATGAAAAATGTCCATTATACAGAATATTTCAACTCAGCATTTTCCTATACAGAATTAGTCAACTGTAGGACTTTTGGGCTCTTTGTGTTCACATACTCAATGATTCATCCTTGTCAAATATGAATTGATACTCATCCAGAGTTAAGCCCAGTGTTAGACGTCAAGCATATGATCAATGGTAAATCACAAGAGGTTTTGAGTTGTCTCTAGTGTAGGAGACCATTTTTCACCAGATAGTCATAGAAACAAAATGCAGTCACAATAGTAAATACACATACTTACTTCTGTGAGTTCTCATAATAGTAAGCCGGTGGAAAGGGAAAATGTCTTAGAGTAGATATTTGAACTACAAAGAGGAATAATAGTGGCAGATTTCTAGGTATCTGTTAGGAGAGGGAGGCAGAGAATCTTATCAAGAAGAATTGTTCTGGGTCAGGAAAAGCAAGGGTCACTTGAGAAAGTGTAGCTGATGCTGGTTTTCAGAAGCAAGTGGATATAATATTGTATATGAACAGATACCCGCATTCTAAGATTGAAAAACTTATTCCAGACAATCCAGGTAGAATACAAAACTCCAGAAATATTGTGTACATTAGCACCTGTGGTATTTTCTTTCAAGTTCTCTAACTTGTTTTGATTTAAAGTCAAAGATTCAGACACTTAATCCTCTTGTCCCTCCTGGCTGAAGAGAACTAGTTCATTACTCTCCAATAATCTTTGCTATCTGTCCTTTAAAAAATAGTAGAAGTGAAACAGCAAGCTAGGTTTGCTTTGTCTTTCTACTTGCCAGTATTGACTAAAAAAGACTTGAATACAAGTTTATGATCCTTAAAGAGAATTCAACTGGAGCCACTTTAAGTTGCTCTATTCCTCATGATACATTAAAATATCCTATCAAATACAAAATTATGAGTGTTAAAATTCCAGAAACAATTATAAATGGGAAAATCCTAAATGAATTGGAATTCATTCCTGTTCAGATGAAATGCTAATGGTCTTTTCATAAGCCAATAATCATTTGAAAGAGCAGGAAAAAGGGTTTTATGAGCAAGAGATTTTTTTTCAGCTGATCTTAAAACAAAATATGAGAAAACAGATTGAAATAAGAATTTTAAGGAGAGAAGTATTTCCTTTCAGATACTTTCTGGTGTTCTAAGTGTTGGATGTTTATCTGGGAAGTCTTCATTCATACACAAACTTCAAATGCAATCCTACACACTTCTTCTAGGGCCGTGTCATGTAAAAGGTTGGAAGAACTGCAAATGGCTCAGTACAGTAAGAGAATGTGTGAATGAGAACATCTGTTTGCAGACCTTCTCTTGGGCTAATGCATGTCCAGTGATCTCTCTTGTCTTTTACTTATTCATCAATGTGAAGAAAGAAAATCAGCAATTTAGTTCCATATGGCCAATAGCAGAGAATAGTTTTAAGTTACAAAATGACATATGAGCTGGTAACAATACCATGTAGCCTGATTTGGAAACTCCCCAAGCTTTGTACTAAAAGCCTTATATAGACACACTTGGATAAATATAGTCATCTCTGCCTGGATTCTTACAGATGGAATTTAACCTCAAGTGTGTGCAAATACCACTGTAGCACATGGACTACAGACAGGTGCAAGAGGTCCTTACAATTTTCTTGGCATGTATAAGAATATAAATAGGAAGGAATGTTTGTTTACTTCTATTTAATGTCAAAATATTGTAAGATATTAAAGAGGAATAATGTCTAAGTCACCTAAGTGTAAAGATAGACTAGATATGGCTTTGAGTCATTTTAATGTCACCTCACTCCTGAAGGTGGTAACTGATAACTGTGATTTCATCCTGAAGAAAATTTGCAAGAACATTTTTTTTTGAGGAAAACAAAGAAACAAAGTACCCCCCCCAAACCCTTAACCCTTGTGTCTTGCTATTCTGACACTACTGTTGATAATGAAAGAAACTTAAGATCATAAACCTTGATGTTTTTCTGATACTATGGTAATTTTATTTGTGGAGATTGTTGGTTCAGCAACTTCTTTGCTAGTTGCTGACAAGATAAATCAGTACATGGGCTTGTGACCCATTTTTCTTGAAATAAAGATAGTTAGCAGTGCCTCTCCAGCCTATTCGGAAGGCAGGAAGCTTGGCTGCATTGGAGGGGGTATGGTATCCAACTGTGAATGACACTTAAGATGCCCATCTATTTATTTTTCTCAGAGTAGTAGTTAGGAATCACAAGTATCAGAATCATAAATTCACCTTTATTATTTAGGGCAGGAAAGTGTGATTGGACCATTTGCCTAGAGCTGTAACTGAGCTACAATTTATTGATTTCATAAGCCTCATCCTAGCCGATGATTTGACAAAATGTATTTAGTTGCCTTTGTGTCAAAATTACATTCATCCCTTGGAGTTGTTTTGTTCTACCTAAGTATCTCCTGCAGAAGAGTGTGGTCTGACTTTCATTTGTCAACACAATTTATCCATAAAGCACTGTGAAACTGAAGCTGCTGGGAATCACAGACGAAAAGTCAAGTCTGTTTTAAAGAGCCAGTTTCCCAAGATTTAAAACAGTTTAGCACATCTCTAAATTAAATCATCTATATTAAGCAACTGCACACAAATTTACCCAAGTCAGTAAGTTTTATTTTTAAATACTTTTTCACTGATGAGCGATCCAATATTTAGTTATTCTTGAGCCTGGGCCAGTTGTTCTCTGATACTGCAAAAGCTCAGATGTCACTTAGTAAAGAGTTCTTTGGCTCTTAACCAGTTCCTTGGCACCTTGGTCAGAAATCCTGTGTACCTGTGCTGGGTTCACTCCAGGATTCACACTAGATGCTGTCGACATGAAGTTTCTAAATGTCACATCCGATTTTCCCACAGAGAAGCCACAGCCAAGCAGGTAATGTAGCAGAGGTGTGTGGGTAGAACCATTGCTGGAGGAAAGGCTGAGACTGGACGTGAAGGAACGTAACAGATAAAAACCCACATAACTTCAGACAGTTCTGGTCAACATGCAAGCATGCTATGGAAATATGACTTGACTGTGTTGGCACCTTCATTTCTTTAAGGTCTAAGGTCAGACCATGTTATTGGTTTTCATGCTTTCCATCTTTGATCAGATGGAATATTCAGGGCCAAAGTTGTAAACCAACTTGATAAGTACTCCAAAGTACTCCATGATATCAAGGGAGGCTTAGTCACGAAGTTCAGAGAGGAAAAAGAAAAGGAAGAAATAGCCATCTGAAAAGCAGAGAAGCCTTTCTTTAAATTTGTGCATTGTTTAGAAATTTTAAACTTGGATTAAATATATATATATTTATATATATATAGTAAAATATATATATAGTAAAAATATATATATAAAGTATATATATATATATATAATAAAAAACATCCTCCTTCACGTCTCTTCAGTTCTTCTACTGTACCCATATCATGCTTACTTCCCATATTGATGTATTCTATTTTTAAACCCACTGAGTTCCACATAATGTGTCCTGTATGTGCACAGAACTGATCTATGGATAGAGAATAAAGACAGTGGAGTGCACAGCCCAGAGAGGACATGCTTATCCCTTCTGTTTCCAAGGCTAAGGGATCACTGCGGGAAGTGGGCAGGAAGACTCTAGGAGCCAGGAGGAGTAGATGTCTGCAGAGAAACACTTCGTGTCAGAGATGACAGAAGAGTGTTTCACTGGATTATTTTTGGAGGTTCTATTGCTCTCAGTGGAGGAACAATGACAGTCCCTTGGGACCTGGTAAGAAGGGAGCTGGAAAACAAACAGCTCCTTCACAATGATCTTCTTTGGCCTTCCGTTTGTCAAATCCTTGTCTGAGCCACATAAGAAGCCACCCTGGCGCAGGCCCACAGGAGCTTCTTTGCAATAAAGCAGGCTGGCGAATGGTGGGACCTGATCTGGGCCAGTGACAACTCTGCTTGTAATTTTTCCTGCTGCAACTGAACTAGCTCCAATTACACTAGCTAAGACCCAAGTGAAAGGAGGCTTTTGTAGCTTTACAAATAGCATTTAATAGCATACAATTTAAAAAGCACATTGGTGAATTACTAATGATTTCCATGCAACATTTGAAGATATTAATGAATAACACTAGTGTAAGAAATTATAAAAATAATAATTATAAGGGTACAAATATAACCAACGTTTTAAGAATGGACATGGGAAAGAAATTCTAATGGCAACTAGGACACTAAGAAATTCAGATAATTTTTATCATAATAATCTGTGAAGCCTGGGTTTTGTGGGATGACTGAGGTTCAAAGCTCTTCATAGAATGAGTTTGGATCATCAGAACTCACAGACATTCTGGATGGCTGGGACAGCTCTCCTATTAATGCAGTCTGAAAAATCAGGGATTCCAGAGCAAGCTAGCTAGTAAAACAATCCCTATCCTTGGGCTCTGCATTTGCTGGAGAGACTTTGCTTCAAGGAATAAAGTTAGAGAGTGCCTGGGGATGATTTTAGATATCTACTTCAGACCTCTCTACATGTGCACATACATAAATGCTGACACAGATGCAGGCACACCATGCATAGAACAGAGAACATACTACAAACACACACACACACACACACACACACACACACACACACACTGTAAAACGAATGTGAATCCTGACTGAAGCATGGCTACTAAGGGTCTATGTAGCGTACTTATTCACTGTGTACACTGATGTCTGGAGGACAGACTTTCAGTAGTTGCTAAATGTCTTGATGGTCTGTGGTCATTAGTACCTTCTTGACAAGACATTTATGCTATCAAGAGTGCAAATTATACCCTTAGGATAATCTTCTCTTAAAACTGAAATCCCTTAAGCATTTAAAAGAGTAATGCTTGTTCTTTACTGTAGGCTTTGTAAAAGAAGAAAAAGAAAGATGTCTCAGATTCTAGCAATTAGACTCACTGATCCCTGCCAGTCTATTAAAACAGAGCAGGTCTAGGAAGCTCAGTGCAAATGAATGGCTCCTTCATTGACCCAACCTGTCAATGTATGCTGAGAGCCAAGCTTTTTAAAAATCAAGTCATTTTTAAAACATGTTCATGTTTGGAACAAGGAATACAAAAGCTTATATCAAAAAATATTTCTCAGCATTTAGTGCAGTTTTCCACTGAGGCTGGCTGGAATCCTTCTCAAAGGTCATGGGAACAAGAAGATGAGGGTCAGAAGTGACTGTTGCTCAGAAGCACATTCAGAAAGCTGCCCTGTTATTAACTGCATTTACTGAACCAGAATAAGCTGCCACTTTTATCAATAACAGTGTATACTGAAGGCTGATTCTGAATTTTGGTTCTGTGGGTCTTGTGCACCTGTGAGCAAGGAAGAAACAGAAAAATAAATCAAGAAGACCAGCAACTTTGTTCAGAGCGGTGTATGGTCCAATGATACTATATACCTACACTAGCACTAATGTAGCAGGGAGCAAATAACAGAATACACCTTCGGATTCAGCTACACTCAGCCCTAGAGTGTCTGTTCGCAGCACTCCAGAGAACAAGTGGAGTCCCTGAAAGGTGGCCATCCTGCAATCACAGAAACGGGCTATTCAGCCTTCGTCTCCTCTCCTGGCTGTGTTGGATGAAAGCTGGATGGCAGGTAACACAGATTTCAGGGGGAAATGCAGGGTACAGTCATCACAAAGGGAAAATGAGATCACAGCCGGAGGGGAGAGAAGCAGTTTGATTACATGCCAGCCTACTTGAAGAAACTCTGCTGCCTCTCCAATCTTGATTGGACCTGAACACTAAGGTCTGTAGGCCACAGTTGGTTCATAGTTGTTTATAGCAGCCATGCACTAGACTGAAGTTTCTATAAAGGCAGAGGCTGCCTCTTCAGGGTTCTGTTCAGCATCTTGCAGTGAATCTAGAGAAAAACCGTTTGCTAAATGTATGTGGATGAACAGCCAGTACACCACAATTCATATGCTTAGGATGAGAACAATGAGTGATTTAAAAGTTTTAGACACAACATGGAAACAATTGTAGAAGTACAAGATTAATACAATGAAAGAGTTTTTTCCTATTTACCAAAAAGCTCAAGAATATTATGCAAACCTGGCAGTGGTGGCGCACACCTTTAATCCCAGCACGTGGGAGGCAGAGGCAGGTGGATTTCTGAGTTCGAGGCCAGCCTGGTTTACAGAGTGAGTTCCAGGACAGCCAGGGCTACACAGAGAAACCTTGTCTCGAAAAACCAAAAAACAAAACAAAACAAAACAAAACAAAAACAAAAACAAAACAAACAAACAAAAGAATATTATGCAAAAACTGAAGGTACCCGGCAGGGAAATTGTGGAGGCTGTGAGAAATTTGATGATTCTTTCAGCACTATGGTGCCCACCAATACATTCTTGGAAGCTGTTGAGTAGAATTCTCTGAGACTGTGCCCAAACATTATATATATATATACACACGTACATATGTATAGTGTCTGTGTGTCTGTGTGTGTGTCACCATGACTTTGCAATAATGACTTGAGAAATTTAGCTCCTGTGCTGACTAGTTCTTTGTTACTTGGATTCAAGCTAAAGTTATCCAAGAGGAGAAAATGTCTGCAGAACATTTTCTGAATTAGCAATGGATAGAGGAGAACCCAGTCCATGATGGGTAGATACAACTTTGATGGTCCTGGGTTCTATAAGAAAGCCAGGAGGATCAAGCCAGTAAGCGGCAACCCTCCATGGCCTTTGCATCAGCTCCTGCCTCTAGGTTTCCACTGTTTGATTTCTTGCCTTAGCTTCTCTCCATATGACTCAGTATATACAAGTCAAATAGACCCCTTTCTCTCCATGTTGCTTTGGTTATGTTGTTTCATCCCAGCAATAGAAACCCTAAGACACCCCTCCCCCCCAAAAAATCCTCTAATGTTTAAATTGAAAATAAAACCTGGTGAAGAAAATGTTCCTGGAGATTAATGTCCTGGCTTATGAACATCAGTCCAATTTTATTTTAGCATTGTGAATAAGCAATTAGCATTTACAGAAAATTTGCAAAGTGACTTTGGAAAATTATGCACTTAGCATTTGCCATGAAAAACTCCCTTGGAAGCATCAGCCCCTCCAAAATAGATCAACCTTTAATAAAACCACCAGTAATGTGCTCTCTAACGCCCTCACATGCCACATGGAGTTCATTTGTTTGAAGTGTAAGAGATTTTACAACACATTGTTTTCTAAAAATAGCATATATCTGTAAGTTTTTAAAAACATTTTATCCAAATACTTACATTTATATTAATATATGATGACCATAAAGTTATTAGACTTTTATGATTAAGTGAAATAGGGAATTTTAAAGCACTATTAGGTTGGTTTTTATTGCATATAATGAGAATCTCCCAGATGGTGGAGAAATCATTAAAAATTAATTCTATAAGCACTGGCCTTGTCTTAAAGTGTCCTGAACTGATAAGCTTTCTTATTCTTCTAAAATTGCCACAGCTCATTGATGAAGTAAAGTGGCTGGCTTTTTAAAATTGATAATCCTATTATAATTATTAAAGTGTGTCACATTCAGTTTGACTAATGTATTTAAAGTGAATCACTACCCCTCAGAGAAAAATTATGCAATACCACAGTGAATTCCAAATGTTTCGAGTATTATGACCTCATTCAAATATAAGCCATTGTTATAAACTCATAATATTGTAATGCTTCACATGTTCAAATATTGGAACAGTATGAACATTATCATGAATTTTGTGAATATTATTGTACAGGTTTGCAGTAGTTTACCTGTCCTGTTAGGGTTTGTTAATTTTAGTGAGTCATTGGTCTAGAATGTATTTGAGATTATTGTAGACAAACACAAACAAACAAGATGATGCTATATCCTGTAACAAAATGAGTCTAAACCCTTCAACCGTTCTGTGCTGAATACTTGACTGTCTTCTTTTGTATCAGATGAGAGTAAGGAAGACACCTCTCAGGCTACTCAGGTGATAACACAGAATAGGGCACTCACAGACGCATACTCATGTTTCTCAATAAGTGTGTCTCTAAATCACATAACCAATACCACAGTCTGATAAGACAAAACACAAATATGATTCTTTTTAGATTTATTCATCATTTGTTGGATTGTGCTGTTTTATTTTGACCACATATCATTATTCTATATGCTATTCTTTTTAATTTTAAAATTTCCCTCTTCTTTTATTCTTAGGATTATAATATGATTTTATTTCTAGTTTCCATTTCTTCCTTCAAAACCTTCCCATATAACTGCCTTTCCTTCAAATTCATGGGCTTTTTTTCATTAATTGTTATTGCATGCTTTCCTAAACATAACCTGCTCTGATTGACACTTGTATATATGTTTTTAGAGTTGACCTTTTGGTATTGGACAACGTATCTGTGTGTTTGGTTGGTTGATTGATTTTTTTTTTTTTGTTATACTCTCTGTATGCAATAAAGTGAAATTTCCTTGGTGAGGTGCGGAAACTACACGTACCTGTGAATATAAGGACAATTACTTAGATTGTTGTTAAAGATTATGCTGGTTTAGTAAATTAATCGTAATAGATTCTATTCTATTATCTGTGATGACTTCTTTAGCACAGAATGCTTAGCTAAGTTGTTAGGTGGTTGTTGCTAAATCCCTATTGGTGAAAATGCCATGCACTTCAGAAACACACTTCAGAGACCTGTGAGCATAACTGACCTGAATTTCTTTTCCCTAAGGGCTAGCTTTTACAGTACCAAAAGGAACCAACATGACATTATAACCCTAAGTGTCCAATAGTGACATACATGCCTTAGCAGTAAACAACACAACTCTAATTGGAGTTGAGATCCACCTAACAAAAATATCAATGACCACTTATAGAGAATCAGTGGTCCAGTACTCAGCCCTATATTCATCTGTACAGTGCAAGACTAATTGGACTTATCATAAGATGAAATGCACTGAGAAAACGTGGGAATTATTTCTGCCAGATTTGTATTTCAGGCTTAGGGCAATTTTATTTTGTTGAACAAGAGAATGGACATGTAAAATTAGTTCTTAAAACAGGTGTTGAGTAATTAAGATGGACTTAATTTTCGAAAAGAGATCCAATAGGAATGTGATGTGGCAAAAAAGGCACCTGGAATTAGTTGGAGTGAGAAAAGTTGCCAGTGGGATGGCTGGATGACATGTCCACTCAACAGAGTTTTAAGAGTCAGTGTTTTAAAAATCCGGGATAATTATTCAGTTTCAATTTCTGGTCTTAAATTTAAAGTTAATGACTGGGTTTTGCATATTTTGATATCTAATTGCATTAAGAAATTTAATTCAGAGTTTCTCACTTTTGGTTGAGATACAGCCAAATATCTAGAAATAACTAGGGCAGAATAAGTACTGTAATACTCAAAATAATACTTAGCTTTGACACCTATGAAACATTTAGCAGTATTTCAAATGCAATACTTTAATAGTACTGCTTATTTTCAAAGATATTGTTAAGATGTATATCTATATTTCCAGGGGTATGTGTGCCAATGTGTAATTACCCAGGATTTTGTAAAGTCTTATGACAATTAGCATATGGTGCTATATAACTTAATGACTGTAATTAAGTCCATTGACATAAGACTTTGTCATTTAACGACCATCAGTGTCTATTGAATAGAGGATAAATTAAAGGTTCATTAAGCCATGTTCATTAGTTAAAAAAGAATGTTTTCAAATGGCAGATGTACTATGAAATGAGATGCATATTATTAAGATTATGATCTGTTGTTTGCTGTTTTGCACACTGACAATTCAGGTTATAGTATTTAAAATGTTTAAGAAATTTGCAGCACACAAAGCTGTTAAGAGTTCTGAGAGCAACCCACCGGTCATGTCTAGTTATAAGACATTCTCCTTGTTCTCTGGCTCTTACTGTCTTTCTACCATATTTTTAATGCATGCTTATTTTTGAGAGATATTCTACTGTGTAGATATGCAGTATTTTATTCATCATTTTTTAGTTCATGAATATTTGGTTGTTTCTACCTTCTAGCTTTTGAATAATGTTACTATACATTACTTGCATTTTCCAGAATGTATATGCTTTATTTCTCTTGGGTATACACTCAGAAATGGAATTATTCGGTTACATAATTTTTGAGTTATTCCCAAATTATTTGGAAAGCAGCTGCCCTGCTTGAAATTTCTGCTTTTAATTTGTGCAATTTAACTTCTTTATATTCTTACTCAAATTTATCTTCTGTGTTTTTTTTTTTTTTTTAATAAGACTATGCTGCAATACAAATTATCACATGCCTTTTTCTTCCTGTCTGGGATTCTCTCTTCTAAATACCAGTGGCAGCATCTTGTCATATGCATAGCAGCTACTTGTAAATTTTCTTGAGAAAAATTTTGCTTAGAGCCTTTGTCCATTTTTGAATTGGATCATTTATCATTTTAGAAATCAACTTGTAAGAGTATATATATATATATATAATCATCTCAATGCAAGACCCATACTGGATACATGATTTGAAACCATTTCTTTCAATTTTCACTTGCATTTTTATTTTCTTGATGATATTCTTCGAGGCCAAATGTGTTCTTAATGAAGTCTAATTTATTCATTGTTTCCTTTTGTTGCTTGTGCTTTTTGCAATAAAGCTGTTCAAGATATGTACATTGAAAAATAGAAGAGGCCTTAATACATTATTTTATTTTTCCATCAGTTTACAAAGTAGCAAGTTTCTTTATGACATTTTTAATATATACTCTGTCTTGATCAACCCTAACTGTATCTAACCCCTCCCCATCTTTCATTCTTTTGTATCCACAATCATCAATATCAAGTTGCTTTCAAGCATGATGTTGAAAGCAACAAATTTGTTCTAAATAAAAAGGTCTTACATTTTTAGACTATAATATCATTTGGGAAAATAGTTTTTCAAATGTCAACCTAGGGAAAAAAGTAAAACAAATATGCAAGCTTTCCCCCAAATTCTGAATGAAGAATTGATAGTGTAGGGAGGTTTGAAGAAGGCTAGACAGATATGGTCATGAGCTTGTTCAAGCAAGTAGGCACACAAACACACACATACACATATACACACATACACATATATACCGACACTGACATATACACACACAATTACTTATTTAAGTCATATAGGACGGTCTTGATCTTTTATTCATATTTCTATGTTTAATATTAGACTTTAGTTAATCTGATAATTATTATTTTTAAGAGCCTGTCTTACAAATTATATTAACATGTGGTTTCCTTTTATGGTCAACTTTGAGAGATCATTTTGTAGATAGAGTTTATATAGCCCTAATTTTTACCTTCAGGTCATAAATTGAGCTGCAAATGATCATATTAACATAACTTTCAGGCTTTGCAATAATCTTAACTCTAAACCTAACCCTGTAAAGTGAATAGTGTCTACTTTATCAACAGGGAACTAAAGTAATTTTGTTCATGAGGTAGCAACTGTCACACAGCCACCAGCATTTGCATATATTTTCTAATAGATCTTATTTAGGCAGAATTGTAGCTGACTGATGAAATTGGATTTCAAAGAGGGTGTCATAAAATCAGATATCATTTTATAGATTATGAGAAAAGTTAAGTTATTGTATACACTGGAACAATTGGGTGATTGTTATTTGGTTTATGGAAAGATCAGTTCAAAGTGAAACTCTACAACTTTGAAACCCCGTGTTTCCTAACTACATAATTTGGTGCAGAACCTGTTAAATGTTGACTATACACTATTTTAAAATTTGGTCTTAAGAACGTAAGAGATGTTTTAAAATTTCATATATTCTATGAGAACCCTGTTATAAAAATAGTCTCATTTTTCAATGTTAAAGATTAATATTTGCAAAATTTTATACAGTGTGTTTTGATCATATTACTATTCTTTCCCCCTGCCAACACTTCCCCACATAAAGAACTGTGTGTGCTCATTTAAACCCATGAAGTCCAATTTGTGTTTCCTATATATTATAGGATATGTGGCCTTCCAGTAAAACATGACCAATTTCTATGAGAGCTCTCTTCTTGAACATGGAGTTTCTGCCACTGGCAGTAGGTAGAAATTTACAAAATAGTTCTATGGCTCTGGCTAGAAGTGAATATTCATGTGAACCTCCTCATTCCTTGCTCTGACTTTGTTGCTTGAGTCTCATGGGGGTAAGTTCAGGCTATGTACATTTAGCAGAATAAAAGTAGCAGGCTCTCCTTAGGAGCCATGAATCACACTACCACTGAGTTTTCATCAAACAGTGATGCCAGGTATGGGTTTGATCATTTGTAGCAATATTTAAATTCAATCAGAAAGTGGCAGGCTATTGCCATAATATCCATGCCACTAGACTATCACTAAATCTGTCTTAGCAGGCTAGTCATTATGGTAGAACTCAACATTCACAGCTGAGTAAAGTTGGTAATTACTTTTCTCCTCTGGTATCACGCGTATCACTTCCCATCAACATGAAAGCAATCCAGTAGGAATGAAACATACATTTCCAAACCAGTTTGATTTTTTCCCCACATTTTATAACTTAATGAGCCAGGATCTTCAGCCATAAGATCTTAATGTCATGTTGCAAGGAGTAACTATGAATATATTGGTAACATTTGAGCATAATATTTGGACTTCTTTGGAATGTCAGTGTTGAACAACTCTAAAAGAGTAACCCATTTCTGGAACTGTACTTTTTATCTTAGTAAGGACATTGTCAGGACATACAGTATGACTATGACTCATATATATATATATATATATATATATATATATATATATAATTTTCCACAGAATCAAATTTCCATTGCCTTTTAGAAATATCTTACAGTTAGTTTTCCCTTTCTATAATTCTTCCTCTAGCCTGCCCTTTTATTTGAAACTTCAGTTTAACCTTTGCTATTCATCTACTTTCCACTAACCATTTATACTATTACTACATTATATCCCCTTTCTTTTGAAAGCCCCCAAATACACCCTAGTAATTCATTGACCTATTTGAGTATTCCTAATGAAACACTCACTTCTGAAGATTCAAAGCTAACACTGACATATTCGAAAAAATGTGACTTTTGTCTTTCTGGGCATTGATTATCTCATTTTCAATGATTGTTTCTATATTGATCCATTTTCTTATAATTTTTATAATTTAAAGAGTCAATATTCAGTTGTGTAAATGTACCACATATTTATTATCCATTTATCAGCTGTTGGATGTCTAGGCTGCTTCTATTTTCTGACTATTATAAATAGAACAGCAATGAGAATAGATAAAATGTATCTATATTAAGATATAGTCATTTCTGGAAAGCTAGCAGTAGATTAACCACATTGTCTAGCTATCCCACTCTTGGGTATATATCTAAAGAACTTTGTATTCTACTACAGAGATAACTCTTCACCCAGCCAGTGTTTTGAGTAACCCAGAAGAAGTATAACACTTAACTTTTAGAGAGATTTTGTTGTAGGAGTTTGTCTACATTGTGGATGTTGAGGATTGTTTGCCCTTTTAAACCTTTCCCTACTCACTTGCTTCTTTGTGACATTTGTTGTTGCATATTGTGGGAAATTATCCACCAGCAGTGGTATGCAAAGCAGGCAGAGTCATCAAATAGTCAGTAATATTTATGATTGGAGATACAGGTATAATAATGATTTGCTACCATGTTATCTATTAGCCCAGTGAGAAAAGTCTGTACACATATTGTAAATGTGACTATAAGGTAGAAAAACTGAACCAAAATGCAGACCTCTGTCATAAATGTGAATAATGATGAAGAAGAGATTGATGCATGGTTTATACATATAATAAAAATTTAAATGCAGAGGCTGGAAAGATAGTTCATCAGTTAAGATGCCTGCTCTGGCAGAGGACCAGAGACCAATTCCCCAAATTCACACCAGGCAACTCAAACTACTTTTAATTCCAGTTCCAAGTGAACCCACTGCTTTTTCTAATTTTCTTGTGCATCCAAATTCATGTAGTGTACATACAGAGAGTCATACCCACACAAGCATAGAGTAAAATAACATGTGATTTTAATTTTGAACATTAAATATAAATCAAATTAGTGAAGCCATATAATAATCTCTATAAGAATGTATGACCATAGTGTGAATTGTAACTACATGTAAAGTGTATAACTATTAAGAATTATACATTTTAAATATTTTAAATTTTTACTTTTCATGAAAATATTTTCATGTAATATATTCTGATATAAATCGCTTACAAAATTTATAATTTCTATCTGTAGTAGATAAATCAGTTGTGGTAATACTACTAATGGTAACTACGCTGGGTTGTATGTTATCCTATCAGTATTTTCTTCCAGACCAACTTGTTCTTGTACTGAATCATCATTGTATGAACTCAGAAATCAGGATACCTTGTTCTGAGGGAAAAAACCAAAAACAAACACAAAAATCAGAAAACAAAAACAAAATAATAACAACAAACTGTGTGATCATCTTGTACACAGATATTTGTCTTCTGTTACAGTGATCCAATCTGTGCACTACTGACATATCTCATTTCTCTTGTTCATCATGGGCGATCCCTACACTGATTCGTTTAGATATACATTCTCAATTTCGTACTTAAGCAGACCTTCCTTGTGTTTTTGAATGACTTTTTTTAAGCATCCATTTTTGAGACAGTTTTTGTTCTCTTTAAAGCTTCCTTTGAAGATGTAAGCCCTCAACATCTTCAAATTTGAAAATTCCAAATTTCTGAAGATATTTTTATAATTCACTACAAATAGAAAGGCATCCTGTGTTTATGGCTCAGAGAATTAATACTGTGAAAATTATCATCCTATAAATAGCAATTTACAGATCCAATGCAGTCCCAATCTAAATGTTCACATTATTATTCACATAAATAGAAAGAGTTCCATAATTCATATGTAACCAGAAAAGACCTATGCTAACCAAAGTGAAAAAGAATATTGCATGTACTGTAAGAACTGACTTTAAGATATACTTCATAGCTATAGTAATAAAAAAATATGGTGCTAGCTCAAATCAGAAATGTAGACCACTGAAATAATAATAGAAGATCCAAGCATGAATACAGCTACCTGTTACTTGACAAAGAGGCAAAAAACATGTACTAGAGTAAGGCCAGTACTTTTAACTAGTGGTGCTAAGAAAACTGAATAGCCATGCGGGGAGGTGATCTGTGACGGGCAGTCTGGCACCTGGTTGAGCACAGGCGTAAACTCTGGGTGACCCAGCGGAATCCGCAAGGGACCTGAAACGTTATGCCCACGCTATCCGGATGCTTTTGGCTCTGGTCATGGTCACATACCACCCCTCCTCAGGTAGAGGCGTGGCCACGCCCCAGGTAGATGCATGGCCACACAGCACCAAGTCATGTTAATGAGACACCTAGAGGCTTAGGCATGCCACTTCCCAGTTACCATATCTGCCTCACCTCTCCCAGAGGGGGCAGGGTACATTGCATCCACACCACTCTCCAAAAGATGAAAACAAATGCCTTGGAATTATGGACTGTCTCTTCATCTGGACCCACTGTGGGAAGTGAGGGATCGGGCCCTTGATTAAGGAGCCAACTCTAATCTTTTGAGGAGGGCTTCCCAGTGCTCCCAGACAGTACCCATTCACCCAAGACTAAGCAGTTAGCCCAGTGCTCCAAGTCCTTGAGACCTGTTCCTGCGGGAACCCCAGCTGTGCTCTGGCTAGCCTGTCTGCGGCACCCTGTGGCTACTGTGATGCCCCATGCTAGATAACCCACAGAGACAGCTACCACGGAGATCCCCTGGAATGGCCCCTTCCCCCACCCACAGGCAGGGCTTGCAAAGGCTTCCCACAGCCCCCACATGCCCATCAGGACTGTGTGGGAAGATGCGGCCACTTCCCGCCTGTCTCCTGTCCCACCCAGAGCCACAGTGCCCTGGAGAGACATGTGGGGCTTCTTTCCACCACACCATGTTTGTTCCAACCTAGCCACATGCAAAAGAATATTTGAGCTGTATAGATTGAATTATCTCTGAGTTGATCAGGGACTTTAATTTAAATAGTGAAACATTAAAATTGCCAGAAAAAGGCAAATGTAGTCTGATTTAGGTATAGCTGTAAAGAAAGGACTTTCTGAATAGGAAAGGCCAAAGAGTTAAGGCCAACAATGGGCAACTAGAGTCCCATAAATTCAAACATTTCTAACAGTTAAGAAAGCAACTAAGTGAAAAAGAAACCCCTCAGAATGGAAGAGAATTTTTGCCAGCTAAATACTCATAACTACATTCATACATTAACTCGTTTCTCTTTAGTTTTTCGTTTGTTTGATTGATTTGTTTTTGTTTGTTCTTTGTTTTTTCACTGATGGAATGGGACCCATGACTTTTGACATGCCAGCTTAGATAAGCTTAGATGCACTTTTACCTAGGATATAATTCTCTTATAGTAATTCCTCTGCATTTTATATTTGAATTTTAGTAGCTACACTACTAAATGAAGTTCTTAAATCTTAAGGAGCTGTGGAGGGTGGAAAATATTTGTGGGATATTTTTGTCTTAAGGAGTCTCTTAAGTGATTGAAACTGATACAACAGATTAGAATTGTGACTCAATAACTATCATCATTTTTCTGTATTTGACTTCATTTGTGTAGGCTGGGGAAATATCAGAAAGATTGATTTCATAGAGTAAAGTCACAGTCAGGAAGTGACAGTGCAGCAGTTCATATTCTTTGCTGCTGTAAACTCAAGGGTACAATAGTTACTGTGTTCTGCTGAAAATATTATTATTTTTTTACCAATAGTGAAACTTTTAATCCATGTGCTATTGTGGCTTTAAGAGTGTAATGGCTTTAACTACAATAGGCTACACATAATATTATACGTGATGTTCCATATTCACAGTTCTTTGTTTCTATTCTTCTGCCTCTGAAGAGTGCATTGTAATCCTAGTTAGACTACCATTAGCTGTGTTCTGAGCATATTTGAGTTTAATGTTACCAATTGTCTCTGTTTGAAATAGACACCAATATATACACTAATATACTAAAATATATACTAATGAGACTTCATCAATAGCAATATTAATTTATGACAAATTTACCTCAATTTGGAAAGAATAATGGGAGAAATTTTTTCTAAGAATAGGATATTACTAAACTCTAATTTTCCTACATTAATAAATTTCAAACTGGATTTATTTTTTCCCTATTAAAAAATCTAAAACTGTTTTCTTTTTTTTGGAGCGATTTGTTCAATCTTTAGGAGCCACTTAATTAAATTATTACCTGCTGGAATACCATCTGTTTTTTTTGTCCTACAAATAAGCTTTGCTTTCTTTTACATAGCTTTGGTAAATATGTAGAAAGTGCCAAAAGGGAATAAATATCATCAGCAGATGAACTGAGGCACTTCCTTCTCTACCCAGTCAATCATAATTGCTCTAGGCTTTGCTAAATGATTTCTTTCCTAGGTATATACCTTTTAAAGTGTATTATTGCAACAATGGAATAGGATTTATTTTCTTTTGTAGATCCTTTTACATCTCCCTTTCAAGATTCAGTGCTTGCCTGTTTTGTTTTTAAACTGGATATACCCATGTCACAAATACTAGGTATAGCAGTGAATCAGTTAAACCACTTTATGTTCCCTGCAGGTGGTGCTTCTACCCACCCACCAGAATCTTCTGGATTCATGAATGAAAGACACACATGCAGGCTTAATTTGATATGCCTTGACTCAAAGCTGGGCATTTCTAATCCTCCCCACAGCTAGCATACATTTCCCTCCAGTATTATTGGCTTAACAGCTTCTAAACTCTCTATTTCATCCTTGCTACCCTGTTACCTTCTGGGGAGCCCTCACCATAGGACTGCATTCTTGTTCCACATATATCGTTGGATGGTTTCTCTTCTCAGCTCTTAAATCTGATCCTTTTCCCTATGAGTCAAGGTGACTATCTCTTCCTCCTCTCACTCGCAGTTCTTGCCCACACAATTTATAAGTCCTGCCCCATCTCCCTGCCAAGCCAATGGCTGTAAGGCAATTCTTGCTTATCATTCGCAACCAGCTAAGGCATAGATCCTCAGGTCTGTAAATATGGCTTTTTGGGAGCAGATAAAAGACACAGCACTAAGACCAATCCTCTACATGCCACATTTTCTGCCCAAGTTAAAAAATAAGGGGTGGTACTCTTTTCTTAGATACAAATTGAACATAACAATAACAATTATGTAAATTACAAAGTATGACATGTAATTAACATCCAGTCCATCATATATGTCAATTGTATAAATTACTCTACAATCTATCCTAATGTAAAGAGCTTATAATTCTATACTTGAGTTATGTTTTGATTTTAGTTTGAATTACCGTATGAAAACCATCCTTTCAAGTCTATGTCATCTCTCTCAAGGCTAAACAACTTAACTTTGATTATGAGCCTATAATTATTCAGCCCATCAGAATTCTGAGAATGAATTATTTCTTAAGTATGTAGGAAGCACAAAAACATAGCTTTCAAGACTTAAACAAATTGCAGAGATAGCTGACTATATGAACAGTCCCCTAATTTCTTATAATGTTGGAACATCTGTCTTCAGACTTCTGGCCAAGCACCATTTGACAGACCTTGATATGAAGCAGGAGCTATGGAGGACTAGTTTGCTCTGTATTGGCAGAGCTGAACTGTCAACTATCCTGCATTGTGTGTCCTTTCATGGATACTATTTTTTATCTGTAGATGAATAGGGCAATGTTTGTCCAGTGGCTACCTTTCCATAACTGAAAGAATTCTACATAGAGGTTTTGATGTTTAAATTCTTCTTTGAAGGGAAATGCTGAGGCTGTCAGGAGCAGACATGTCTCCTCAAATGATCATTGATAATCAAATAACTAACTATCATGTTCTGTGGATTTCTGATGTTTTTGAAAACTATGTAAAGTATATCTGAACTGTTAAACTTTAACTACTCTTAACCATTTCTATTTGAGTAATATTGAGAACACTTTATTATAATTAAATCAGAATCTAATATAACTATGACTTTACTATCTGGCCCTTGCTTTGCTTAATCATCCTAAACACTTTGTAATAGCAGTTATTAGAATGAGTTACTCTAAGTCTTGTTTTCTTTAACGAGTTTTATAGGCACAATGCTTATATAAGAATAACAATTTTTTCAAATTTTATATCAATATAAGATGTTTATATCAATGAAAGCATTAATTCTATATCAATATGTAAATTCTGTACCAATGTAAAAATTATAACTCAAATTTTATTATGAAGATTTCTATCAATGTAAGATTATGATACATAATGCTTTGTTCAAGAATAAATTTAGTAATTCGTCCTATTTCCTCCCTGTTCAAAATTATGACCATTCCAAGTTATCTCTTAAAATGACAACCTAACTTTAATTTATAAAATAACCATAGCCAGACATTCAAACTAAAGGAATTGGGCTGACGACTCCCTGTGGCTTCTTCTTCAATAGAGGCGATGAAAATTCTTTAAAGGGATGAAGAGGAGGAACAAAATTAGAAAAATTGTTTCTAGATACTGTCTCTCTAGAGGCTGCTTCTTTTTTCCTTCTCTAATGGCCTGCAGCCCTTATAAACAGCATTTCCAGTAACCACCTTTCTAGACAATCTATTTTTTCTTCTTAATGCAGATTTGGTTTCTTGTTAATAGAACGGAGAAAGTTAGGTTGAAAAAAAATAGGCATGTTATTTTCTTTCTCTGTGATGCTCAGTCACTGATATATTTGTGTGTGTGTGTGTGTGTGTGTGTGCGTGTACGTGTGTGTGTGTGTGTGTGAGTGACTAATTAATTTGGTGAAGCAGTTGTTACTTACTATTGTGGAATATGATTTATAATGATATCTCGGTGAGCATTACCTACAACACTGATTTATAAAATTGTCCCATTTGAGTTCCTTCTTACAAATACACAAAAATATTTTCTCATGTAAAATAAATTTCTCTGAAGTTCAATGCTAGTAATTATGTAATGTTAAACCTAACCTTTTCTGATTTTGAATAGCTTATAACTTAAAGTGATTGCAGTTGCAGAGGGATACATTCTTTAACAAATGTTATTTACTTTTCCATCAATTAATTCTTAAAATTACATAGGCTGGATATTACTACCCTCTGTTGGAATTAGGCTTATTGAAAATAACTGTTACACAACTTAATGTTCACAAAACAATTAAGAGACCATAAGTTTTATGGTCGTTCAAAGATGCTTTAGTAATTTATAGTTTAGTATTTGTTAAACAACTCCTCAGTGCTGGAAACTGTGCTAAGCTATGATTATGAAAGGGCTAAATGAACTAGCTACTGTCCAGATAGGACATGAGAAAAATAAGACTGAGGAAAAGCTAGCATAATATGCACCTATAGGAAGGGAGAAGGAAGAGAGACACCCTGACATAAAAATCTCACAAAACAAATTTTGCACAATTTCTTGTTCATGCAGAATACAACAGTCCATAAAAAGTGTATATATGTATGTCTGTATGCATGTGTGTGTCCATAATTCCGTGTGTGTGTGTGTGTGTGTGTGTGTGTATGCTGTTTTCTGGGGATTGAATCAGGGGCCTTGTTCAAGTTATACAAGTGTTCAAAAAGAGAACTGTACACCCACCTCCTACATTGTAGGATAATAAAGCAAGCCACATTGCCAGGTTGATTGTAGCCAAATAAGAAATGTGGGGTTTTGTTGAGCGTGAGTATATATATATATATATATATATATATATATATATATATATATATATAATTTCTAAAATGGATAGGTTAACCATAAGCTCTCTTGTTATATCTCATTAATTTTGCACAGCAACTTCAGCAAAACTCGGAAGCCCTGTTCTTTTGTACCACATGGTGTGAAGTGAGTGTTAATATGTGCTAAACAGCTGGTGGCTGGTCTAGACTGGAAAGCCAAAATTTTTGAATGTCTAACACTTTGTTCTGAATACTGTACATACCAGCCTCTTTCTATGGTCTTTTCTACGCTCAGCAAGGTCCTTCGAGCTCTCAGTGCATCAAACATTTAGATCTTTACAGAGAAGAAACATTTAGCTATGTTAGAGAATATTTTTTAAAGACATAGTTTGTATATAATTATAGAGGTCACATCTGTGATGGAAGTGATGGGATTAAGAATTCTGAAGTGTTTCCATAGATGAAGGTGATGCTTACAGAAACATTTGAAGAGAGACCTTTAGTTTTCAGACAGTATTAGGAACTGCAACTAAAAGGAACATGTTAAGGGAAAGTCAAGTTTAACTATTCCTTTGAAGACTCAAGATCTGATATGTATGTGATAATAGAGAAAATGCCATCTTTGGTTCAGTTAATAACTTAAAATAAATCTATTTCCACATTGTTTGAATAATATAATGTGTATTATTATTAGGGAAAATAAAATGCACTTTACTTAGTCAGGTGTCATGTTGTTTCCTAGTGGGTCTGTGAAATAGCAGTTGTAAAGAAAGTAAGAATGGAAAAAATGGGATGGGATGTAAAAAACTGTTTTCATTAAAGGATGCATTGTGGAACAAGAATTACAAAAGCATTCAAGACTTATGCTACTAGGGCAGTAACCCTAGTATTATAAAATTGAGGTTCTAGGTGAATTATTAAGTTTTTTTCCTACTATAATATAGTGATCTGTTTTATAATGTGACAGTTATACAGAAATTCTTTTCAATGTTTTATGTTGAATATCTGTGAATATTGTAATTTCATGCCTTTGTCTGACATCTAATCTTATAACATCATTACTAAATATTCATTTCTAGAGCTTTCATTTTCATTTCAAATAAATAAAATGTAAGTGATACATGGTTGATACACATTTTAATAGACTGTTTGATAGTTTTAATTTATTCTCAACTCATAGTCTGCACGGAGTAAATTTATAATTAAAATTAATTTCTCACATAAACTCTCAAGCAGATGTTATAATAAATGGTTACAATATTTCTTATTTAAAAATATTCAAACATGTTTATTTTGAAGATTAACAGTTATTACTTTACTATACTTGAAGAAAGGTCATTTATAGAAAGAACTCACATTGTATACAATCCAAAATCCTAATTTTCTCAGAATTATATTTTATATGAATGTTAGACCTAGAAAAAAATAATGAAAAACATTTTCAATTGAATTAATATGTATGCATCTTTCTCTACATGGCAGGATAAAAATTAAAAAAATACAGAATTAAAGGTGCTTTTTCTTTCTTTTATTAATTTAGATCATTGTTTTTATTTACTCCCTCCCTCCCTCTCTCTCTCTCTCTCTCTGTATGTGTATGTATGTGTGTGTACATGCATGTATGAATACATTTGCTTGTACATGACACATTGCTCCCATGATAGTCATAGGACAGTTTTGGAGAGTCGAGTCTCTCCTCCTAAAATCTAAGATCTGGAAATCAGGTCAACATGTTTGGTAGTAAGTTTCTTTATTCAGCCATCTCTTTATGCTTGCTTAGACAGTTCTTTTATACAAAGTTCCACCATGATCCTACCCTCAAGTGTCAATTAAAAACTCTTTTATATGTTTTTACATAGTAGCTGAGGGTCACAGTTCTTGTCTTCATTTCCATTGATATAAGTAAGCATGATAATCTACTCAATGAGGAGCAGTTTTTGTGAAAGTGTTTCTCATATAAGACACATGGCATGGTGTTAATCTACAACTCATCTCTTTATTCACTGTCATATAATTGGGTTAAGTCACTAGTCCCTATGTTGTCACAGAACTTGAAGGCTCAACACTGAAATTTATATTTTGATGACTTCTTTGTGATTAAAGAGAAAGAATAAGTTACCGAACATTCTCAATTAAGATTTGTGATGCTTTTATAAGACATGATTTGCTATGTGACTCAATTTCACATGAAATAAATATATTGTATAATATATCCTTCTGAGATGGCTTTTCATTGCAGTTAACCGTAGTAAAATTATAGGAATTTATTTCTAATAAAACCACAAAAAGTATGTTTTAAAAGCTGTTTTAGTAAGTAAAGCATACTGATTATGAGAGCAGAGAGTTTCTATGCTGGTCTTAGAAGCGTTTTTCTATATTATAATAAAAACAACCACACTGAAACACAAATTTCAGAACAATGCATTTTAGTTTACTGACCTTCATTGATTTTTTTTTTCAAAAGAAAATAAAGATATTTAAATAGTAAGCCAAGTAACACATTTTTGAAAAAGTAAAATACTGTGCTTAGTGGCCTTAGAAGAGTAAGTGTTTCATCTGTTTCTCCCTGGAAATCCAGAGGACCCTTGAAAAAGCAACAATTTAAGATGTTTCATGCCAGCTAAAAGGATTCAAGATTGCAGTGTATCTATCAAACCAAGAGACTCCTTCTGCCTGCACTCAGGAATCCAAAGGATGATTGTTCCAACATGCTAACTCTTGACACCCTTAAAACGCACTCAAGTCTGTACAATCCATATATAGTAGGGAGAAGGACAAGATGAAGCCAAGGGGTTTAATGACTGAAAACAGGTCAATAAAAGGTTGAATGTGAACAATAACTGCCAAGTTCCAAGCACTGTTATGTTCTGTCCTGAGAAACATGAGGAAAGAGAAGTTTGAAAATGTTGCAGAGAAGTGACTATAAAATAGTGGCTGTGGTCCAGTTATTGGACACAATTTTCTCCCTTTCAAAGTCATGGCTTCAGAAAGCTTGGGTGGCTGCAAGGGCACAGAAGATAGCCACAAGATAGAGATCCCTGAGACTCTAGAGGCAGAAGAGATACTAGACATCTAAGAGTGAAGCTGGGAATATTACTGTGGAATGAGTGGGTGATAGTGATCTGTAGTTTCAGGAACATATAATAAGTATTAGAAAAACACTTCTAACAGCTCTGTTCTCTCCAACTTAATTATCCAGTCTTCCTATATTCAGTTATTATTACCCAGTTTAGAGTGGATTTTGACTACGTTTTTCTAAAACAGAAAGCAAAGAAAATAATTTCCTCTTACTTTGCATACTATTTATACAATTAGTAAAGCATTTATTTTATTTAGTTGATATCTAGGAAAGCAATTAGATATGGGCTCTCTCCATTTATGGAGATGGAGGCTGTAGTTAAAGCCATGAGACAAAACCACAAATGAAAACAAAAATCATCTCAATTTAGTAAGGAATTAAACCAGGAAAATATCTTCTGAATTTGTATTTTATAATTTTATCTTACCCTGCTCTGGAGTTGAAATCATTCCAGATTTCAAGAACAGAAAAGTCATACCATAAACATTGTTTTATTTATACAAAATAGATTGATACTGAGAAATTTGTGTTTGCCGATTTTAGCCTAAAGGAGGAATGTCTCCTAAGATAAAGAAAGGCAATTTACAGATGATATGGCACAAAAGAAGAAAGGGAGAGACAGTTTAGGGTGAAGAGGAGAATGAACCAGAGGGAGCAAGAGGCGTGGGATGGGGAAGTCAACAAAGAAGCTGAAAAGAGCTGTAAGTAGACATACATGTTTGGAAATCGTGTAATGGGAACAATTACATTGAGTGTTAATGTTAAAAATGAATGCAAAAACCTACTTCAGTGAGAGAATGTTACTATTGAAACCTTTTGAAATTAATTGTCTTATTTCTTGATAATGTCATGCATGTATACAATGAAATATGATCACATCCATCTGCTATTTCCCTTTTTTCACTGTAACCAAATCTCCAACAAGGCCCTCTCCAAACAGAATGCGCAATTACAATCCAGTTAGACCAATTAGTGAGGCTCATAGGTGTATGGGTGTGGGTCCATCCACTAGATAATTAAAAATCTAGCAGTGGCCATGCAGAGAGACAGACAGAGAGAGGGAAGGATGGAGGGAGGGAGGGAGAGAGAGAGAGAGGGAGAGAGAGAGAGAGAGAGAGAGAGAACCAATATTCCCCAGTTCTGAAGCTGAGATTCTGAAATTCCTGTGAGTACTAATATGATTGACTGACATAGCACCTGAATACATAGAGCAGGTAGAGGCATGGCACACTCTTTCCTCAAATCAATCTTCTCACACCAACAAACTAGTTGACATTCAAAGCTCTAGGAAACACTGTATCAATACCTTCTCACTGTATTTAAAGATTCTATCATAGAAGTCTCATAGGAAATTCAGAGTCTACCTCATGTCTTAAAATTAGTCTACTAGAGCCATTTATTTATCTTACCTGTAAATTAACTTTTACAGCAAAGAAAGCTTTGAAATGTCATTCTAGTTCTATTATTATTCATGCACAATATATTTTATATTGAGTTAAAATATCATTAGAAACATCAAAGTCAGTGAAGCAAGTCATCTTTAACAAGCTATTGTAAATATACCCACATACACATAATTATAAATATGTAATGATGGGCATATTGCACATATATACAAATATATATATATAGCATGTTTATGATTATATGTTGCTAATTCCTGGAACTATTAAGGGAAATATTTAACCTTATACAACATCTTTTTTGAATTAATCTTTCTGTAAAGGCTAAAGGTTAATTCAGCTCTATAATAATAAGATTTATAGCTTGCTCCTGTAAGCCAGGCATGATAGTTTTTATAAAGCATTAGTCAAACGTCACTCTTTTCTATCTCGACCATAGTGATTGTTAACAAGGTGTTCTGTACTCTAGAGTGCTTGACAACATGTCTCTATTCCTCATTATATTTAGGAACATGTTAATACGACTTCAAATACCTTGTTTCATCTCAAACATGAGGTTTCCTGTTTCATTTGACTTTTATTAATTAATTATTTTATTTATTTATATATTACGGGCTGCAGGGGCAGGTCAGTAGTTAAGATTACTAGCTATGCTTCAGAGGATTGGAGTTCTGAGTTCAGATCCTCACACAGTGACCTGTAAATGTAGCTACTGGGGACACAATCGCTCCTCTATATTTTTCCACATATATTTTTACATATATACATATGTTCAGACGCACAGTTAAAAATTAAGTCACTTATTGCCTAAATGTTTTAAAACATTTATTTTCCTCCTCAATGGTTTCAGAGTTACCATGTTGAGGTAGATCTGAAGCTTCCTGAAACTATTCTTTACACTTGAAAAAATTCAAATTACTACTATCCTTCCTTTTACGTCTATGTAATTTACCTGACTTTGGACAGTAGGAATGAGAGTGAAATAACATTCAGAAGAATAGACTTATTTTTAAATGTACAAACATATATTTAATGTTATATAATTTAATATATGTTCATATTTAAATGTATGTTTATATACAAAACTCATATGCAACTTCCTTCTATTTATATATTAGTGTATGTGTGTCAGTAGTATGGATATGTTCACTTAATTGTTTGTGCCTGTGCTTATTTATAAAATTATGGACATCAGAAATAGATGCCAGATGTCCTCCTACATTGCCCTCTCCATCCTAATTCTGAACAAGTGTTTCATTAAGATGCTAAGGCTGGCTAATGTGTTACAATGACCCTGTTTCTCAGCATATCAAGCATATCTGTGGATACAGATTCACTGTTCTGACTGGTTTTTATTTGGGTGCTAGGTATCTGACTCAAGGCTTTCATACTTCCTTGGAAAGCATTTTACCTACTAACTCATCTTCTCAGCTCTTCAAATTTACTTTATTGATCCAAATTTATATTAGCCTGAAAATTCTTTTTAACTCAACTCATATTTGCTTTATTTTTCTTGTAGAAGTATAAGAATGTGTAAAAACAAAAGGTGCTAGCATCAGAGTTTAATAAAAATGTTAATCTGGGGCTGTCTTATCTAATTTAGTAAGATTTGTTGATATCAAAACAATGTATCAACTTTTCATAAAATATTTTAAAAAGAGTCAAGATCAAATTTCATACTATAGAAAGTGTGGATATTGTTGATATTTCCACTAGAGGAAATGTGTATAGCACACTGCATTTCTTAAAGAGAGATTTATGTGTTATGCTAGTCTTTTCTTTCTTTTCTTTTCTCTTTGTTTTTTTTTTTTTTTAACTTGATGCAAGCCTAAATTATGTAAGAAGAGGTAACTCAACTGAGAAAATACCTACATAAGATTGGGCTGTAGGCAGCTTTGTGGGGTATTTTCCTGATTAATAATTGATATAGGAGCACCCTTCCAGCCCTCTGTTTTTCAGTTCCAACCCCTTGCCAGGGAAATCAAGCTAGTAAGCTGCACTCCTCCATTGCCTCTGCATCAGTTCCTGCCTTTAGGTTTGTACTCTGTTTGATCTCCTACCTCAGCTTCCCACAATGCTAGAATGTGTTCATGGTGTGTATATAAGCCAAACGAACCTTGTTCTTTCCAAGTTGCTCTTGGTCATACATAGTCTTTAGCACAGCAAGGGAAAACAAATTATGGCATGCGGAGTGATATTTTAATGTCTTCTGGTTTTGCATTATTTTTACTCACTGAAGTGATATGACACTTTAAGTAGATCACATGTTTGAGTAATATAAACATAAGAAACTTAAGTAGCAATTATATGATCATATATAACAAATACCTTTAGTTTGTCTTTTTATTATAAAAATTCCATTTCACTCTGAAATTCAAAAGTATTATTTAAAGGAATTAAGCTATGTCATTTCCTTGTCTGTCAGAGCACAGTGATTTTATTTTACAGAGAATTTTGGGAGTAAAGGAACCATTTATGATTCAATGAGGATATATTTCAAAAGTTTTAGATTTTAGAATTTATAATGCAATTTTGTTTTTATTTGGCTCATTGAATATGTGTCAAGTAAAAATAAAATGCTAGAGAAAATGCATAGATTTTAAATTTTAAATAAACTTATAATATTTTATATAAGAAAAGAAAAATTTAAAAATGAACTAGTAAGTTTAGATGTATAGTTATATTAACATATATATGTAATTGTTATATATTTACATATATATTTATATATGTGTGTCTGTATGTAAATATATATTTTTAAAGAACAGGATTATAGCCTTCCATTTTATAGATTATCATGGATTCATTTCCTTGAAAAATTTCTAGAAGTGTTTCTGATGTTTATGTGGTGAATGACTGAACCATTACTTCATCCAGGTAATGTTGCTCCTACAGAAGATAGATTTTGCTGAAAAATTATTAGTGTGTAATGAGTCTAAAAGTGGTAGTGAGGATGTTGTGCAGAGATCCATCATGGTGAAGAGTTAATATCTGTATCTGCATTACACCCTAATTGATGGCTCTGCCTGATGCTTGAAAAGCGTTAAATTGCTGATGTGCATGTGATGGAATGCCTATTGTCAGGCTAGAGATGAAAACTCGCTCTCACCCTTGCAGTTCATTTTTAAAAGATTCATAGACAGATGACTTTGAATGTTTATATTAGAGGTCAGAAATAGAATTCTCACAATTCTATCATAGCTCTCTTGTGCCAAGTCTTCATTGAGATAAGCCATGTTTTACATTCAGTACTGAAAAAATGAAGAAAGAGATGGAAGGAGAGAACACAGTGATCCTTATGCAGTATGAGGTGAGAAAAATCTAGATAATGTCATTGAGACTGACCAGCCAAATTCATCAACTGTATATGAGCTAAATATTTAAAGACATCATGTGAGGGTAAAACGAGAGAGGTGAGAAGGGAAGGCACAAGGGCATAAATAGATCACATTATATCATGTCCTTCAAATAAATTGTACCCTGAAGCAGAGAACTCTTTATAGAGAAAAGAACATAGCCTTTGAGGGCGGGCATGGAATGCAAGGAGAGGAGGGAAGCTTGTCTAAGGTGTGGAAGGGCGAGGAGCACATATGAGATCCGTCTGGAAGGGAGAAAGTAAGAATGGGGGTCAGCTGTTAGGCGAAAGAAGCAAGGATGGTCATCAAGGCTGAGCTGACAAGATGTGAGCAATTAAGTGATGTTTTAACAAAAAAGTAAATTACTTCCTTTGGGATAAGAAACTACAGTTTATAGGATATGTTAAAATAAATTGGCTTGTAGAGTATTAGTCATTAGTTTATCACCTAATTTGTAGTCTTATTTTGTATGAAAACTCAGGTCATTGTGAATGATTAGTTTCCAAAACTGACCTTATACTATCTGAATGAGGAATTTAATTTTGGACTCTGGTTCACTCAATGGTTTGACAGAGTGAATCCTTCATTCATTCAGCTATCTTTGCAATTTTCACGCTATATTTTATTTTCTCTTAAATATTTCACTTACACAAAGTATTGTCTGGTGTCTGCCTCTATTTCATAATCAAACATCACTTACGATGTCTGAAAAATTGCCACTAACCCGATATGATATGTCTTTATCTGCTTATTCTCAATTATAAAAACAGAAAGCAAACACAGCTTACTGTGTGAAAAAAGAAAACAAAACCAACCAAATTTTTGCAAATGTCTGACTTTTTCTTAATTGCTTGGGAAATTATATTAGAAAAGAGTCAAGAGTTAAGGAGTGAGTGAAAGAAAAAAATAGTTCATGGAACCATTACTGATGTTCTAACTCCCACCAAACAATAACTGCATGATGATGGTCAATATATCATGGTTTTGTTTTGATATATATACTTTATTAGATTCTTCTGTCATCACTGTGATCAAATACCTGACAAGAAACAACTTAAAAGGAGAATGATTTATTTTAGTTCATTGTTCAAGGACATCTAATCTATCAAAATGGGAAAGTCTTTCCAGCTAGGGGCTCTGTGGCAGGAGGTGCTTGCTGTGTGGCTCTTTACATCTCTGTGGATCAGGAGGAAAAAATGAGAGCAGAAGTTAGGCAGGCCTATAATCTTCAAATAACATGTCTACGTCTCTAAGATTTCTGGCATGGCCACACAATCAGAAAGTTCTACAATGCTGTGACCTCCAGGTATTTATGTCTATGGGGGCATTTCCTATCCATACCATAAATGTTAATTAAGTAAATTGACAAATCAAATGATAGTATATATGTATGGCTATTTTATGTTCCTCTTCCATTATTTACAATATCTGACAGAATTATATATGTATGCTACAATATATAATTCATTTTGTATCTTTAACCCTTTACATTTATTATTTTTGCCTCTAAATCTAGAACTATTGATTCCAATTCTTCAAATCTAATCTAAAAGCAGTAGATAGGTCTAAGTTCAGGATTTTCCCATGCTTACCCCATAGATTAAAGCCCCGAGTTGCAATAGATAAGCCCAGGTTCAGGCTGCTGCAGTGTTCACCTCATCTATGGGAGCCCTGGATTGCAGTGGATAAGCTCAGGTTTAGGCTGTTGCCATGCTGACCTCATAGACTGGAGGCCTGGGTTGTTCAGAATCTCTGACCATTTCTAATTTTTTATTGGATTTTTTAATTTACATTTCAAATATTATCCTTTTTCCTGTTTCCCCCCAATCCCCGGAAATTCCCTCTCATGCTCCCTCCACTGCTTCTATGAGGTGTTCTCCTACTCTCCCACCCACTCCTACCTACCCACCCTCGAGTTCTCCTACACTGGGGCACCCATAGAGCCTTCACAGGACTAAGAACCTCTTCTCCCATTGATGCCTGACAAGGCCATCCTCTGTTACACATGTAGCTGGAGCCATGGGTCCCTCCATGTTTACTCCTTGGTTGGTAGCTTAGTTCCTGGGAGCTGGGGGGGTAGGTTCTTGTTGGTTGATACTGTTGTTCTTCCTTTGAGGTTGCAAACCCCTTCAGCTCCTTCAGTACTTTCTCTACCTACTCTATTGGGGACCCTGTGCTCAGTCCAGTGGTTGGCTGTGAGCATCTTCCTGTCTTGACTTTGTCTCAGCATCTGTGGCATGTGATCATCCTTGGCTAGCATATCATTCTAAGACTTGTAAATGAACTGTGCTCACACTGCTTAAGCCTTTGAACTATTTTCTCTTTCTAGGTTCCTATTTCACATTCCGCTCCTTTTGATAAAACTGCAAAGGAGCTTGTGAGAAGAGCATGTCAGATCCACTGAAATGGGAGTTATCCACAATGTAGTCTCTGAGAATTGAACTTGAGTTCTCCATAAAAGCAGCAAGTGCTCTTAAGTTCTGAGCCATCCCTCCTGCCCTAAGAATATACATTCTTAAACAATTATTTTCATTGTTCTGTGACTCAAATATATGGAATTTTCTTCAATAAGGGATTAGTGTCCAGTTGTAGAGGTAACCAAGAATAGTGTCAGTAACCTGAAATATCTGTGTTTCTGGGGACCTCCCTGGCTAAAAACTTAACGAGACATAATCCCGGCACTGAGTTTGGTATTTGTTAACTTCTTATGTCTAGTAGCAGTTTGTTAACTGCTATACTACCCTATAACCCTTTTGTTATAGGGTAACTTCATTTAAATTCTCTCTCTCTCTCTCTCTCTGTCTCTCTCTCTCTCTTTCTTTCTCCATATATATATACTACAGAAGTGACTTCCCATATAACTTTTTTCAAAATGTCTTTAATGTTCATTACTACATCCTGAATATTTCCTTCACCTCCACCTCACCTAACCCTTCCAGCTCCAATACCTCCTCTTTCCCCTTTATACCATCACATTGTATCTCTACATCCCTGAGAGTTCTTCCTTTTTGGTCTCTCACATGTTCCCTGAATGCTATGGATTATCCACAAGACTCACACAGATCTAAATATTCAAAACTAACTTCTACATATGAGAAAAAAAAAAAACAACAAGTGAAATTGGTCCTTTGGATCTGTATTACCTCAGTGGATCCACTACCTGGGAACATAACTATAGCTAAGAGCATGTGTCTAGGTGGGTCCTAGGTCCTAGGAGAGAACCCACTACTATCATTCAACTAAATTAATATCATAGTAAAAATGAATTTAATGACATCATTTATACAGATGTTAGTGCATCTCTCAACCCTCATCTGAGAAGCTTCTTGTTGCAATAGATCATTGATAGAGTCTTACAACTTTTCAAAATAAAGAGAATAAAAGATAATGGAGTACTCAACCCTAATTGGTACCTTGAAGCATACCTTCTTCTCCCAAGGTATTGGGTTCATGGAGGAAGAAGGAACATAAAAACTGTAAAAGCCTTAGGCTGTGTCTGACAGCAATAAAGTTATTCTATGGACACAATGGGCATATATGAGCACTCAGCAGGTGAGAAAGCATGCATAATATCGATACAAGTTCAAGCCAACTAAATCTCAGTATTCAATCTGGGAAAGTGAGAATCCCTTCCTGAGGACTCTTAAGCAATTACAAGTTTGAGTCAGGTTTCTTTAAGGCTTTATGACCCCTCCCTTTGTAGAAACATGCTCTTCACCCAAGAGTAATTGTGTGAACAAACAGACAAAGAAAGTGGAAGTAGATGAAGGTCATGAGGCTGGGTAAGTAGGAATATGAATGGTTTTATAAGATATCCATGTAGGCAAATGAATATGATCAAAATAGTTACTGGAAATTCTGAAAGACTTAAGGCAACTATTAAATAATAAGAAGAAATCTTTAAAACACTTCTCAGATTCTATTAGGACAACTCAGTGCATTTTATTTGTTCCTGGGTGTTTTGTATGCATTTGTCTCCTCTAATTGATTGTCTTGTCCCATGTGGGAACAGGGACCCATTTATCTTTACCATTGTTGCCTCTCCTGATGACTAATAAAATAACATACTCTGTTTGGGGTCAGTTGTTGATAAGAATGAATCTTCTTTGACAAAGTAGCAAATGAGATTTTTTAGAATTATATTTTATTGTACAAGATTGAATATTATATGTAATATTTCTAAAACTTCAGAGCATTTTTAGGATTTGGGTCTCTGTTAGCCAACCTGTGAAAGGTCGTAATTCTGTGGCTAATGCTATCTTCTCTCATGTAATCCTGGCTTTTATCTTCTTTATTATTGTTGATTTGTCAATGATTATCATTAAGAATTAAATTATCAATTATCAGTTGAGCTTTGTGCTTTCCTCCTCCCACTGTATATTAGAGATACAGAAATGTCATAAAGCATGGGGAATGACCTCACTATCCAGCTAAGATGACATCTAGTGCACAAAAAGTGTAAGTGTAAACAATGTGGACATTACAAATCTTCAGCAGTGGCTAACAGAACTGAGACCATTTACTGTTAATTAGGCAAGTTATCCTAATAATCACATGGCAGGACACAATGGATGGTCATCCAAAACAGTAGGAGAGAAAAACTTCCATCTGCCACTTACAAGGTTATGAAACTAAGCCCTCTCAAGTTTGTGAAGTGCTTGAACTCTGGACACACAGCATCCTGGATTTTCAGTTAAAGTTCACCAAACTGAGCTAGCTCATGTCATAGGACCTGGCAATACCTTTGTCCTGTTTGATAGCTTAATATTTTCCAGCTCCCCTTTTACCGTGACTGTATAGGTGCACCATCTTTTACTTCTTGTAGTTCTATATACTGCTTTATCAATTTTGCATCTTCAAATCTTAACTTTGTTTTCAGAAATAGCTGATGTGTACATAACCACTCCAAGGTCTTTTATTTTATTCTGATCTTAAGAAATCAAGTCATCCTTTCACTCCATCTGTCTATAAATTGTTTAATGTTGTTTCTAAACATGGTTAAAATTGGCTTCATTGTTCCATATTATGGAAATTTGTGTACTCCTGTCCTCTACAACTGCAGAGATTGGCTCTCTTTCTCTCTCTCTCTCTTTGTGTGTGTGTGTGTGTGTGTGTGTGTGCGTGTAGTTGTTAATATTTTTCCTATAGGCTTGCTTTCTTTTTTTTTTTTTTTTTTTTTTGGATTTTTTTTTTGAGACTGGGTTTCTCTGTGTAGCCCTGGCTGTCCTGGAACTCACTCTGTAGACCAGGCTGGCCTCGAACTCAGAAATCCGCCTGCCTCTGCCTTCCGAGTGCTGGGATTAAAGGCGTGCGCCACCACTGCCTGGCTCCTATAGGCTTTCTACCAAATATTTTCAACTTTTATTGTTTATATCTGCCTTCCCTATTACACACACACACACACACACACACACATATATATACAGCAAAGTATAATTAATAAGGGTTCAATCTCTCCTCTAGCCCACCATCTAGCAGAGGAAGTGAGAAAGAAAAGTTATTAGGATATGGGGGAAGTGGACCTGTTTAACAATAGTTCTTTCAGGGTGAGCTCTATCTTCATTGGCAGCAGTGTAGTCACATAGCAAACACCAAATATAACTTAGCAGCTGCCGACAGGTCCCAAGGGCAGGCAGATTCCACACATAAACCACAGCTTCAGTCCTGTCCTCTAGGCATGCAGACACCACACACGAACCTGCATCTGTCATTCAATCCTGAAGAAATCACAAGGCTTGCCAACCAGCCTGAGTCGAGGACGCAGAAGGGCAACTGTCTCAGGAACTTCAGGAACAGTTCTTTGACGAGTTTCTCTCTGGCTTCACCACTAGTGGAGCTCAACAATGTTATGGAAGGTGACCTAATACATGTGTGTCTATTGGGAAGAATAGTGAGGAGGATCAAAACAAACTGATGCTCAGTGCTTCTACAGTCTGTGGGGTCACATTTATACTCCTTCATCAAGATTCCTTTCACATGTTTGCTATATCTAAACATCCTTTCTCCTGTGTGCCCTAGCAAAACATCATTTGACATAACTGATTTTCCAAAGAAACAAGCTTCTACAGTGTGTGTGTGTGTGTGTGTGTGTGTGCGTGTGCACTATATGAATGTAGGGGCTGTACATGCACACATGTGCACGTGCACGTAAAGGCCAGAGATCAATGTCTAGCATTATCACTTGCTTTTATACTGAGACAAGGTAGGGAGCATGCATATTTATCTAAGATACCTGTCCAGCAACCCCAGGAATTCTGTGTCTCCCCAAGTCCCAAGTGACAGGATAATAGGAGCTTGCATTGTCACATTCCGCCCTCTAGCCTGAGTATTGAAGTTTGAACATATACCCTTGTGTTTGAGCTTTTATGCCTGGGCCATCTGTCTAGACACTAAGTATTATATAAGACTAAAGTTTTATATACTCAAGTAGGCTTTCTTGTTTTATATTTTGTTTTGACTTTCAAGTTTGAAAACAAACTACTTGTTTTAATAAAATATAATTCTCATTTTAATTCCATAGGTAAGAAGATGGCATATCAGAAAGTCAAGGCAGATCTGAGAAACTCAGGACATTCACAGTACTTAGACAATGATGACCTTCAAGCCACTGCCCTTGATTTAGAGTGGGATATGGAGAAGGAACTGGAAGAGCCAGGCTTTGACCAGTTTCAACCAGATAACGCTGAGCATCAGAACTTGGGGCACTCTGAGACTTTAGACCTCCATCTTGATTCCATTCAACCAGCGATTTCACCCAAAGGAAGATTCCAGAGGCTTCAAGAAGAGTCTGATTGTGTGACCCACTACACAAGATCCACACCAAAGAACAACCACTGCAACTTTTGCTACCTTTTAAAAATACTGTGCACAGCTGCCACTCTATTTATTTCTGGAATTATAATAGGTTATTATGCACACATGAATTGTCCTTCTGATGCCTTGCCACCAGGAACAAATAACCCTCAGTTATACCAAGACATTCTCAAGACAATCAAAGCAGAAGATATTAAGAAATCCTTCAGGTAGGTGCAGAGAAATGAATGCTGTTGGGATGTATTTCTTGAGAAGTAAACCTAAGAGTGCTTGACTGGATATATAAGTAAGTTTCTTAAGTGAATGGACACAACTTACACTGGAATAGAAATTTCTAGAAGGATACACAGATTAAGATTTATTGTCCTGGGTTCTGCAATATCCATTTATGATGTAGTTTTATGAATTGATAATAGTAACTACCACTACAATTTCTCTAGCCTATTCTTTTCCTCAATTTGAGAAATCCTATTAGATCATGTTGAGATACAAAGACAGTTTGAAACAAAGGTAATAAAAACTAGAATATTTTTCATACCATTAAACATTTTAATGGCATTTAAATGAAATCAGTGCTTGTATGGGATGAGATAACTGCTGTAAGTTACTCACAAGGACACTAGGAGTTGATACCTCACGGTCCTCGCCTTTCATGTAGCTACTCTCTGTTTAAACACCAGTGGTTCCACCTATCACAGTACAAATAGATCCTCTTTCTACTGAGGGTGACTTAATGGATGGCTATGGGACTAGCATGCATTGTTTGTTTAATTGAAAGGTAATAAATCCTTCTTATGGAGGACTTAATCTGAGTTGTTAGAAAGAGCTCCGATGTCACCCATGTGACAACTTGATGATTGTGTTTTGTTATTGGTTCAAACTGAGTTGTAAATGATTTCCTAGTTTATATGCATAGTGAAATGGATGAAGAAGAAAAACTTACATTTCAGGAATTTAGGAGAAACAAATAGCCCTTTTGTTGTTAGTACATGGAGAGCATCCAGCAGGACTGTTTTCCCCAGAATGTTTGTTGTGGGCCACCGTGAATTATGACTGCAGATTTGCTGGCAAGTATGAATTTCCAGTGATCTTGCAGGAAAATCTTACACTGAGGATGTATGATACACAGTAAGCCTGATGAATTCCAATACTTTCACTGAATACATATCTAAATGACATATGGGAACACAGATCCTGTGCACAGCTTGTCTAGTTTTCATTGCTGCTTAAGCTTTCCCGGAAGTATAATGGGCAGGTGATAATGCTTTGCATGATATTTCCCAAAGTAAAATTTCTATATTGAATTGAGTTAATGTGTTTTATAAAGATCTATTGTGTCAGTTACGAGTTGATCTAAGCAGCAGGACATTCCTTGAATAATTCAACCAATGAGTGCTCATGTTATATTTTATTTTGTGTGTTGTAAGGGCTGCAGAAGGTGAGATCAAAAGTCTTTTTCATTTTTTCTCCATCTTTCTGTTTGAGACAGTATGTCTCTCACTGAGACTGGTGTTTATATATGCAGCTAGCTGACCAGCATGCTTCGGAGATCTTTCCCTTTTCTTCTTCCCACTGCCGAGAGAGCAGCTGTCACTTGTTCTCATGCCTGGCTTTTACATGGATGCTGTGACTAGAACTCAAATCCTTATGTTTGAAAGGCAGGGACTTTATCTATTAACCACCACTCCAGCTCCCAAGCAATGGATGCTCAGTGCAGGCCTGTTATTCTATCAATGATGAAAATTGTGAAATTAATCAGAAAATACTGAGGCAGCCCAGTACGAAACCACCACTAAACCCAGGAAAATAAACAGATAATGATAAATGATAGAATAAATGAGCCTCCCACATACCAGGTCTCCTTCTTGTCTCAGAGATGCCTCACACAAATTTCCATCCCTAGCTATAGTTTTCAATTAATGAGCACAGTGTATCTCATAGCCTCAATTCTAAATTTTTCTCTTTACTTAGGCTTAGTCAGTTTAGTGTTAACTTTAAGTGCATTTTATTTGCCAACAATATATATATATATATATATATATATATATATATATATATATATATA
>JADRCH010000012.1:10922103-10948302 GCA_019843965.1 Rhynchomys soricoides
ATATATATATATATATATATATATATATATATATATATATATATATAAATTTCCTTTCCACCTTGTTAATTTTGTTTATTTTTAAACTTTCTGGTAACATTATTTTAAGTAAATAACTGATGGTAAAAATTTAAATATACCACTAAGTATGACTACTATTTCCCCTATAATGGAATTTGTAGGAAAGTGGGATTCATCAGGGGTTAGTCTACAAGACTATCCAGTGGTAAGTGATGTAATCATGTATGCTCTATAATCATGTTTTTCTATCCATATAGTTTTTTAAAACTATAATGCTTTGGTTGAAATATTTTTATTCTATTTGAATAATATTCTTAGTCGATTACAGTTTTTTCTCACAAATCTTGCTAATCATAGGCCTTTTCTAAACTATAGATTGTTTTTTGGTCAACTTCCTATCAGGTATACTTTCTGGGATATTAGGATAAGGAAAAATGTCTCCATTAAATTTTCCTGTGGGTAAGGCTGTGATGCATTTTTCTTCACTTTGGGCTGGTAGTTCTGGGTTCTATGAAAAAACAGGCTGAGCGAGCCATAAGGATCAAGTCATGGATAAAAAGCTCTCTATTGTGGCTTCTGCACCAGTTTCTGTTTCCAGGGGTTGGTTTGTTTGTTTGCTTTTAATTTTTGTGGGTTTTTTTTTTGTTTTTTTGTTTTTGTTGTTGTTCTTTTCCCTTAGCTCCTGGTATGTCTTCCTCCAATGATAAACAGAGATGTGGAAGTGTAAGCAAAGTAAATCTTTTCTTCCCCTAGTTACTTTTGTTGATGAAATTCTGTTACAGTGATAGAACTTTAAGGCAGAAATTAGAACCAGGAATGAGATACTGCTATCATAAATCTAACCATGGGTTTACAAAAAGATTGTGTTCTCATTGGAACTTTGACCTGGAAGAGCCAGCCATTAAGGGTTCAGAGCTTACTGAACTATTGTAGGAACAATTTGGCAATGAATTACCATTTATTCTCTCTATCAATTCTCTGTTCTTGTCCATGCTTTGAGAGTATTTCTCATTTTGTCAAATATTTTAACAATATTTTATGTAAAAAATATTGCTGTTCACATGCCATGAGGAGAACAAATTTTCTTGGCTGAACAATAGACCTGAGTGTCTATCAGATGTTTAAGGAATTATTATTTATAAGAAAGGACAATCATTGCTTGATAATAGGAAGCAGATCTGTGTTAAATATATAAATTATCTATTTAGAAAATAATTTTACTGTTTACATGTTCCATATAGTATTATTGCAAAACAGTAGTATGCATATAAAATGTGTATTTTATTATAAATGACATAATTTTTATTAGTTTGTACTTCATAATCATGTCATTGAGGTCCATAATAATTACATAGGAACTTACTCTATTCAGCTTTTAAATAAATGATTTTGGTCTGGGTTGTATTTCTTGTTCTCATGGTGCATAGGCAATCCAGAGCCCACTGGCTGAACATACTACTTGGCTGTTAGAGTAAGGGATGGTCATCTCTTTATGTAGTAAAGGGATGTATAAGTATAAGTAGATTTGAGCAACTTTTTATTCTCAACCCTGCTAGGACACTGAGAGAAGTAACAAAAGAAAATCACTTCTACCATATTGGGTAAACCAAGTTTAATCAGGTTAATTGCAGAAGAATGAGTGAAGCACATTGCTTACAGAAGCATGCTAACAGAAATTATTGATGAATACAACAATAAATAAAACAAATTTCTATATCCACAAGACAATTAACTCTCTACAAAACTTGAGGGAAATGTAAAGACTCATGCTACCCCAGGAATAATGTTAATGGTCTTCACACCATGTCTGATTCCCATCTGAGATTTCTCACTGTGATATAGAGACCAGCCATTTACAATTCAAGCTAAAGATGAGAAAACATTGGACAGTGGAGTTGCTGTGGGTGTCTAGGGACTGTTGAAAGTATATGTCTAGATTTGATGGAAAGTGTAGTAGTCATGCCATAACTATACAAAACTACCATACTTGAGGGTTAGATGTGTCCCAAAAGAATGTTCAAAGAACTGGCAAGAAACAAATTTAGCTGAGAAGCCCTGCAGAGCCAGTATACAGGCATCTTTATTATATCTTTGAAATAAGAACAGAAAACTGGGGCTTATGTTATAGCTCATTATAACATTCATGATTAACAGGTTCAAGGATCTGGATTCTATCCCTGGAATAATTAATTAATTAAATTCAATAAAGAAGAGCAAACACTTTGTTTCTGCACTGGCCTATTCTTATTAGCTCTGCTTCTAACCTGGTGATGTGAAGAGCTCCAAATTATTATACACAAAATCACAAAGCTGAGAGGACCTGAGTTCCCTCCTTTCTTTAACTACAAAGCTACGGATTAGGGGAGGTCAGAATGAGAGAAATGTCAAAAGTCTCATGATTACATTCTACTAAAATAATTATTAGCTCATTGGAAAAGCATATTAGTGATTTAGAATTCTGCTATTTTATATTTTGGGTTGGTTTTAGGTAGAGATGTAAAAAGTCGTTACTCATGAATAAATATATGCAGAAAGAAAGCAAGAAGATGATTCATGAGACCATATTTTGTGAGTCATGATTGACCTGGTAGAGTTCACATGCATGTTATTTTATAAATAGCATACATACCCTTCTTCTTAGGGATAATAGGAGAGTTGATAATTACATATCCTACTATCAAATCTAATTATCAAACCACACACACACACACACAATATATATATTTAGAAAAGTCTGCTTCTGAGTGTCTTATAGAATTCATAGAAGGAAATAAGATTACTAACAGACGGAAGACATTTGTTGACATAGTCAAAATCAGTGAAAAATACAAAGATCATATAAATATACTATATGTTTGTGCTATTAAATTTATTTTTTCAGGATATAATCTTAGTTATTTATTTCTGTACTTGTTGCTCTGTGAAAAGTGAACTCTCCTTTTAGTTACTGGCTGTTTTCTACTTTTGTTGTTCTGTTTCCATGCATGCAAACTTGGCAATATGTCAGATATACTCTCATGAATCAGATTAAAAATATGTTATTAAAAGTAGCTTTATATATGCTTTTGTTCATTTTGATAATGAAGATTTATTGTATGCATTGAAACATGAACCTGACTTGACAGATCATCTACAGATAGGAATGTTGTTCTGATCAGGTCTTGTAAATATAGAATCTGAAACACATAATTCAAAAATCCTTGTTCACTGATTTCTACAAAGTTCCACCTATAGAGTAGCTGAACTCCATCTCTAGATGCATTGCATATTTTTAGTTTCATTCTTTTTTTCTCTTATTAATTAAAAACATTATTTTTTCATGTAATTTATTCTAATTATGGTTCCCCCTCTCCAACTCCTCCAAGATCTTTCCCAATTCTGTGAGAATCCAAATGTACACTCTTACTTTTCTCTCACTTTTGATTTTTGCTTACTTTTCTTTCAGGGTACTCTTTATGTTAGAAGAGGAATGAACACAACAGGAACAATTCATTACAAACATATACACATATGTACATATATCACAAATATTCCTTACAGGGAATGAATTTCATGAATTTCTCTATATCTTTTTATGTAGATTGAATAAATATCAGGAGTAAATTTTGAAAACTTATTGAAAGCTTCAAAATTCTCAGAAATAGATTTTCATAAGGTTATTTAACCTGTCATAATATTGACACAGAATATATATAGATATAGATATATAGATATATAATTGTCTTATGTTGGGATCCTTGATATTTGAAGTTGAGTTTTGTGTAGGATGATAAATATTGATCTACCTGCATGCAGCCATCCAATTTGACTTGTACCATTTGTGCAAAGAAATGCTATCATTTTTCTAGCATGTATTTCTTGGTTCTTTGCAAAAAATGGGATGTCTGTAGTGTGTAGACTGTGTTTGCTTCTTCAATTCAATTCCATTCATCAGCATATGTTGTCTTATGTGAACACCAAACTGATTTAATACTATAGCTTGGTAGTACAATTTGAGATCAGGGGTATTGATACTTTCAGCAGTTATTTTATTAGTCAGAATTATTCTTACTAACTTTGGATTTTGTGTTTATGGAGGAAGCTGAAAATTGTCCTTTCAAGATCTGTGAAGAATTATGTTACAATATTAATGAGGATTGTATTAAGTCTGTAGATTCCGTTTGGAAGGATGATTATTTCATTATCTTAACCTTGGATATATTCTTGAATTAAAAATTTTATTTGCCTTTTGACAACCCAGATGCTATGAAATATAGGATGAAAAGAGAAGCATGTTATAGTCTAATTATCTATCACATTAATTTTATTTTATGTAAGTATAGATGTTATAATTTTCCTTTAAAAAATCCTTTCACCTTTACCTATGAGTAAACAAAATGTCATTGTGTCACATATATTTTTTGATAACTACTTTAGATGTATCTTTAAGTAAATATATTTTGAACAATGTTTCAGGTGAATAAATAGAAGTATAAATAGTTACATTAACATACTTCTTGGAGTTAAGTGTTATAGGTGAGAGAAATTTCTTACTCCACTCCTTGTAAGGGAATGTTTAAGTTCTTCCAAACATTCTTAGAGATAAATGTTTGTGTGCTTATTTAATTATTCTCTTTTCCTTAAATGCCTGGAAGCAAATAACCACATCAGAGAGTTTAATTTGGTTGTTTACTTTGTGTTATGAAGCTGCCTTGCAGAAACCCCAGCCTTCTTGGTCCTCATTACTGTTTGTTTTTGATAGACCAGCAATAATGTTACCATTTATCATATGTTAATTGACTTTATTTGCATTTATTTTCGCTTATGTGAACTTTATTTTTTAAATCTCCCCCTATCCCAGATTTTACAGGTTTAGAAATAAAATATTATAATAGAAAAAAGCAGAATGCAGTATATAAAACCCTTTACTGAGTTTATTTTATAGACACATTTTTTCCTGTATTATTTAGTCTTCTCTAATATATTATATCCTGACTTAAGGTTCCTCTCTGTCTCTTCTACCAGTCTCTCTTCCCTCCTCTCTTTTCCCCCAGATTCACCCTCTCTCCTATACACATCCAATCAGAAAAGTCCAGAACTCCCATGGACATCAACTAAAATACAGCATAACAAATTAATCAAGGCTGGATGAAGAAACCCAGTAGGAGGAAAAGGGTTAGAGGTAGCTCCTGCTGCCACGGTTATGATTTTCACAAGACCACCAAGCTACTTAACAATAAGATATATGCAGAGGACCTAGGTCAAAGCCATACAGGCTCTCTGATCTCTGTGAGCCTGCTTTACTTCTAGTCAGTTGATCTGTGGGTTGCTTGTTTTCTTGTGGTGTCCTTTTCCTGTTGAAAGAAATATTTCAAAAGACTAGCAGTATTCCACGCTACACCAGGCCCCGGCAGGCCACATGGCACCAGAGGGGTGTTCTTATCTCAGCTGACTCTCTGGCCTGGAGCTCCCAAAACTTCTCTAACAGACTGGCTAAATTCCCTTGGCGGGTCGTGGCCATGCCAGCCCCATGCAATGACCAACCTGGAGAAATCAAAACTCTAGAAACTTATAATTAATCAGCCTGATTTATATATCAATAAATTCTCAATTCACAAGATGCCCACACAATAAATTCAGGGCCAATTGACAATGGTACTAGCTGCCCACCTAGATTAAGCTGTTATGAATAAAGCTTTGTAGGCACAGATTTTTTTTTTAATTTTGGATTTTGTTTATGATTTAACACAAATATTGCATTTACATCATTTCTACCGCTTCTAGGCACTCCAGTTCCTTCCATACCCCCTGTGTAAAATCATGACCTATTACACACATGCACACACACACACACACACACACACACACACACACGTTAATTCCATTTCATGTAGCTCACATGTATATGTGTTTGAAGTTGACAATGTAGAATTGTGTAAGCTATAAGGATGCTCATTTGAAGAGAACTAATTCTTCCTAAGAAGCCAGTAACTGCCTATCACTTTTGAATCTAGGTGTAAGACCTCCTGACCTTTTCCATGTCTTCATTAGCATGTCAACTGATATTGCTATTGTGCATCCCTTGTTTAGAAAACCATATTGTTAAGATTTTCAAGGCGTAGTTTCCATGTCACATACAAATAGTACTTGCAGTAGAGGTCCTGGTCTTCCTTCTTCTTCCTCTTCTGAAATGTATTTGAATCTTAGGTATAGTAATGATTTTGTTGTCAGTGTATCAATTTGGATTTGCAACCATGCAGAAAATATTCTCTAAATTTTGTCCAGTTGTGGATTTTTGTAATGATTTGTCTGCTTTAAGGAAAAGATACTTTTACATTTACTTGTGTGCATAGGATAAGTATTTAGAAGACAGAAGATAGGAACTACAATAATTTGGGAACATGGCAGTGGTATGTTCTCAATGGCCAGTGACTTTCTCGGCCATATGTATGTAGTTAGGTTTACAATACTAGACTTTAATTCCTTCCTATTGAGTGAGCGCAGCATCATATTGATGTCTGTTGGTTTCCCCGGGATTTAAGTGCCTCTCTGGTGCAATTGGAATACATTGTCATACTGATCACGGTATTCTGTTGGCATTGAAGCCCTGTGGAGGTATTGGTTGCTTCTCTCCCTTGGCAGCTTACATAGCAACTTCTGATATTGTGAGAGCTAGTCCTGAAAGAAGAGGTCCCAGGCCAAGTCCAGTCTAATTCTTGCATATTGTAATTCTCTAGTGTGTGGCATCTTTAGAAGCAGGGTCTTTCCTTCAAGTTCTTAGAGGTGACTGAAGGCAGAAAATAGCCTACATCATTTTGGGAGTCTTTTGACCTTCCCTGTTCAGTAAACTGAAGAAAGGATTACCATGCTTAGAACTGTATTTTTAAAATTTATTTATTTTTGTTTGTTTTCATAAGATATTCCATGTATATTAAAGAAAGCATTATCACTCCCATTATTTCATTTGAATAAATATATTTAAACATATATGTGTGTACACATACTTAAATATTTAAGTATCTTATATAACCATGTTTTCTTTTAACTTTTTCAAACAGTCATAATGTTATTTCCCTTTTTCCTTCCTTTTGCTTCTGTATTTCCTCTCTTACACATCCCCAGTCTACCAAACAATTGCCTATTTTCTCCTTCATAGAACCGCTATTCTACCATCCCTCAAGTAGACACATTTGTTAACAAATATACTGACTAAAACATAAAGCTCTCTAGCAATGTGTTTGCACTTTTGAACAAAATCAGTGTTTTAGTTTGTAATTACCTTGATACAATAAATTAGACATGAGTGAGGCTATACTATCAAGTCTTCTTTATTGGTGTAAATAAGCATTATTGTCCTTAGGTGGGAATTAACTATTCAAAACTTTAGGAAATGTTACAAGTATCTTTAACATGGTAGGGTTTCAGATATAGTAGCATGGTAGAAATTATTTTATCTAATGTGATTAAAGCAAGCTTGTTCCCAATCCCATTTGCTTTCTGTTTTCCAAACTGTATATTCAAATATCATCTTCTTCCTTCCCAATCTTACTCTTCCTTAATAATTAATGATGAAAGACTTAAATTGTGTGTGTGTGTGTGTGTGTGTGTATGTGTGTGTATTCATATTTGTGAGTGCAGTGCCACAAAGGCAAGAAGATAGCATTAGATCCCCCAGAACTGGACTCAGGAAGTAGGGAGCCACTTAACAGGAGCTGTGATTAGAATTTGGGCTATCTTAACTACTGAGCCATCTCTTTATCTCTTATCTTCTTTCTTAATGTCACCCTTTTCTTTCACTTTCACCTTAGATTAGCAGATAATTTGTTATATATATGAGATAATATTCTTTGTACCAAGTAAACCTTACTAAGATCATTATAGTTAGGTATCTGAAAATTAATGGTATAAGCTGTAAGCACAAAAAATGTGCAGTTGGTTTAAATTCTCTTCCTATTTTCTCTCTCCTATACCCATGAACCACAACACTCTTCACCATAGTGTCAAATCTCCTGAGAGCATATTTAAATCCATATATTAGCAGACCTCACGTCTACTCAGGGCTACAGAAGGGACGATTTGCTAGTCTTATTCAAACAGGATCTCTCAGTTAGACCACATGATGAAAATAAGCTTAATTGAAACTAACTGAAAAAATCTCTCATTTCTAGGAAGATTAATGTCACAATTTGCCAGGGTCTCTAGTAGCAGCAATAGCAGCAGCAATGCTGACAGCTGCCCACACCCCACTACTCAGAAGCCTCAAATCTGAGAAGCCTGGTTTTTGTATGAAATACCATTTTATGATGTTTCAAATTTGATCACCTTAAAAGAATATGTGGGTTCATGACATATGGAAACAGAAGATATGATTTGTTTTATTTTCTCCACATTTCTTGTCCCTCTGCCCCTGGGTAACATGAAAATGTAAAGAGCTTAGCTGTCCCTTTAGTTAGCCCAGTCTACTTGTTACAATGCCTACTGTCTTTAATGTGTTCAGTTGTTATAACTGTCATGATCACCACTTCTTTCTATTCTGAATCTATTCAATTCATCACTGAGAAATACATTATTTATCTTTCCCATAATATTCACAACTATACATGCCTATTTATAAATGAAAGCAGAAAATATCATTCATGAAGAGCCATGGATTAGTGTCTGGGTCATCAAAGAGTTAGAAATAGTTTGGTGTGGTGATATAGTTCTCCTCTGACTTCCAGGAGGCTAGGGATCTGATTCCTGTGTTTGTACAAACGACTGTTTGTGCTGTTGTTTGCTGCTGCTGTTTTCAATCCATAGCTTTACTATCTGCTTCCTGTTCTTCCCCATTTCCTTCTAATTTTGATTGATTTTCCTCCACTCTTCTTTTTCTGTTCCTTTTCTTTGTTCTTTCTATATTTTTCATTAGAGAAGATGATAACAGGAAAGTTGGAATACAGAAAAAAATAAAGGCACTGTTATTTTGCAATTTTAATTAAAGACAAATATCGAAGTGTATAAGTCAATCTATGCAAATGATAAGTGAGTATACAAGAAATTTAAAAAAAAGAAAGCCTGATGGTTTCTGAAGGACATAATTAGCTATTCTGCACTTGAGCTCTCAACATTACAAATGTACATTGTCTCAAGTTTAATCAGAAGAAGAAAGCATAGGATACGGTAATTTAGCAATAAAGAGAACCTCATTACTCTGACTTTTAGATAAGGCATTGCTTGACGTAGAATTGTTTAGACTCATGCAAAATTACATTTCTATTTTTAACTGATTGGATATAACTTGCAGATGAGAGTTAAAGTCTCAACTAATCCTCAGGTAAATGAGGATTGTTGAAAGACGGGATTTTGCCTGCAATGCCCTCCATTTGACTTATTCAAATACTGACTGCCTAGAAGGTCTGGTCCAGGTACCAGCTCTGTCACAGTCTTTTTGTCGATGGCCCATCTCACCTCTCTCTCTCTCTCTCTCTCTCTCTCTCTCTCTCTATCTCTGTGCAAGACTATGACTATGTACTTGAACTACTGAAAACTGTATTAGTTTATGTAGTGGAGGAAAGAATGTATATTTCATACACTGAGAATTCTTGACAGGATTTCAATAAATCTTTCCTATAGCACACAGAGCAATCCCATGGGTGACCTTGATAAATCTTCCTTCCCTTTGTATTTTGAGAAATAAAATAACATATTCAATTACTCAAGTTTCTTATGGAAATTTTAAGTGAAAACCATTTGTATGTGAATAGTTTTTTTTTCATTTTCAAAATACATTTTGTGCACATTTTAATAGTCAATACACCAAGTTGATTTTTAAATTACACAAACATTATTGTGAAGCTCTACAATTGTCCAGATGAGCTTTAAGGATGCTATCCTATTTTACTGGCTCTCTGTTTTATTTTAAAAGGTCACTTTCTTTCTTCCCACCTCTTCCTCCTCTTCCTTCTCTTCTTCCCCCTCTATCTTCACTGTCATTTTCATTTTTATCTGTTTTTCTTTTGTGTCTGTTTTCTCATTATTCCCACTCTCTCAAGTTTTACTGTATAACCTACAAAAGTGAGGAACTTGCTGTATCTTCCAGCCTGCTTTTAAACTCATGACTCTTCTGCCCCTGCAACCTTATTGTAGGACTCTACATGATCAGCATCCTGATCCTCTTCTGTCAGTGATATTTTCATCCCAACTCTCATAATCTCCAGACTTATTCAGCTGAATGTCTTGGGATTTGATTAACTTTAAGGTATTCATAGGTTTTGTTTTGTTTTTGTTTTTGTTTTTTTGTATTTTCATTCCATCTGAGCTAATTATAATATGTTTTCTTTCTATTCACCTTTTAAAAATCTTCAGTCCCAAAAGAAACAAAATCATTAGAGTTTGACAAAAGAAGATTATAATAATCATTTTTTCAACAAGCAAACATATTGACTTCTTCCTAGTTTGCCCAAATTTCTAACACTCTTCCTAAAGGAAAGTTGGTAATGATCACACTAACAACATTATGGTTCCAGCTCAACAGGTGGCATTGACAATAGGATTTCTCTCTAATAGTGAAGGAAATCAAAATTCAAATGGCAGGTATAGTCATTTGAAAGATAAAATATGAAAATTAGAAAGCTCTAGAAATCAAGCAATAAACTAGAAATTTTCTGCCAAAGATATAAGTTCTATTATCCATTAGGAGGCTTTATAGATGACAGGGTAATATCTTTTTAAAACAGACTATACAAAGTTTATCAAAGAGTATGAAAAGTTTATCATGTTCACTGAAAATTCCCCAATTTTCAGGTGGGACAGAATGTAAGTTTGGTAGGTAGTTCAAGTCTATAAAATAGGCAAAGTAGGCAAAGGAAAAGTCAGACCTGCACACACATGCACGTGCGCGTGTGCATGCGCACGCACACACACACACACACACACACACACACACACAGACACACTTAAAATTCTTCTTGATATTGTTTCTCTGAATAATAAAGGTAAATCCACAGTATAATTTAAATTGCTAAAAAAAAAATCCTGTGTCATTTTAGAATAATATAAATCATCAGCCTTTAGGGGATACTGATACTGAATTGGTTATGCTCAACCAAGTGTAGCTCAACATAATATAGCTTCTGAGATTTTGGAATAGTAGAATGAGGAATTTAAGGTGAATTTAATGGAAAAGCCTATCTAATATGGAATTTTTAGGGGCCTGTAATGTTAGCCTAAAGGTATACCTCTTGCCTAGCTTGCATAAAGCCCTAGGTTGAATGTTAATAATTATGTTTATTTCATTGAATGATGAATTTTGTATCTTTATTTTGATATAATAATACTAAACTAGTACAAAACGCAATTTTAAATTGTATTATACTGTACCTACCAATCTTTTCAAATATTTTATGAAAGGTAATCATTTTCTTTGGTATATCCTGCTATTGGAATCAAAATGAAGTAAATTCCCCTTGCAAAGTTATACTTCCAAAATTTACAAAGTGACATTTTTATCTAAAAAAAGGAAGCAACCTCTGTTCACCATTTTTTAATAAGGTTATTTGGTTCTCTAAACTCTAACTTCTTGAGTTCTTGGTACAGAGCTAAACAGAGAATTCTCAACTGAGGAAATTTGAAGGGCTGAGAAGCACCTAATGAAATGTTCAACATCCTTAGTCATCAGGGAAATTCAAATCAAAACAAACCTGAGATTTCACCTCACACCAGTCAGAATGGCTAAGATCAAAAACCCAGGTAACAGCAGATGTTGGCAAGGATATGGAGAAGAGGAACACTCCTCCATTGCTGGTGGGATTGCAAGCTGGTACAACCACTCTGGAAATCAGTTTGGTGGACCCTCAGAAAATTGGACATAGTACTACCTGAGGACCCAGCTATAACACTCCTGGGCATATACCCAGAAGATGCTCCAACATGTAACAAAGACACATGTTCCACTATGTTCATAGCAGCCATATTTACAATATCCAGAAGCTGGAAACAACCCAGATGTTCCTCAACAGAGGAATGGATGCAGAAAATGTGGTACATTTACACAATGGAATACTACTCAGCTATTAAAAACAATGACTTCATGAAATTCACAAGCAAATGGATGGAACTTGAAAATATCATCCCAAATGAGGTAATTCCGTCACAAAAGAACAAACACGGTATAAACTCACTAATAAGTGGATATTAGCCCCAAAGTTCAGAATACCCAAGATTCAATTCACAGACCATATGAAGCCTAAGTAGAAGGAAGACCAAAATGTGGATTCTTCAGTGTTTCTTAGAATGGTTAACAAAATACTCACAAGAGGAAATATGGAGACAGTGTGGAGCAGAGACTAAAGGAAAGACCATCCAGAGACTGCCCTGCATGGGATCACATCCCATATGTAGCCATCAAACCCAGACATTATTATGTATGCTGGGAAGTACTGACTGACAGATGTGTGATATACTGTCTCCTGAGAGGCTCAGGCAGAGCCTGACAAATACAGAGGCTGATGGTTGAAGCCAACCATTGGATTGAGCCTGGAGTCCCAGATGCAGGAGTTGGAGAAGCGACTAAAGAAACTGAGGGGGTTTGTAGCCCCATGGAGGGAGCAACAGTGTCAATTGGCCAGACCTCCTGGAGCTCCTGGAGACTGGATTACCAACCAAAGAATACACATGGAGGGACCCATGGTGCTGACCACATATGTGGCAAAGGGTGACCTTGTTGGCCTTCAGTGGGAGGAGAGGCCTTTGGTCCTGAGGCTGTTAGATGCCCCAGTGTAAGGGAATGCTAGGGAGGGAAGATGTGAGTGGGTGGGTGGGTGGGGGAGTACCCTCATAGAGGCAGGGGAGGGGGTATAGGATAGGAGGTTTTCTGGAAAGGGGGATAACATTTGAAATGTAAATAAGTTAAATATCTGATAAACAAACAAACAAACAAACTATTTACATTTGGAAAAAAATGAAGCTACCTTCCTTTTCATTATAACTGGCCAAATATATTAATTTTCTATGTCTGATTTGGGAAATCAGTTTCATTCTTCAATAGCTGATTGTGTGCTGTGCCTTGGTCCTTTACAACTGAAGTCCAATTCTATTGCTTAAAAATTGCTTTCTTGTGCAACACGATGCAGTAATGAATTAAATCCAAATAAGCCTCATATTTTCAGTGTTATTATTTGGAACTTATCCCTTGTGTAACTTTTTTATTATCTAATAGAAGGCAAGCTAATGTCTTCCCCTCACAGCTCCCTTCTCTAAAGGGTATGCAATTTTCAGTATGAGAAATAAAGAATACTATGATTTGGGATCAAATTGCCTTTTTATAAACTCTCAAAATCATCTAGAGCACTTTAACATGTCCCCAAATATGCAAGTCAAATTTTGGAAGAACAAGAAATAAAAGAAGCACTTTCATTCTTAGAAGTATATTTCTATCTGTGATAGGAAAAAAATGAAACTGAACCATTTTCTCTGAACAGAAATATGTGCAGGTGATTTTTACTCTCAATAAAAATAAAATAAGTGTGGGCGTTTTCTCTCTCTCTTTCTTTGGTTTTATCATATTAACTCTGCTCAGTGGGGAACAACTTGTAAGATCAGCTTGTACCGATATTGTAGTTCAAGATGCTACATAGATTTAGATGTTTTAATTTATTAGCTTGATAAATTTCTTAATTCAATAAAACATCAGTTATCCCTTGTAGCTACCTAAGGTATACCTAGATGACATATTTTAATTTAACTTGGTATTTCACAATGTGCCTTTCCACTGCATATAGACAAATAGTAAAGATGAACAACATTAACTGAACTGCACTATGACACCTCTATATAGTCTATTGGTTTTCTTCCATAGGCTATTTATTCTGGCTTCCCAAGTTCGTTATTTCATGCTCATTGAGAAAGGCTCTTTCCAGATTTCTCTGTGCTCTGTCTTGTTCAATGTCATGTTTCTTATTTGGTATACCATATTATCCAGGTTTAAGCATCTCCTTTCTGATTTTGAACATAGAACCTAAATACCTATATGATATTCAATCTCCTTTATCATAATAATGTAAAAATTTCTACATTATGTCAACCTCCTTCTCAACATACCGAACTAATGCATAGGTAAAAGAAGACCAAAACTATATGTGTCTGTAAGGGATACCTCTTCCTAATAATAGAATTTTTATTGTTGTTTTAAAAAAAGTTTTGATATTATTTCATGTGCATGGTTGTTTTGCTTGCATCTATGTCTATGTACCACTGTGTATAGTGCCCACAGAGACAAGACAGCACCAGATTCTATATAACTGAGGTTTCAGATGTCTGTAGCTTCATTGTGGGTTCTAGGAAGCAAACCTGTGACTCTCAAAGAGCAATAAGCCTCTAAGCCTCTTACCTTCTAAGCCATCTCTTCAGCTTCAATTGTTCTTAATAAATACATATTCCTATTAAAGAAAATCAGCTTCCATCATAGTCTTAATCAAGTGCCTTTAACACTGGTTCATTCTTTCCCTAGAGCTGAGTCTGAGAAACCAAATCATGAATATAAGGATAGTTAAATGCTGCTTACCATTGATTAGTATTTTATTTGGGGGTGTTCAAAATTTTCAGCCATTCTCCATTAATGGTTTCTTATTGGCCATCTTCATTTATAAGCTGCTTCTTGGTCTATATGCCAGCCTATGGTTCTTCCCAATTTCTTCCCTTTTCTGTTATTATTCTCTATTCTGACCCAAAGAATTCTGTTAAGAACAAAATATAGAAAGTAAAAGGAGTACATCCTCTAAAAACTTAAAAGTTTATGAGAAAGAATTATTTTTATTTATAAACTGTGGTACCATGTTCTGCCTCTCCTCTGGTGGTATCTGGATGTTGTCAACACTCTGACTTAGGGAGGGCTGGGCAAAGTCTGAGACAAGGAGTCTGCAGGGTTTGGTCTATCTTGTTCTTCTCTGCTAACAATATCTGGGTGCATCTATACACAGGTTCAGGGGATGTGGGCCAAAGTACCAGAAGCAGGTCCTCTTCAGGAGTCTTAGTGTCAGGGCTTGTTGTTTGTTTGTCTGTTATTAATAATTTTATTTGTTTATATTTCAAATGATATCCTCCTTCCTGGTTACCCCTCCACAATCCCCCCATCCCTTCTCCCCTCTGCTCATTTCCATTGACTCTATGTGGGTGCTCTTCTAACCACTCCCCCACTCCTGCCTCACTGCTCTATCATCCCTCTACACTGGGGCATCAAACCTCCACAGGACCAAGGGCCTTCCCTCCCATTGATGCCAGATAAGGCAATCCTCTGCTACACATGTATTTGGAGCCATGGCTCACTTGATGTATACTCTTTGGATTCTGGTTTAATCCCTGGGAACTCTTAAGTGGTCCGATTATCTGATATTGTTCTTCCTATGATATTTCAATCCCCTTCAGCTCCTTCAGTCCTTCCTCTAGCTATTCCACTGGGATACCTGGGGCTCAGTCTGATGGATGGCTATATCTGCATCTGTATTGGTTAGATGCTGGTAGACTCTCTCGGGGAACAGCCAAATCCTGTCAGCACATGCTTCTTGAAGTCAGGAATAGTGTGGGGATTTGGTGTCTGCAGATGGGATGGATCCCTAGGTGGTGTGGTCTCTAGATGGCCTTTCCTTCAGGCTCTGTTGTAGTTTTGTCCCTGTCCTTCCTTTGGACGGGAACATTTCTAGCTTACAAATTTTGAGATTCATGAGTGGCCCCATCTCTCAAATGGAGGCCGTGCCTATCTACTGAAGGTGGTCTCTACAGGCTGTATCTCACTACAGGTTGTATATGCTTTATTCAGGGTGAATCAGGGATTGTATAATTTGGAGGAAGGGCATGAAAATATCTAGGAAAAGAAGGTCATTGAAGAAGCTGCTGAGATGTCTCATTAGCATGAAAAGACATTCCATGTGTTGTGTTATGTGACTGATTACCTGCTGTAACCTCAGTTGGTGTTTTGTGCCTATGTATTTCAGTGTAGGCACAGACATTGGAAGGGAGCAGCTCAATTCTTCCTGTATCAAATCTCTGAGATTCCCAGGGTTTGAACGTGCTCCATCTCACCAGTTCTTATGTCCATCTGCTGATGCAGTCTGCATGCTTTATAGTAAACAATTGAAAAAGGAGTAACCAACTCTGAAGTGCTGTAAAAGAAAAGGCTGTACAGAGAGCTAGAGGAGAGGATCTGGGTTTTGTCAGAAGTGTGCCTGGAGTGGAAGAGAGGGATAGATAAAGGAATAAATGCCTACATGGTTTTACATAAAAAAGGATACACAATGCCATGTGGGCAAGAAATGATAAAGACAGAAATTCACATAGCTGTTCTGGCTGCATTCTTCAGAAACAATTTGTGAAAGCATAAGTTTTGGGAAGTAAATTGAAATAATTTCATGGATGATTTAGGCATAAGGTTGTTAGAGGTAAGGTCATAAGTAATGGTCATAAGTAATGCAAGGAGGTATCCCTGAAACTAGACATGCATTTTTACAATAGAGCTCAAAGTTAGAAAAAAAGACAGTCTCGAAAAGGGCAGTTATCAATTATACAATAGCCAAATAGTAAATATGTCAGATAGTTGGTATGTCAAGAAAGTGGTGGAGTGCCTATGGATAAGTGGACACATATCTATTATTCTAAGAGTCATGATACATATAAATGACACTCAATATTCATCAAAATCTTATACCCATCTTTGTGTAGTTTAAATTTTTATGCTTTGGGATTTCTGTGTCCTTGCTATCATCATTACAATCATTTGTCATGAGCCATGAACAGCCTGAGATTTTATAGCAGTTTTTGTATAAGTTAGCCTGCTATGGTTTCATGAATATCAACAGATGACCTGGACCTCTGGGTGAAAGGCAGATATAGTGTATTACTGCTTAGCAACCTCTGTAGTATCTCTGCATGAGTTCTGTCAGTCTCATTTCTTACAAGGGTATTAAAAAAGGCTCTGTGACACCCAAAAAGGTGGTGGTTCATTAGGAATGGGGTCTTGACACTAGGACCCCCCACTCCAATTTTAGTGGATATAAAGTATGGTTTTCTGTTCCTTCAAGGAAACTGCTTTATTCACACATTCAAGGGTGTAAACAAACCTGACTACTTTTCTGGAGGAAATGCTATTATTATCATGCAAGACTATTTTCTACTTGTACATTTTTGAGAGTCGTGATAAATGGCAATCTGTGTCTTTGTGATGTTCAGAGTCTCAGTAAAGCCATTTTCGTCTCAATATATTGAGCACTGCTTCATGCAGATAATACTTGTTGGCTTATAAGAATAGGGTATTTGGAAGACCATAGTCTGAAAACTGGTTTCAAGATATCTAATAAGAGACAGAGAGAAGACCACAGCCACAAGTGGAAGGGGACTGTTTAATCTTTACTAATACACAGTCAAAGAGCTCTCCTGAAAAGACCAGCATTCTCATTATAAGATTTTTGAACCACATAAATGTGACCATATAATTTTAATTACCTGTGTTAAGTATCATAGCAAACATAACCAAGAAATTAAAGCCAATATGTAGAGGGGATAAAATAATCCAAAGATATTTCAGGGTCAGGGTTTGGGACAATACATGGATATATATTTTTAAAGATACAGATTTATTCAAACATAATAGTTTTAGGTTTCTATGAAGCTAACTAATTTACTATGTTAAGTATGTATTACTTTTTAAATATGGTCTGTGTGTTTCTCTCTGTATGTTATATTTTTACTTTTGTTACGAGATATTTTTACATTGAAAAAATCTAGCTGTGTCATATGATAATCTGATGAAGAACAACGAGATTCAAAGAATTAGAATTGATGTGTGTTTTAGAATATATTCCAAGTCCTAAACTATTTACCTGTAGCCATAATGTTTCAAATGCTCAAATCAAATCTGATATTTGAAGTTTGAAAGGTGTGCGTTTTAAATAGTGTATACTTACAGTTTGTCTCATGGAATGGAAGACTTTGACTGTGGTAGTGGATCTGTGGACCAGAGGTGGAGAAGTTGGGAGGTACTGGAAGGAATAAAGAGAGAGAAAACTGTAATCATGATACATTGAATGAAAAGAGTATATATTTCCAACAAAAGAAAAAATAAAAAAAGAAGCAATGAAAAATTTACTAAGTCAACTTATACATTGGTGACAGTAATTCAACTTAGCCAAGTCTATAATGAATAAAATTATTTTTCATAATTTTTGTTTCTATCATTAAATTTGTAAGCTAATCTGTGTCCAGTCATTTATGATAAACTATAATAGATTTTTAAATTGTTGAGTATAGAAACAAGGACACAGAATGTCATGTATGTTGGCAGGTTTCATACCATTGGGTCACAGGCTCTGATTCTGATTAAACACATTTAAACAACTATTACATGCTTGAATCATGTTTTCAGAAATGAGTACCCAGTTCTTGGTAGTTATTGTATTGAAATGTACCTTCAGGGAAGAAAGGGATTTAAGGCTTTTGAGGGCTGTTATGTGCCTGATCTTATACAAATACACACTGACTGTTTTTGTTTGTTTGTTGAATATCAAACTTGTAAAGTTTTCTGTTGCATTACATGATAGATACCAAGAAGTTAACTATAGTTCTTTAGCTTATTAGTGCCATGGTTTCTACAGAGCATATAGTAACATACATAAGATTATTTTTGGTAATGTTAAAAAAAAATGTACAATTTATGTATAAAACTCCAATCACTTTTCAGTGACAGATAATATGCTTATTTTGAGAATATTTTCTGGGCAAGTCAATTAAGTATAATGCTGACATAAAATTGCATCCTTTTTAGAGGGGAAGTTTAATTTTTTTTATATTTGGGGGCTAAAATATGTGCCATTTTGAAGTCGCTTGAGTATATGGATTGGTAGACCAAGATATTTACATGATGACAAAGTGAATAAATGTATGTACTTCTTAGATATACTACTATCTTATTTTCCTTCTCTCAAGTAATTTTTAAGACTATAATCATTCTGAAATTTCAGAGTTTTCCCCTAGGCCTGCACAGTGGCAACAGCCATATGACAGAGTAAAAATGAATCACCTGACTTTTGTGTTTCATTAATATATGGTAGTAATACATGAATCAATCAAACAGAAAAAAAGAGGGAGGGAAGGAAGGAAGGAAGGAAGAAAAGAAGGAAGGAAGGAAGGAAGGAAGGAAGGAAGACAAACAAATAGAATGACGTGGTCCCAGGGATAGTAATGAGTTATTAGTTTATATCACCAAATGATGTGACTTCATTAAAACAGCATGCTGGGGCATTTTACAAAAGCATGAAGTTGTGAATAGACCATTCAGAATATGCTGCAGCTTGGCTATGTAGAAGGGAGCAATGGCTTATTCAGATGACTCTTATATTCAATATTTTATAATGCCTAAATCAAAGTTTTTAATGAATTTTAAAACTGCAAGTTATAAAAATCTGCAACCAGGTTCTGGTTCCGTAAGCACTGTCAGCATGGCTTACAAGTCTGCACTTTTTTTTCTCTACTGATGTCATGATGGATGGAGAATGGCACCAGCTGCCCATTTATCTCCCATGATTACAGCTTTGAGCATATTGATTCTTTCTGTGGCGTTTTAGATGCAAGGCTATAGCACAGATACAGATAGCATCAGTTTTATGCAGTAAGCTCTTAATATGCTCTCATTTCCACTTCTTAGAAAAGATGTGCTAGTCAATAACTAGCAAGAAATTAAATTTTTACTTATTGTAAGCTAACACCTGAGAACTTTCACAATTACAATACAGTTCGGTGCTACATAATGAGATTTCAGCTAACAATAGACTGTACATACCATCGTGGTCCCATGAGTATATACTTATAGTGGACAGTGAAGCTACCGCAGTATTTATAAGTATAAGCTTTGATGTTATGTGAAAATTACCTAGGGACAGGCTTAACCAGGAGGAATGCTGTTATTAAATATATTCTGCATACTCAGAACAAATATACAGAAATGTACAATGCAACCTGTAAAAGCTGTACAAAATATTCAAAAACTCCTAATTTTTATTCCCCATATATTCAGTAGCTATTATTGAAATAATGTTTGCAATAACGTTGGGTAACAGGAAATTTAAAAACACATAAATAGCATTTTTGTTTAAAATATTAGGAAATAATGGGTAGAGATGTTTAATTAAATGATAAATTGACTATGGAATATTATGGCCAACCATTAGGAAGTCACTTTAAAAAGAATTATTAGCAAGATTTGAAATAACAGACAGACTCACTCAGAGCTGATAAAAAAAAAAAAAAACTTCAATTAGATTTGAAGGAGTGAGAGGTAAGGTTTTTTATGTTCAGATTTATATCTATTTGTCATATGGTATATGGCCTATGGTTCCATGAGTCTGGACTGTAGCATATGAAGATATGAGGTAATTTTAGTACAAGGGTCTATAGTCAGAGGGAGACAAAGGGAAAAGGAGAGACAGGAACAGGAGAAGGAACCACAAAAACATAGCCCAGCATCAGATCTGAAAGGTCCTTCTGTACCATCTTAGAGCATTAGAATCATCTGGAAGCTAAATATTGAACAGTAACTTAATGAGATACACAGTTTAAAAAAATTAGATGCAGCATAGAGATGGATATTATGAGGGAACATAGAAGAACTGTTGTGATGATTTTCATTGTTTCTTTCATTGCCACTAAAGGAAGGAAAGCAAAATAATTAATATAAAGTCAGCATGTGGCTTCATGGGGTCCTTTAGATACAAATGCAGTGACACTGGCTGCCTTAGCAGAAGACAAACAAGCAGGATTCTTGGTTCTTCCTAACTTTTTTTAGCTAAAGATGGTGTTAGGTAAGATTTTTTCATCTGTTCTATAATTTAGTAATCATTAGCTTGTTTCCTATCTTATACAAAGCCCAGTGTGATACACTGTAGTGCAACTAAAACACTCATATACCATTTGGATATTAAAGCATTAACATTATATTAAGACACATCTTCTAAAACATATAGATTTGCAAACAGAATGTGAAGAATCACATGGTCTTGCATATTTAGCTCCTCATTCATTTGGGACTGGCAATGAGAGCTTTGTCTTACAGAGAGGACTGTGTTGTCCCCTAAGCCAGGATTCATGTAATGACTGAATATGAAATGAACATGAAAGAGCTGAAATGACAGCAGCTAGGCCATTAACGAGCAACACTTGGAATCGATCTGAGATAATGAAACTGCATTGGCCTAAGTATTAATCAATTTTAATAATTGTGTGTTACAATGGCTTTTGCAATAAAATGGCTGCTATTTTCAATTCTGTTCACTTATCCTGTGACCACATGGTTGTCAGAAAGCTGAAAACCATAGTGATTTTCAACACCTGTGCTGTAATCTACTTAATTTATCTGCATTTTCTTGAAAAATTCCATATAAATCCCATGTTGGCTAATTGGTTGTTGAAAGTGCATAAATGAACTCTTGCTTTCTTGCTATATAGATATAACCTTAAAACGTCTGTCTTCAAATAGAGCAAGACTAATTGAGGATAATAAAAAATCAATACTGGAACAAATGATGCCTTGATTCATCAGCTTTTCACAAAGCTATAAACTGATTCACTAAAATAATCATCAATCATATCACAGACAGATCTTTGTTTTTCTCTCAGAATCCTGCACTTTTCACCCCTTCTTTCAAATGGTATCTTACATTTTCGTGCAAATTTTAAAGGAATCAACAGCCAATTATGTAAATATGTTTTTTCTTATCCTGACTCAAGAAATGTAATAAGAATGAGTTCATTCACACAGCATAAAGGAACAAGGACGTTTACTTCTACTGATGTAGTCGGCATACACACCTGCGCATGCCTGGAGACTCAATGGGTCATGGTTGGGTCATCATGCTTGGGACAGGATATCTTGGGCTCTTTAGCCCCAAGTTTAAACAAAGAATAGACAGGTGCCCAACTTTCTGCTTCAAAATCTAAGCTTACTGTTCTACTGACTTGACTTGGCTACCATTGGCTTATAAAATGGAGGATAAGAAATATCAAAACTAGATCAGGGAGTAAAACCATGAGTAAAGAGGCTGATGGGACTTGGTTTTAATGGTATCACCAGATTAGGGGGTGCTTTGATCATATTCACCTCCACCAACTCTTTCTAGAGTCACACCTATTCCTTATCCACAAAATTCTGTGTCCTTTAAAATAATTCTATTGAAAAAATTGTTTTTATACAATATATTATGTTAGTGACTATTGCTTTTCCAATTCCCAGATTCTTCCCATATCTTAACTCCATACCATTTCTAGTTTTCTCCCTTTAAAAGTGAAATAGTCAACAACCAACAAACAAAAAAGGTAACAAAATAAAAAATAAAAAAGACAAGAAATCACACATACACACACAGACATAAACAAAACTAAACAACAAAAGGAGATATCAAAATAATCAAAATATTAAAAAATAGACCAATAAAACACACACACACACACACACAAACACACAAGACCAAACTAAGCTTTATGAGACAAAACCTCTACCAAAATTACATTGAATTCTTTTTCTATTGGTCTTCTACTCCCAAGCATGCGGACTACCCTGAAGTATGGTTTATATACTAAGTAAGACTTCACTGGAAAAGACTTAAATTTTTTACTTTGCAAGTAGGTACTAATTGCAGATAGCTCCCTAGTAAGAGGTGCTAGCTCCTTCCAAACTTCTATAAGACAATTTCTGCTGCACAAATATATATAGATATAGGGTCTTCCAGCTGAACATAGTTTGTGGGGAAGTGGAACCATGTCATCAGACACAAAAATTGGTTAAATAAAGAATATTAAGGAACTCTGGAAATTTTTATAATTGAGAAGAGTAGATGTTTAAATCTGCACTCAACCGGATTTCTGTCATGGAGCATGTAACCACAACACCCCACTAAAGGATGATGACAAATAGTCACTAACATAGACCCCAGAGCTCTCCATGTGAATGGAGTATCTTGATGGGCGATCCTGAGAGTTTAGCCAATAAGCTTCCCTTCCCAGACATTTTTTTTTTCCTATAAAAGGTGTTTAACCTCTGGTTCACCCTGAGTAAGTCATATGCATCTTTTTCACTATGAATAAACAGTTTGGACAAGCAAGGGCTATTTCCTTCCTCAAAGACAGCTGTGGGGGAAGCCTTCCTTACCAAGCTGTGCTGCCTCAGTCTCCCACAGAAAGCCACTCCTTGCTCCTGACACTCACCTTGAACTAAGCCAAATTTCTTTTGCCCCAGACTCATCTCAGGCCTGAGACACTCAGTTCTCAACTCCTTGAGGTACCCGGAGGGGGTGGGATCATTTCTTACCTAGAGAAAAACAGGTTGGGGCCTTTATTTGAGGCTGTGTCTTATCTCCCCTCCATGGGTATCAGTGTCCTGCAAGCTTGGCATCCTAAAGGAGAAAGGAATGAAGCCTAGAGCTTCTGTGTTTAGACTTCCAAAACAGTGTGCTAGCATCCCAGCAGCGAGGGGAAATGTAGACCTACAACAGTTGATTTACCAGGAGTTGCTGTCAAAGAGACCACTTTCTCTCCTTCTGCCAGAAGCAGATAGTTGTTGCAAAGCTAGTAGAGGTATTGTATGTTTATGATCAACTCTCCACTGTAAGGTGTTCTTGGGCTAGTACAAATTTTGAACGTGCTGTTACAACCTCTGTGCTTTCAGATGTACATCTGCTCTGCTGTGTTGAGAGAGAAGATGTTTCTCTGTCATTTGTTACCATGTCTGTGTCTTAAACTCTTACTATCCTTCTCTTCTATCATGATTCCTGAAACTTAGGAGGGTGTGTAGTATATTTGATCCCTTCAGAGTTGGAATATATGCTTCTTTTGGGGATGAACATCCTAATAATATTGCATTGCATTCTTGGACATGTATATGTCTGTGTCAAAGGTCATTCTAAGTTTAAGAGGACAGGAAAGAAGGACTGGGAAACCCTATCCTATCACTATATGAAGTTAAAAGTAAGTACCTATCGCTCTTTGGGGTTGGATCCATTAAAATATTAAAAACCAGATGTGGTATTCTTGCACATACCTGTAACCCTAACAACTGAGAATCTCAGGTTGTCTAGAGTGCAGAGCAAGACTGTCTTAAAAATAAATAGCAATAGGAAAACACTTTGTTTAATCTATATTACAGGTTTAATTACACTGTGAGGCTAAAGGCTCATACAATTTAAATAGAATCGGTAACTTGTGTACCCTTCCTGCTCAGGATTTGCTTCCACTGGACATCGCCAGGTCAAGACTTATTCAGTCTCAACCCTGACTTTCCTGTGTCTTTCTATTGCTTGCTGGTGAATGTGAATGCATAACTCAACTTTCATTCCTTTTATTAACTGACCTAAGAATTGGAATAGTCTGTGTGTTTTCAAAAGAAACAGATGGGACAAGGCCTGGTTGATTTTCTTGACTGTTAACTGAGCATTGCTCCTTATTTGTTCCCACTGCTATGCTGACACAAATGTAGTAATAGAAACAATAAAAATAATTAACATCTTTTTTCTTGAATTAGGGTGGAATCTGATGAAAACACTCTGTGTTATAACATAGGAATCTTAGAGAAGAAAAGGGTGGCACACACTTGTGAATCTCACCATCATATGGGATTTTTGTTTGGCATATTATGCCCTGAAACAGCAGGTAAATTTGTGTTTACACTTGCTTCAGGATAGAATATATGTCCATTCTACACATCAATTGACTGTACCTTGGTCACTGAAATCAACAGAAAGAAGGAAATGTTTTAGGTTGATTTATGCAGTGAGGAAAACAGACTGCATGCAGATGAATGATACACTCTGATCCCACCTGATGCTGTAGATACTATTGATTTTGACTAAAGTCTTGTTTAATTTAAAATTCTTTGAGATGAGAGAAGAAAAAATGATGTATTAAGCATATCTTTCCAAATGTTTGTGAGTAAGAGAAATAAGACATCAAATATTCAATGTATGCAAAATATCTCTAGAGAGCTTCTGGGGGTAAACCTTGATCAGCACTGCCGAGGACTGCTGAAATCCTAATGCAGTAGCAAGTTATAAGGTGGGGCTCACCTGTTTTAAGTTGGCCTTCCTTGTCTGGGTCTTTCTAAAAGCAACTTTTCTTTTGTTCCTGAGTCTCAACATCCTCTACTCTACCACATAAACAACTCTCATGCTTTTAAAAGTCTCAGTTACAGAGAAAAAGAATCGTGAGCATTATCTTAATCTCTGTGTGTATTGCTAGAAAAAAATATCATAGGCTAAAAAAATAGAAAATGCATGAATGTGTTTCTACTAGATGTGGAAAATAACAAGTCCAGGGCCAAGGAGGGAAGGAACACACCAAGATTTCTTAATGCATTCCATGCGTGAAGGTAAAAACGTGAGAGAAGCAGTGACAGAGAGAGGGAAAGAGAGACAGACAGATAGACACAGACAGAGAGGCAGAGAAAGAGAAAGAGAAAGAGAGAGAGAGAGAGAGAGAGAACACAACAGACCCATTCCTCTAATACGAACCTACTTTCAGTGTGAGTGTCAATACATTCTTGAAGATAACTGTATAAAATTATCTCTTAGAGATTCTACCTCCTAATATTCTTACAACAGTATACAAAATTCAACAAAATTTGTGAAAAGATATCCCAACCATAGAAAACATGTATGAAGCTCCAGTATGGTATGTGTATTATCAAGGTGACTGTAGAAATGAATTATATATATATAATATATATAAAAATATATATATATAAATTCAGTTATTATATTATCTATATAATATAACTGAATTTATTTGAATATTTTCATCACAAACAAACCTGCAATCTTAAAGGAAGCATATATGTTAACTTGATATAGATATAAAATTACCATAGATATTGAGGCATTGTATGGCATCACATTGATATGTACAATTTTAAGTTTTTATATGTCAGCTTGGTGGGAACAGAGGCAAGATTGATCTGCCTACTTAGTCTTCATAGTGAACACAGCCAAAGGTTACAAAGAGAGACTGTTTCAAAAATGAGAAAATAATCTGAAAGCTAAAAGTGATTTGGAAAAGTTCTTTTAAAACTAGGCTATCTGGCTTGGCAATGGTGGCATACACCTTTAAGCCCTACAGTCCAGATGCAGAGGTATGAAGATCTCTGAGTTTGAGTCCTGCCTCATCTAAATAGTGAGTTCTAAGACAGGCAGGGCTATA
>JADRCH010000012.1:10948312-10978523 GCA_019843965.1 Rhynchomys soricoides
TTAATGTGTGTGCATGTGGAGGTATATAGGTATGAAATATTGCACATGTCAAACTGTAGAGTTTCTAGGGTACAAGCAGGGCAGGAACATTCTGAATCAGATTGAGAGGAAGAGCCTAATAATACATAAAACATGATTGATTTAAGAAAAATAATTTATAATAAATTCTTAGTTACATTTGTTTAGATAAAAGAAAAAGAAGAGGAGTTTTCAAGCAGACATATTTCCTTTTACTGGTGCTTGGCTAGGCTGCCCCCTAACTCCATTTGTGCAAATGGGCAATGTAATCTATTCCAAGCTGCCTTGTCACTTTATCAGCCCACCAAATCTGTGTTTTAAGAGTAACTTAAGAATTGCATTTTAAAAAGTAGTCTTAATTGAAAGACATGATAACAAAATAAAACTTCATTTAACTGAATTGTAGCTTATATTCTAAAAATAAATGCTTTTAACTAATAAGCCACTTACCCAAATACTTTCTACTTAAATAATTTTAAATATTATTGACAAGCTAGTCTATAGAGGCTGGAAGAAAGACACTCAAGTGCCTGCCATGGCACCACTGTGATAGACAAATGTGTGATGGGGGAATGGTGAACATGGAGTAAGTGCTGGAGAGAGAAAAAAACATGAAAGCAAGGGATACACTCTGGAGAAGGGTGGAACTGGAGACTCAAGAGCAGTAAGGAACAGCACATATAAATAGGTCATGGTGAGGTCATGGCCTGAGCTTCTGACAATGCCCATGTCCATGGATCTACTACATCTGGTGTCCGTGGCCTGCATTTCCACCAAAAATTAAGCAGATGTCCACATTCTGTGTGGCCAGTGGAAACTATGTAGATATCTGAGGTCCATGCTGCCATGGAAGGTACCTACTGATCTGAGTTGCTTGACCTGCTACCTGAAAGCATGCTGTTCCCATGCTGCTCGGCCCATTTCTGGGTCTTTGGACCTATAGTAGCCAAAGTCTGGGTGATGTCCCATATTACCACCAAAGGGCATGCAGATTTTCCTGGTCTCTGGCACTGTGCTGAGTTGTCCTTACACCTCACTGCCACTCCACTCAGGAAAGCTGACCCTCATGGCTGAAGAACAGGTAAACTATCCCTAAGAGCATGATCATAGGACAGCTGACCTTGAGTTCATGAGAGAAGGACAGTTGACCTCATTGATCAGTCCCTCATTGATTTTAACAGTACTCATGAGGGTGGGTCCTGTACCTCTTCTGGGCAGCACAGAAGCACTGGCCTTGGTGGTAAAGTTGCAGGTGAGCTGGCTCTAATACAAAATAGCAGGAAAACTGAACCTGACCCTTGACAGATGTTGCATTGGGTGATCTATATTGGGCAATGCTGGAATGTTCTTCCTGGTATTGCAGGTGCAGGAGAACTGGCAGACTGACAAACTCAGCTACTTTCTAGGCCCAACACAATGTTTACCTCATCTTAGATCTGCTAGAGTATGTGAAAAGCCTGGTTGTGCAAATCCAAAGCTGCATGACACAGTGCACCAAGAATATCCAAGAGAAGTCCCTGTGAGGATCTAGTACTAATAGTGTAGCAGAAGCCAGAGGCCTTGAAAGAGACCAATGACTCATTGTAATGAATATTTGCAAGTAAAGATGGGTAGAAAAGTATTTCTTTGCAATACTCTATAGCTCCACAAGATACTTTTTAAAATTCTTTCTTCTTTTCTTTTTGGGGGTAGGGGGAGGTTGCAGGGCAGATATGAAGGAATGGGGGATTGAGGGGGTTGGGTACAAGATGTGAAGTTAATGAAGAATTAATAAATAGTTAAAATCACTTTAACTGTTAAATTAATATTTAACCATTAATTAATTTAACTATTATAAAGTATTTACACTGAATATATAAAATAAAATAATTTGACATATGTACACCAAATCAAAGTTAATTAACATCTTACTACACAATTTGTTATATTTGTATGAGATCTCAAGTAAACAAGACATTAAGTACTGTCACCATGGCCTGCATCCACTCTCTAGCATTTATAATCTGAAATATAAAAACTGTACATAGACAAAGCTCTACATTTTTCCTTACATTATCACCACCAAAACCCACCCATGTTTCCTTTGATTCTATTCTTATTTGATTTTTCACATGTAAGATTATACAGCATCTGTCCTTCCAGGTCTGGCTTACTTTAAATAGCACAATGTCTCCCCAGGTTTATCTTTGTTGTTGTAAATGGCCAGAGTACATTCTTTATTGAATGGTATTTTGTTGTATGTTTCTGTGTATGATACAAAATATAAAATTTCATCTCAGTGTAATCATCCATTGAAGACATAGTGGACACTGAGAATATTCATGCACTTTCTCTGTTGCAATGCAATTACTATGAGAATAGAGGGAATTCTTGGAAATGGGATTCACATCTTTTTAAAATCCTCTGTCTCTTTAAAGTTACCTGTGATCACTTCCACAAAGTTCCCTGAACCTTAGTTGTGGGAAGGTTTTGTAGTTATATCCATTGAGACTGGTCTCCATAATTTCTTCTTTGTGGTTTTCTGTAAGAGGAGGTTTTCTCCATCTGTTGCAGGGAGAAGTTTCCTTTATGAGGAGTGAGGAATACTTATATCTGTGGGTATAAAGACAAATGTTAATATTGTTTTTAAGGATTGTGCTGCTCTAATTGAGTGGTGCTTGTATGTTCTCTTTCAATATCTATGACTTCACTAGCACAGAAGAGTTGGCCAGAAACTATACATTTAGTCTCTCCAGCATGACTGCCTAACATGAGCTGAACAAGAAGAGCACCAGTACACATGCCAAAGTAATTAATAAAAGCCCATGTACAAGGTCTCAAACATACAGAGAAAATTTACAAGCAAGTAAGATGTGCTGAGAGTGGGATAGTCTTTCCCAAGGAAGAGCACACCATCTGGTTACCCCTTACCAGTCAGCCCTGGAATCATACATATGAGTAACATAGCTTGGAAAATGCATATATGCATGCAAGAACTATTAATGAAAAAATAAAAGAGGTCATGAAATTTTAAAACAGGAAGAAGGGGTAGATGAGAGGGTTTGGGGATAAAAAAAGGAAGAGGATAAATGATGTGATCTCAAAAAGTGCTGAGTCCGTGGCAGTGATAGTGCTGGTGCACTGAGTAATCTCCCTGCCCCTCCCATGACTCTCCCCACCTGTGTTCTCACCAACAGTGTATGAGGGCTCCCGTTCCTATACTTTCTCCAAAATATCCTCCAATTTGTCTTACAACCTTGCTGTCTGACCACTGTGAGGCTGCATACAATTGCTGTCTGCAACTATATTGGTCTCCTTAATGATGACAGATCACAGCTTCTGGCAAAATAGAATACCACTTGTCGAAGAATGTCTGATCAATTTTTTCACTCATTTTAAAATCAGAGTATTTATTTACTTACTGTCTGAGTCACTGCCCAATTGCTGTAAAGAGACACCATGACCACTGCAGCTCTATAAAAGAAAACATTTTATTGGGCCTTGCTTAAAGTTTCAGAAGTTTAGTCTATCATTCATAGCAGAAAGCATGACAGCACACAGTCAGACATGGTGCTTGAGGAGCAGCTGAGAATTCTACATCTGGATCCACAGACAATAGAAAGGAGAGAGCAACTGGACTTGACTGGCTTTTGAGACCTTAAAGATCTCTCCTAGTGATGTACTTCCTCCAATGCAGTCATGCCTAATCTAAAAAGGCCAAACCTCCTAACCCCTCCCCTTAGTGCACTGTCTGAAGACTAAGCATTCAAATATATGAACTCACAGGGGCCATTTTGTATTTAAAGCACCACACTTAGTTACTACTAACAAGATTCCATTATATTTTATACACCAATCCCTTATCAGATATATTTCTTAAGAAATATTATCCTACTATTTTGCTTAGTTACTTGTTCCCTTTGTAACTTCTTGAATGAAGAAAGTGATTTTAGGCTGATATTGTTTTTATTTTATTGCTTATGCTTTTGCTGTCACACAAGGAACCACCTTACCAAGACCAGCACCGAAAGCTCTTCAACTGTTTCTTTCTAACAGTTTTAAATTTAACATTTTATTCTATTGGAATAGTTCTATTTTTTTATTTAATTTTCTTTCATATATTATGTCCAAACCCCAGTTTTCCACTCTCCCCTCATTCCCTCCCCCCGACTTTCCTTCTCCCCAAGATCCACTCCTCTTCCCCCATTTTCCTTCTGAAAAGGGCAGACCTCCCGAGTATATCTATTTCCATGGCGTACCATGTACTTGTAAGACTAAGTACATCCAGCCCTTCATTTTAAGTCAGGAAGAGGCAACCCAGTAGGAGGAAAAGGGTCCAAAACAGCAGAAAAGTCAGAGACAGCTCCTGATCACACTGTTATTTTACACTAAAACACCACACTACTCATCCATAGCATATATCTATAAGACCTAGGTCAATTCATATAAGCTCCTTGACTGTCAATTCAGTTTCTGTGAGTCCTTACGTGACCTAGTTAGTTTATGCTATGAGCCTTTCTCTTGTGTTTTTGACCCATCTGGCTCCAACAATTCTTCCTCACCTGCTACAGGACTCCCTAAGCTCCCTCTAAAGTTTGTTTTGTTTTGTTTGTTTCTTTATTCTTTTTATTTTTGGTATTGTTTTGTAATATCCTTGACTTCAGAGCTATTCAGCTTCTGGTTCCTGGAACTCCAGGCAGTATAAGGTGTGGACTTCCTCTAATGTCATAGGTCTCACGTTAGACCAGTCATTGGTTGGTGACTCCCACAAGTTCTGTGCCACCTTTAGATAAGCAAATCTTGCAGGCGAATAAGTTGCAGGTTGGAGATTGTATGACTACTTCCAGCTAGATCAATAAGACAACTAAAGGAGATCAAGGAGATACAAATTAAAGGAAAGAAGCCAAAGTATCATTGATCGCAAATGATATGATAGAATATATAAGTAATTCCAAAAATTCTACCAGTACTCAAATAGTTAGTAGACAATTTTAGTAAAGTAGCTGCATATAAGATTAATGAGAAACCATCAATAACCCCTATATACAATGGTAAATGGGCTGAGAAAGAAATCAGGGAAACAACACCTTTCACAATAGCCATTTGAATAATTTTTGTGTCAGATAAAAAAGTGAAATTGTATGTACTGTATTTATAATCAAGTTTTTTCAACATTATATATTAAATAATCTGTTTTTATTCCTTGTATATTTTTTCCTGTCAGTATATCTGACTATATATGTTTGAGATACGTTTTGACCTTTATCTCATTTCATTTTTCTGTCTGGTATTGAACTTTTCACTGTACATATTATTCTCATCTTTGATTAAACTTATGCATTTTATTTTCCATGATTTTATCATACATCAGATTGTTTCTTTAACTTCTTTTATCAATAGTTCCATGTTCTTTTCTGAACATGGCTATTTTTCTTGGATTTAATTTCTTCTGCTGTAACTATAGGTCAGAAGTATGAAAAGAACTGGACAAATTAAAACAACTGATTGATTTCCTCTTAAGTAGAGAACACTTATTAAATATTCCCTTAATAGTGATTTATGTGGCAACTGACTGTACTTTTTTGGGGTGTTTCTGCAACATTACACACATAGTAAACTTTGCAAATTCCTATGAGTTCATGTGTGCAGTATCTTTGTACTTTATGAGAACGGCCTGTCTAGATGAACATCTTATTTCCTTTGTTTTGACTTAGTTTCTTTCCTATTGTCTGTTGTAAATTGTGCTCAAGTGTTCTCAAGATAAATTGACCTTCCTAGGAAAATGACTGTACAATGAGCTTAAGGGTGCCTTGAAGCCAAAATATAGCTTATACCTTCCACTTTTACTTACCAAATTCACAATTATTTGTACACATTTTACATTGCATCTCCTGAAAATGAAGATATCAATCTGTATGCATAGTGTATTTTCTTTCGCACCTGTATTACCTCACTGCCTTTGAGTTCCATTTGAGTTCCATTCCAGAGTGGTTGAAGCTGAGAAAGGGACAGCAGCTTCCTGCAGTGATTATATGTATCTGATACGTTTTGTGATTGTTATCTATAAATACCTCAAATATCCCTGATATGTAAGTAGTTTCACCTCAAACTGTGTTAGAAAAGAATGTTCAAGGGAAAAAAACGCAATAGAGGACCAATCCAATATTTCCTTTTTGTAATTAAAAACAGACCTTTAGAAGATTTGAGGTAAGGGTTAAGTGATGGAAATAAAATGAGACATTAAAGAATTTAATATTGTTGTTCTCTGTTCTTAAAAGCTTGCATATCACATGTGCTGAGCTGAAACTAAGAATGACTACCTAGACTTTTCATCCTGGCTCCCAGATAATTAACTTTAAAATGTCTCAAGTTTACTTAGAAGAAGAAATACTACTTCAGTTCATATACAGTACCATTTACATGAATTTCTAAATATTTTATTTCAAATTATAAGATACGATATATTACATGATTTGAAAACTATATCTTAGCTAAATATTGAATTTTATTCAGAAATTTTGTTAAAAAATCTTTTAACTACTTAAATTTGTATGATGACAAACCTCACAAACGTTATACAAAATAGATTTCCCTACTCATGAGCTAATTCTAACTTAACAGAGATAATCCTAAATGGATAACATTATTGTCTGTGACAGGCTTATTTCAAAGATCTTATAACTCACTTGCCAAGGAAATGATAACTCATTACATTGGGAATGAATGATAGCATATATTTCCCTTTACATTAATATAAAAATCTCTGAAAATCCTTCACTAATATTTCTCAGCTCTTCTCAAGGAATTAAGCAACTCACTATCACCTGTGAGTACAGAATTTTGAAGCAAGGTCTTGCAAGTAGCTAACACTGTACTCATGATAGTAGGGATTTTGCTAGTATGGGTTTGTTATTAGTCACAGAAATTAATAAAAGGCCCAATTAATAAGCACAGAACCTAGAAACAGCATAATTTTTAAGTAGGGCAGGTAATCCCAGGGAATAGTAACAGGGATGGAGAACTTTGATGTTGACTGAGACGAGGGCTCAGTGAGTGAGGGGATAACAGCTCTATTATGAGGACCCAAGTTCACATAACCTAGAAAACAAGTCAAAGTTGGGCACAGAGACTCATATCTGTAATCAGTTCGGAGCATGTTGAGCACATAATGTTGGCAGAAAAGAGAGAGGAAGGAAAGATGCCTGGGGTCACTAACCAGCTGATCTAGCCAAGTTGGTTAGATCCAGATTAAGTGAGAAATCTTGTGGGGAAAAAAAAAAAGGAAGATAAAGAGCTACAGAGGAAACATTGTCCTCTAGCTTCACATTTACACATGTGCAATGTACATATGAGTATTTACATACATGCACAACACACATATATACAAACTATTACATTTCAGAGAAAGGTTAGTGTAATGATGAAAACAGCAGTTGTATATGCTTCAGTGATAAATACCACAAAATTTGGCCATTGCTTTAACACAGTTTTAGGGACTTTAGGAAGTATCAGCCCTATCAAGAAATAGTAAGAATGAACCCAGATAGGACAGTGGAGCATGAGATATTATTTTCAGAATGATGACATGGGGAACTACAAACTGTTAGGATAGCCCTGGTTCAAGCACCAGAAAGGATGGTGCTTCTAACAAACAGGAAGGTGGAGTGAATCAACTCTTCAGGTTGAAAAGAGAAAACATAAAGTGAGGCTGGAGCCTGCACGAAACCAAAGTCTAAAATCTGAAGAAGTCAAAGTTAGGGATAACAGGAAGTCTGAAGGGACACATGCATTCGAAGCTCAAGGAAGAGAAACACTTGAGTGTGGATTTCAGATTTTGACTTTTACCTGAGAGAGCAGGGAGCTCCAGTGCAGTTATCATGGTTTGGAAGGGAGGGATTCATATAGACCTGTCTAGTGTAAATATCTGAACTTCCTTTTAGGAAGACGGATGCAGCTCAACAGTGATGAATGGTTTGATTTTACTGAGGAGAAAAGGGTTAAATTCACAGGAAGATGCATGTGGCTTATGAGGTCCTGATTTGGGACATAATCAGGGAGATTCATGAGAGGAACAGAAAGAAATAACTTGCTCTTCCATCTTACTGCTGACATTGTGATGCACAGCTTTATCAAATCCCCTGAAAAGAAGAATAAAAATATAAGTTGTTCTTTGTTTTTTCCTGAGTAACCTAATGGGAATTTCTCTGTAATAAGGTTATTTAAAAAGACAAGGAAAACTATTTTAAAGTTTATTATCAACCAAAGGTCTAACTGATAAAGGACAACACTAGTTTGCAGATCCCTACCTTTAGAAGAGAGCAATGTAGCTGTTAGTGCTGACAGTGATAGGCCACCGTGATTGTATGATTGCATACATCAACACAAGAACACAGCTGTCAATAATCATCAGAGAGTCTTTATCCACTAGTTTAAGAGAACGGAGGCAGAGACACACAGACAAACATTAGGCAGAGCTTGGGAAAACCCTATGGAAGAGAAGAAAGTAAGATTGTAGGAGCTAGAGGGGTAGAGTTTACCACAAGAGCACAGCCTGCAGAATGAACTAAGGACTGCTCACAGTATCTCACGGAGACTGAAATGACAATCACAGACATGCATAGGTCTGTACTAGGTCCTCTGCATATATGTATAGCTTGGTGTTCTTGTGAGATTCCTAACAATGGGATCTGGGGCTCTCTCTGACTCTTTTGCTTGCCTTTGGGTACCTTTTTCTCCTACTGGGATTCCTCCTCCAGCTTTGCTGTGAGAATATGTGTCTGGTCTTACTGCAGCTTGTTATACTGTATTCGGTTTATGTCCATGAAAGGCATGCTCTTCTATGAGCAGAAGTGAAGTAGGCATGGATCCTGGGGAAAGGGAAGGTAGAAGAAAAGACTTATGGGATAGAGGAAGAGGAAACTGTATTCAGGATGTAATATATAAACAGCAACAACAATAACAAGAGTATTCAGTGAGGCTAAAGGGACAGCTTAGTGTTTATTAACATGATCACCTCCTCTGTAGAACATGGGTTCACGTTGCAGTAACATGTGGTATCTCACAACTGTCCAAAGCTCAATTCTGGGAATTTAAACCCTTACCAGGCCTCCATTATGTGGTAAACTGACATACATACAGACAAAACATCCATACAAATAAAAAATATATATAAAAAGGATTTAGTACTTTATTTTATGTGTTTGTAGGAGGAAGCAGTTCAGTTTATTTCTCAAAATGGAGGAAAATATTTGTCAATGGTGAAAAATACCATGCCTAGAAGATTTAGATGGTTGTGCTCAGTGAAGGGACTATTAGGATACACAGATGAATGAAAAATAAATGTAGAAAGAAGAGAAAACTCACACACAGAGATGCAAAAAAGGGGGAAAGACACATTGTCCCAATTCAGTCCTGGAAGACTGGTATAGATACTCATACAGTGGATGAATGCTGACAGAAACACTAATTCTGACACAAAACCTTTGGGACCACATTTGTGCTGAAGCCAGATATTTGATAAATTGAGGTTGCTGCATCATGTTTATTTATGATAAAATGATGTTGTAAATAACAAAACACGTTAATGTTCTCTTTTGTTTTACTCCATCATGTCACCTTTGATTGAATCCGTAAGGCAAAAAAGCTGAAATTTAGTCATACAAGTTTTGGCATGCTTACAAAACATCTTTATGTTTCTCAGCAATTTGGGTCTTATACGTATAAGGTAGAATTATATACTATGCTTTCCTTTTTTTAAAAAATGTATTACATGGTATGAGAGTATTAAATAAAGGCAACATGCATACAGAAAATATTTTTACCTTTATTAATTTTTTGAAAGTCAGTTCTACTTCTGCCTTCCTACTTTTATGAACATTTTCAAACGTTGTAGAAGGAGACATTTAGTTGCTTTGTGCGGCCATTAAATATTTTTCCAACATCAAAGGAAGAACAACAATATCAACCAACCATAGTTCCCAGGGACTAAACCACCAACCAAAGAGTACACATGGAGAGACCCACGGTTCTATCTGTAAAAGTAGCAGAGGATGGTTTTGTCTTCATCAATGGGAGGGGAGGCCCTTGGTCCTGTGGAGGCTTGATACCCCAGCATAGGGGGATGCTAGGACAGTGAGGTGGGTGGGTAGGTGAGCACCCTCATAGAGGCAGAGGAGGGGCTATGGGATAGGTGGTTTGAGGAGTGGAAAAAGGGAAGCAGAACAACATTCAAAATGTAAATAAATAAAATAACCAATTTTCAAAAAAAGAAAATGTAACAACACAGAAAAAATACTTTTCCTCTATCATTTCTGTGTAATGACATGTTAAAAACAAAATCAAAACTTGCCTTCTTATAATCAAGGCTGCTTGTCCAGAATGACTCAGAGGAAATTGGATTTCTCCAGCAAATATTTTGATTAAACATTTGAAATTCATGAAGTATGATATTTAGGAAGAATACAGATTTATACATATACTAATTCATACACAGGAAAACTATTGCATCTTTTCCTGTTTAAAAAGTATCCTTGTTTTGGTAAGCATAAATATAAAACCTGCCATTGGCTGTTCATTTAAAAGAAAGATGTTTGGACAGTTTTCTACTTTAATATGTGCTGTGAAAATATTTTTCTCCTCTTTTAATACACTCAAATTGATCTTTCATAGAAATGCAAAAGCCACCATTATCAAATAATGGTGAGAGCATGTAATCATAAGCCTGGAAGAGGTAATTTATTTCTTGTCCGTCTGCTCTTCAGATAGTTCTCCATCTACATTGCTTCCAATGCTATATAGATGTCATTAATATATCTTGCCTTAGCATCATCTTATATTTTATTATTCTATTCAAAAAAGTTTGCTCAAATTTTAACCTTACTCATTCTCTCTGTAATTTAAATTCATTACCTCTAATCCTATTTTCAGTTGAAACAAAGAATAAATGCTATCGCCAAATTATATCTGGTCCCGTATTTGAAGATTGCATAGGCTTTCAACTACCATTTCTCCACCGTGAAAAATATTTCTTAAAAAATTATGCATTGCAAATTATTTCCATGCCCTTTGTAGTTGGGTCAAATGCATAACAAAAAAGAATAAGGGAGTAATAATAATAATAATAATAATAATAATAATAATAATAATAATAATAAAGCTAGTGAGATTTATTACTTACTGAAGTAGTATTCATCTAAGACTGATTACATAAGAAGGGAGAGTAGGAAGGAATTAAATGTTGTAGATAGGAAAAGAGCCAGTGCTAATGGGACTGTGTATGGGAAAGCAAACTGGATTTAATAAAGTAGGAGAAGCTTTTGTTCTTCACTTCCAATAACCATCTGAACTTTCGATAGAAAGTATATTATTATAGAAGAAATCATTGATGACCCCATGAACATATAATTAAAGGAAACTATCCTGAAGTCTCATAAAGAAAAGCTAAGTAAATTTTTAAGTAAGAACTTTTATTAATAATAAAAGTATAAAATAATTTCAAAGAATAATAAATGAGACTGCTGGGCTAACTTTTCCATACTTTTCTACTTTATTTTCTCTAGAGTTTTAAAGAAAATTATAATGTAGTTTCCATTTTAGTATGTTAACCAAGAAATGACTCTAAATTCCAATTCATGGAATTTATACATGTGTGTAATGAGAACAAGAAACAGAAAGAGCTATCAAAGGTGTGTAGGTTAGTATTCATTCATTTGAGGTGAAGGGAGAAAGAAGCTTTAAAATGACTCAAATTTGTGACTGAACACCCAGTAGAAAGTGAGTGTCACAACGCAAATTTTCAGTGTATGAAATGCAGACATCCAGTCAAACACACACACACACACACACACACACACATCCACATGCACAAACACATTCAGTTAGGCATAAATATTTCTATATACTCAGATATAGAGAAATATACACACATATATATGCCAAGTTGAACTTGTGTGTGTGTGTGTGTGTGTGCACGCACGTGTGAGTGCGGACATGTATGTGAGCTTCTGATTATGAAAGTGATGTAGAATCCATTGATGTACTTTTATTCACTTTCATCTCTATGGTTACTATTAAATATCTTCTCCATATCAGGGCACAGAGGAAATTCTGAGTGCAATAATTACATTTATTTTCCAAGCAATTTTAGAGAATGCCTTATATTTATTTTTGAGTCTTAGATTTCAGTTTTCTCTATGGCCAATTATGATATCAAATGTTTTCAGACTGATCTTTAGCTTGGCGATAGTGTTTTCAAATTTCCTGTAGTTTTAAACAATTTTTTTACATCTCAACATAATGGGTTTTAAAAGCATAAAAGTAATGTTTACAACAATATAGGTTTGAATTTTCTTACTGGTAATAAATATCATGGTTGTAAAAACAACCCATTTTTATTATTTAGTACTCTATTCTTCTGTTACTGGATCTATTAATTTGTCATGTATATCAAGTTTTAGGTAATTCATTTTTGAAAGCTTAGTATATGAAACCTTTGTCTATATCACTTTCTTTCACTCAAAAAATCTCGTGTTCCTCACACTTCCATGTTCATGATGAGTTCTTCATATATATATATATATATATATATATATATATATATATATATATATATATTTAGTGAATTACTGTTGGCCTTGTATCCATGTGTCCATGAATAACTATTTATGATCAGAATTCCTGTGTCAGAATTAACTTTCTGTCTCACTGCAACCTCTGATGATTTTTTAACTGTTTTCTTTACTTTATGTTTTCATTTTTTTTGAGACAGTATTTTCCTGTGTACCTCTTTCTGCCTTACATCTGAGAGTTCCACCAGTCTCTGCCTCCCACCTGAAGGTGTCTGCTACCACTGCCTGACTGTATGCAATGCATCTTGATCACATCCAAACTCTCTCTGATGTTATAGCTTCCAGGGTGGCTATCCCCCCAACATCTCCCTCTACTAAATTCAATCTATTAGTGCTATCCATGTGCACATGGCTGTGCAGCCACATTCTCCTAGGCAATGCACATCATCTTTCAAAGATTCCCATAAGTCAGTGTCCCTTCATCTTTGTTACAGTATCTAAACTTGGTTTGATAATATATGATTTAGCAATCTACATTTAAAATAACTTAAATACTTTTAATTTCCAAATATTCTTCCACAATGGTGGCATTTTGATAAATAATGTTACTTATGTTGATTTTAAAACCTTTCAATAGATTCTCAAGTCAAATATATTTCATCAGAAAAAAATACCCTGACAACATCATTTTACAGGAGGAAATGATTATCTGGGCTCAAGTTATAGGTATTTTTTTAACTGATTTCTTGGTTCTGTCAATCATGGGCTTGATGGTATAGAACTTGATGTCTGTGAGTTTACGTTGAAATCAAACTGCTTACCTAATAATATTCAGGAAGCAAGCAGTGTAAGTGGGGATGGGGACAAGAAAAAGATATTTTTACAAAACACATCTGCAATGGCATACTTTTTCTATTTCTAAAAGGCTTTTACCATGTCTAATAGTGTTATTTAGCCATCAATACATTAAGCTAATGACTATGATAGAACCCCCATGATCCAATCAATCACTCCCCCATAGAACCCAGATTTGATTGTCCTAACACTAATTAATCAAGGAAGAACATTTCAGATCCTAACCATTACAATGGGTTACCTTCTGAACTACCTTTTTTTTTAACAGTCTTTGAACTTGAATAGCAAGATATAAAATGGAATGAAAGTTGTACACATGCATGTATTAAGTCTTAAAAATAAAACTATAAGTAAACCATTAGCTAAACCTAGATACTTAGCATTTCTTTGTTAATTTTTTAGTAACCTATATATTAATTTTATTAGTGCTTAGCTTTATTGTGGTAAAAATCTATGCTTCCTACTAATTTTGGATAAACTTAAGTATTTGGCAACAATAACATGTATTTGCTTTTTTATCTGCAATATTTACACCTTTGTAAGGTGTCTGGAACACTCTTTCTATAAGTGCAAAAGATTTTGAATTTTGGAAGTATATATTAATTTTGTATATGAATGAAATTTTTGCCTCAAATTTTCAGAGATGTATTCAAAATCAAGCTCAGACAGACCTCTGTGGATGTGGAGATAGTTTCTACATGTTTTTGTAGCATAAAGGGTGGATTAATGTAATTCTGTGTCTTTGCTTTATTCAGAACTCTCCCTGTCGAAAATGTGATACACTATATTTGGTCATAAGTACTATTCATAATCTTTGCAGGATAGTGAGAAAGAAATCTTGCCAGTTGAACTGTCTCTGCAGGCTTATTACTGCAAATCATCTTGAATTTTGTATTGCATCCATGTGTATCTGTTGAATACTAAATACTTATAGAAAAACAAATTCAGTTCCACTAATATTGTCAATAGAAAGTGTTAGATAGTAAAGCAACTCTTTGGGCTACCTATAAACTAGGGAAGGATCTTGGAAATCATTTTTGAATAGGCTGAAATAACAATCAGATTTGGTGTACCACTGCCTCACAGTTTGGATAGAAAAAATAATAAGCTGTTTGAATTTGACTTATATGTTGTAGTCTGAGATTGTCCTTTCCCATACTTTAGTGAGGCAGCCAATCTGTAGATGACTAGGAAAAATAATTAAGCATGGCTGAATCTGGGGAAATGGTGTTCATCAGATGGAATGAGTTTCAGAGGAATTTATTCTTAATTATTGTAGCAGAGTATGAAGCATATATTACTAACAATGTGTGCTTTGTGCAAATGATTTTCACAAAGAATCATCTCAAACTTTTGAGGACAATCAAATGAAATAATGAAAAAGATGTATTTATTGTGTTCATTCATTATGTTAGTGTTTGCCTGTAAACACTAAAATGCTAACTTGTCATCTGTTGATTTGCACTACACCTGTCTGTATGTCTCTGATTTGTAAGTAGTACTGTTTTAGACCTGGAATGCCAGCTTCTCCTCAACAAGGTGTTTCTATTTCTTTGGACTTAGGTTAGGATAGCAGTTCTTTGTTGAGTTTTTGAGAAACCACATTCTTTTATCTATTATTATTGTATAGGTTGATACCCCTATCAAATATTATGTATAATTCTCTTTTTCTCCACTTACTAATTGTGAGTTGTCAACTTTTGTCTTCTTAATGATAACTATTCTTAGTTGGGTGATATAATCATGCACTGTGATTTGAGGTTTTCATCTACAATGGTTATTTACACTTAGCAATCATTTAGAGGCCTGTTGGTCATTTCTATGTTCTCATTTGAGAAAAGCCTATTTAGGTGTATTGCCTATTTTTAAACCAAAATATTTAGTTTCTTATTGCTGTTTATCTTCTTCAGTCTCTTGTCTATTCTGGATATTAGCTGCTTGACAACGTAAGATTTGTTTTCTCCTATTTTGTAAGTTGGCTGTTTATAAGAGATGACCTCATTTTCCAATAATTCTCAATTTAATTATGTTCTGAATGTCTTTCAGAGTAAATTCTGTATGTTACTTTTCTATTACATCTTTCTTTAAAATATTGAACTAATATCTACTGAAGTAATTTTAAGTTAAAGAAAATAAACCTGATTTTAAATAAATTTTAAAGGAAGATTTATATTTTACACTTATTAAAATTGTGTAGTTGAAAACTTCTAATATACATAAGACAAAAAAGTTTTAAGTTGAACAATTAATCAAGTTACTTTAACACCAAGTAGGAAGGACTACCTCAAATTTTAAAAATTGTCCCCAAATTAATTAGTCTCCTTAAGGCATTATTAAAACTTTAATATCTTTGTAATGTTGACTGTAAAAAGATGCTAACCTGTTTTACAGCTATAAAGTAAACTAACTTTGAGTAATTTTTCTAAGAAGTAATACTTTCATCTTTATAAAATAAATTTTTAATGCATTCATGACATGATGCTATTTTTTGTGGTCAAAACAGTAACACCATTTTGATTTCTTTGTAGTTCTCCATTTTTAATAGTATCATTAAATTTTAGTTTGTATTTCTTCTATTTTAAGCATCACTATAAGATTGTCTTTCAACACTAAATTAGCCACTTGATCCTGAATTAATACAGAACCCATTACTGGTGAAAAACTTTCAGGTTTGATGGGACAGTATAAATGTTGCAAGGCACTTAACATTGTGGACTCCAGAAAGCCAGCTACTTCTGCAATAAAAAAAGACTATTGGATGCCAGCCAGGCATTCACAGTGTTCAAACCCATTGCTTATGTGTTTGACAGAAACATCTGGCAACACAGATGCTGGCTTCTAGAGAGCCATAATTATTTTGAGAGAAGGAAGATGTTGTTGTACACAGTTCTCATTGTGCTAAGACTTAAGGTATCAAAACATGGTGACCATTTGTGTTTCTTTGACAGCACACAAGTTCTCAGTTTTACAGATGGAATTTCTTGATCACATATGACGTTGAACATGAAGATCTTTACGTGGTATTTTGTTATCAAAAAGTTCCAAAGAGCAGAGAGGATGTGAGGAAAATGTCTTGTTGTTTCCAAGTGTCTGTCTTTCAAACAAGCATTGAACTAAGTGACAAAAATTCATATACTAGCCTGTTAACAAGAAATGTTGGTGACAAAACCAGCTCTTGATTTCACACTCTGTCCTGGAAACACTCACAAAAAAGTCTGTCATATTTTTTACCAATGAAAGTATTTTGGCTTAGCTTTGTTTATTTCAGCTGTTATGACTTCTACTTTTCTATCTCTCTTTGAAAGATTATTAAAAAGGATGTGACAGTTGCCAGTCTGTTGTTTGCCTTTTAGAGCGTCTTTCATATGCCACCCACAAAAATAATGATCTAGAATTTAGGGGGGGAACTGTTACTTCCATGACTCAAAAAAAGATATTTATGGCTCAATCCCATAAAAACTAGTTTTGGTAGCCTACTTTTGTGACAATGGATAGGGTAGTTTTAAAAGCAGTTAGAATGATGATCAAGGTATGCATATTTACATTTTACTTCCCTTTGCTGCTCAAGCTGAGAGTCAGAATAAGAGACTTTCAAGCATTGATTTGCCCTTCCTTTGTTTCATCAAATGTTAATGATTGGCTACCATGTGCAGTGTATTGTAGTAAGTGTCAAACACACAAGAGTGACTGAAATGGACACAATCACTGCCTTCCTGTAGTTCAGAGGTTAGTCACAAGAGCGCAGCATTTAAAGACAGCCATGGCCAAGGAGATAAAGAGGCCAAATGAAGTTTTAAATAGAATCCTATAATTATTGGTAGAGAACATGGCTGAAGATGTTTTACCAGATGGAATCAAAATTCAAAACATGGTAAAACAATGAGCCATACTTTTAAGAAAAAACAGAAAAGGAAAGATTCACCTGCGGTCTGAGCACTTTGGCTCTCCACTGTGAGACTGAGCTTTCTGTATAAATCAAAACATGGGTGTTAGAAACCAGTTAGAATCTGTCTATACTATAATCTTGTTTGTCTTATTCAGCATCTCTCCTGAGAACAACAGTGAGCAAGAGCGAGTTTGGAGAGGTGAGCTACAGTGGATGTCAAGGACCTGTCACTTTAGATGCTGGTGGCCCTCTACTCTGTAATGGAACTACATCCCTTTTCACCTTTTGTACTTCTTGGAATTGACTATGCTGATTTGTTTAATTAATAATAGCTTTTATATGCATTAAGCATTCTGATTATTATTCTATAAAGTAAAACATTTTTGAATATTGGATTTACTTGTTCAATCTAATTTTTTGTTAGAATTTTTATGGTTGAGAATATCATAAATGCATAAAATGTTCAAAGCATGTAATTTGTTTTTATAAATAGACAAATTTCCATAAGATTAAGTGGATCTATCAGTCTATTTCTATTCTAGATATCTTTGTACATTCTTGGCTGAAAATCATATACAACTCAAATTTAAGACTTAATACCAATGAAAATAAAATGTGACTAGACATCTGCGTGCCTATCCACAGACTGTTCTACTATGCATTTTGAGAATTACAAAGCATACATAAAAATAGACATTTTAAAATAGATGAAATGTTTTAAGTAACTTTCCTTGATATAAACTATGGTATTCCGATTTCATATAGGAAAGTGCATGAATTAAATAATAGTAATTATAACTACCAAAATGTTGCCACAATAAATATAAAAAATTAACAGTCTTATGTTCCAGACAATTAACTTGAAAAAAGAAGAAAGTTAATATCAAACACATTTAGGCTCATTTTATTATAAAAGAATATTGTTATCATTGACTCTACCAATGTTAGTTTTTTTTTTTTAAGGACCAGATCTCCCTTGTAATATCTATAACTACTCCTATACTTTCAACTTATTTATCTACCTAGTCTCTTTCCCTTTGTGTCTCTTTGTGTCTCCATCTCCATCTCAGTCTCTGTCTTCCTCTCTCTCTTCCTGTCCTCTCTCTCATTATTCTTCCCCTTTCTCTCTCTCTCTCTCTTTCTCTGTCTCTCTTTTTTTTTCTCTCTCTCTCTGTGTTTGTGTGTGTTTGTGTGTGTGTATGTGAGTGTATGTGTGTGTATTTGTGTGTGTTTGTGTGCACTCATATGATACAACTTAAGTATGGAGATCAAAAGACAACTTTCAGGAATAATTCTCTATCTCTACCATGTAGAATCCTGAGACCAAATCCAGGCCATTGGTTTTCACAGAAAGAATTTTACTTGTTAATTCATCCTGACATTTTCCAGATATTTGTTTATAATGGTTGATATTATTTGAATTAAGTATCTCAGTCTTTATCAGGATTTCTAAAATGATATAATTAATTTGCTGTGTCTTTACTATGACATCCCACTGAAGTTTTAAAACAAGTTAGTAAGCTACAGAGAAGTAAGGCTCTGGTTTTGTTTTGTTTTGTTTTGGGGGGGCTTCTATTGCTGTGATATAACAAAACTGGAGAAGAAAACATTTATTTCCACTTGAAGTTACAGATCAGTGTTGAGGGAAGCTGGAGTCAGGAACTGAAGCATGAGCCTTGCAGTAATACTGCTTATTTGTTTGATTCCCATGCCATATTGGCTTTTCTTTCTCATACTACTTAGGACCACCTGTTTAATGTACCAGCATCCATGGAGAGCGATGCCCTCCTCACTTTTCTTGTTAAATTTAAAAAGGGGACAGACATTTGCCTACATGTCAATCCTATGGAAACATTTTCATAATTGACCAAAAGGGCTCCTCCAACAATTATGAAGTGAGAAAGGGTCATTAATTCACATTTCTGTTCTCAACTAATGGGACTTCAAGATTGTTCAAGCACATCATAGTCAGACATTCCATTCCAACAAAGATGCTAACACAGTACATGCTTGAACTTCATCTCTGGGGCCATAGAGCCTGGGAATAGGCATTTTTTAAACCTTCCAGAACTGTGTTAACACTTAAAGGAATTAGCTTGGTGTTAGTAAAAGTTACCCTTTCTTAGAAGAAGTCACAGACATGCCTTCTTTTTTTAAACAAAGACCTCACAGGTGATCTCTTCTGGCAGATAGAACTTTTCTCTAAGACCTATTGCCTCTCTTTAGTGACTTCCAGATGAGTTTATGGTAATTATATAAACAGAAAATTGTATATATCCAAAATTTCCCATCTCTCCTTTGCACCCTGGAAGTGTTAGTTATGGGAACAGTAAATGAACTCTCTTCTCTGGAAAGCTCAACTCTTCTAGAGGACAAAAAAGAAAAAGCCCCTAACAGCTTAGATTTTCAGACTTTAAGTGACAGATAATCTGCTACTTTGTTGCTAGGTAACGAAGAAAAATTTATTTTATCTCTCTGTGCCTTTCATTCATCATCTACAAATGAAGGGAAAATACTACTTTTGTCATTGGATTAGAAGAACTAAATGAATTATTACTTGTAAAGTGTTTAAAACAGTTCAGGTCCCATAGTGTCACATAACACATAGAATGCTAATGTCATATTTTTTAAATCAGTACGTTGCATGTTAGTAGTTGGGAAGAAAGAGAAGCTTGTCAACTGTCATTGTGTTTTTGTGTTTTTTACTTCTGAGGAGGAATGTATGATGTCTCTTGACACCTAAGCTGTGAAGATATAAGAAATAAAGATAAATTAAATGATATGCACCAGGAAGATCAAAGTCTTACATAACTGTCTGTGACAAAAGCCAGTGTGTAAGGGAATAAAATTTTAGGGTATCACAATACAGTGTATGCCAAAATGCTGGAACTTTAAATAATTAAAGTACACTAACAATGATTAGGATCAAGCTCTGATTAAGACTATGGGAGGGAAGACCCTGCAGGTGGGGGGTATGTGAAAAAGCTGTGGTGTCTCTCATGGACTATTATCACTGTGACACTATGGTTGACTAATAGCACATGACTTCAAGACTGTTCAAGCACACCATAGTCAGACATACCATTCCAGCAGAAGTGATAACACAGTGCATGCCTGAACTTCATCTCTGGGGCAGTAGAGCCTGGAAATCAGCATTTTTCAAATCTCCTAGAATGTAGTAAGGTACAGCATGTGCTGAGAATCTAAAATCTTCACAGGGCTCATTAGCTAGCGAGTATGTAATAACCATTGTGTGTAATAACTGGTGCAGCTATAACTGTTAAACAGTTTTTTGTACTTAACATGACCTCTTGCAATGCTCACACTTTCAAAGTGACAGGGCCATACATGGCTTCCTTGTGTGAAGCTACAGGGCATTCTACAATTAAGATTGATTGCAGTTTTAAACTAGAAATGAAATCATTACACCTTGATGTATGGGGGACACTTTGGGCTTCCATTTCTATTTATGACATGCTTCTTATATATCTTTTATATATCATATGAAATCTTGTGTGTTACTACTTATGCTGCTTTAACAGGCAATGAAGATTTCTCCTACATAGTAATGAGCTGAGTTTTGAACACTTAGGTTGTGTTCAATATTTGGGCAGTAGACTTACTGGAGAAGGTTTTAAAAGATGCAAAGCTGCCTTTAATCCCAACATTCAGGAGTCAGATGCAAGTGGATCATTGAGTTCAAGACTAGCCTGGTCAACAGAGCAAGTTCTAGTACAGCTAAGGCTACACAGAAAAACTTGACTCTAAATAAATAAATAAATAAGAAAGAAAGAAATATGAAGAACTGTATGCTTAGATTTTTAAAATCCTACTTTAATAAGGGTTCTTATGCTCTTCAAGCTTTCTTCTAGCCCACTGACCACAGGGAGGGGAAAGGAAAGGTTAATAGGAAGTGGGGGTTGTAAACAGGTTTAGAAGTAGTTCTTTGGGATGATTCTAATTTTTGTCATCAGAATATCAGCAGTCCATTCCATAATAGGACCAACTGCTATCAATTAGCATGTGTGCATCCCCAGTACCATGACTGATAACAAAGAAGTTCAGGAGCTCATGACATAATTAAGTTTGTGAATTACAAAATTGTCTCTATTCCCCACAATTGTAAATGAAAGGAGATGTCAACTTCTCAGTTTCCATCATTTGGAGAAAATACAATTCGATGCAATTTCAGGAGTTGATTAAGATTCCTAACTACCATAAGACATTGTATTTAATTAGAATGTAAATACATTCCTTCATAAATTTTTCAATGTACTCTTCATTTGATTAATCAAAATCTAATTCTCCTAAAAATTTAAAATAGGCACTATAGCATAATATCCTACCTCAAAATCCAAAAAATTATAGAAGGGCCTATATCACTTTACAGATTTTTTTAAGCATTGTGTGTAAGACAGTAATTCTCCATTTGCTAAATCTGTTTATTATGGGGGGGATTTTCATTGATATCAAAGTCTCTTCTGCCTATTTTCTCTCCCATTGTATGTCTATTGTGTGCAAGGAACTTACAACATTTAGCTGATTCATCTGCTCTATGTGTCATGGCTGAGTAGTCAGAAGATATGAGAAAGGTTATTGATCTTGTGGCCAAATCCTGTGAGAAAACAGAACATTCTTTCTAAGAATAAGTGTAATTTTCATTTCAAGCAAAAACCAAGAGCATTGTTGTTCATGATACTCCAGTCTAGCACAGACATTTCTTACTTCTGAATAAAAAACACATGGAGCAAACATGAAGGCCCAGCTTTAGATGTCTGGTGCATTTGTAGAGGAAGTTGTGTTGGGTTGACTGATGACTAAGGAATTCAGAATCTCAGAGAATCTATAGTTTGCCTTCAGATCATACGAGAAGGAGGAAAATAGAATAAGATAAAGACAGTATATTTAACTATCAAACAGGAGATTGGAATTGAGAGAGAAAATCAAGGTCCAAGTAGAAGAGCACTGATAAACATTAAAGGCTAGATAAGTGTTCAATTTTGGGAACCAGAAGGTCTTGCATGTTGCCCCATAGGCTTCTCAGTAACTAAATTCAGGGAACTTTATATTTCTGTAGACCTATTATGATGTTATAAAATGGAATTTCAACTAGATTACTGGTTCTCAACCCCCAAATGTCAAGAAAATCTGAATCAATTGTGTTGTACAAGAACAGGATCTGCACTTAACTCCCTTTCTGCTGATTCTACTCTGTAGTCAGATGAGTGAAATGATGAATTCAACGTTTCCAAGGTTTTAGCATCTGGGAAAGAGATGGAGATGCAATAATACATGCGGAAATAAACTCAATTAGCATATATTTTACACTCCTAAATGCTCATTTACTTTGGAGACTTTTAGAAAACTTCATTAGAATTTATCATGTCAAAAAGCATATCATGCATTTTGTTATGATTTCATTAACAATGAATTCACTCTTTTCTTATTCCTACTAACCTCAAATGCAGATTCGTGGCCTATATGAAATTGTATCTTTATATCTTTATTGGTTTGGCCTTTCCTTTCTTAACACATATATTACCCATCTTGTATGTGCTATTTAATAATTTGGCTCTATTATAGCATACAGAAGTTAATATAACATTTATTTTAATATTAATTTTCATCAAAAGTGTCTGAAACAAGCTATAATTCTAAAACAGTAGTGATATGAGGCAAAGATCCTTTTTCTGTATATGCCACTGATATAAAAGTGGAGAAAATTCTGACCATGTTAGAAATTTATAAGAATTATTTTAAAAGACTCTTAATAACTGCTTTACAAATTCACAGTATTTAGTTTTTACACTTTTGTGTTTTTTATATAATATGTAAACAAAACATGAATGTTATAGTGAGGCTCATTTGGTCACTGAAAAGAAAATGAAGATTTTCACTGAGAAATAAAAATTTCTGAATAAAAAATGAAGGTTTAAATGTATGAAAAATTTCCAGGAAGCCTATGGATGCTGTTATCTTGTATGCTCAACCTTGCCAATGCATTAGTAACTACTCATTTTGAGAGTATATTAAAAATCTTATATTCTCTTTTGCCATAGCCTTCAAAATAACCATTTACTAAATTCTCTATGCTGGCTAGTTGTACTTTACTTTTGAAGTATCCGTAAATTATAGATAATAAAAATTTTAGCATTAGCTATTCAAATTTGTTTTGAGTATTTGGGAGCCAAATTAAGAGAAAGAAAAAATGTATATTAATATAAATGTGCATTTTGGATTCCCTCAAATATATAATAATTCTACTTTAATGTTTTCACTTAAAAAATGGATGACTAGGCTATTCAGATAGACATAGTCTGGACTTTATTTACAGATATCCAATTATTCATAAAAGTAGCAAGAAAAAGTCAGCATTTCTATATGTAAGGTTCTCTGTGAAACCTAAGAGGATATATTTGGTGGAACTCTTAAGTTTTTACCAAATATATGGCTCAAATTTAGCACTGTTAGAGAAATGAACTTGTATCAAACAAGTAGTCAAATGGATACCAATCTTGTCTAAGTCTCCAGTGGCTCCAAGAATGACAACTAAAACTTTTAATAGAATTAGGGCCATATTTAAGATAAAACATACAATATTGTTTTATACACACACATACACACAAACACACACAAACACCCCCACACACCCCCCACCATAGCCACTGCCACCACCTCTACTACTGCTACTATCACGTGCATCCACAAATTTAATGTGATAAATTTAATATGATGAGGGATTTGATAGAACATAAAAGTGTCCGATGTTTTTTGTAGTGTTACCTTCATATATGGGACTGTAACTTAGATGTGGAAGTACTGTGCACAGCAGCTAAGCTATTCAGTCAGAGTAGTAGTTTATATGTATTATTAATGGCTTGGTCCCAGTAGATACCACAAATGCCTGGTGCTCAGGGAACATTGCAGAAGATGGAGAAGAAAGACTGCAAAAGCCAGAAAATTAAATAGTTTGCTCTGATATTGCATCTCTTAGGAATGTCAGAAGGTACACACATAAAGAGTCACCAAGTAACTGCCGAAACGTGAGCTGACAAGGATGACAACAACGGATATGCTACGGTAGATGAACTTTAGGCAACTAAGAATTGGACAGAATGAGAAGGTTTTATACGTGTGTGGGTGTGGGTGGGTGTGGGCATGTGCACATGCTACAAAAATAATCAAAACAAGAGGCCGTGAATTTGAAAGAAATGTTTATGGGAGGTTTTGAAGGGAGAAAAGAAAAGGGAGAAATTTAATTCTATTATGAAATGTCTCAACAATAAGATTGAAAAATGAAAAAAATTAAATATGAGGTATAGACACAAATACACATAAAGATCTGTCCACAAAATAGAATTATGCATCCTACTTGAGAAATGGATTCAACAGGATATCATCACAGTAAGTAAAATAGTCAGACACAGAAAGACAAGAATTGCATGTTTTTCTCACATTTGTGGATCCTATATTTCATATAAATTGTCTGTCCACATATCTATCCATCCTTTTATCTACACTAGTCTATGCATATGGTTGGCATAAGAAAGGATACCAGTTGATGGGATGCAGAAAGTGGAGTGTACAGGATTGAATATAGTCAAAGAATGGAATATATTTGTAATAAACTATCTTTATGAAATATTCTTAACAGTGATCCAAGTCTATTAATTTAAGACAATTTAAAGTTCTTGAAATTTGGCCTTCTATTTGGAACAATAAATTAATAATGTTACCTCAGCAGCAATGAAAGGTATTTAAGCAATAGAAGATATGACAAGGAACATGATTAAAATCAAATAAATGGTTACATATGTGAATATGTAAAATTTATAGTAAAATGTTCTATCATATAGTTACTGGTTACTGATACTAGATACCCATTTTGAATTCATTTTTAATTTGAATTGGCTTTACAAGGGATTAAACATTAAACCAATTTTTTTTTTTTTTTTTGCAATTTGTGAAATTTTATATATGCAGTCATTGCATTGTGTACTTGGAGACTGGTTCAAAAATTTTGGGCAGATGTCAAAATAGGAAAATCTTTAAGTTCATCATGAATACAGATTGTTTTTATTTAACCCACTCTTCTGTATTATCTGGAGAATGAGCCAAAAGAGCCACATATTTGGTTTTCAATTCACTATATTAATTATATAGTAATCCAAAGTAAAAGCATAAATAATATGAAGCTTATAGATAGATGGACATAGATGAAGGTAGGTAGACAGATGATAGATGATAGATAAATAGATAGATAGATAGATAGATGGATAATAGACACAATATTCTCAAATTATGCTTTGAAAACATCAATGGAAATCAAGTAATCCAGCTAATTGAGACATGCAGGTAGGGTTCCTGATAAAATCTTAGAATGATCAGTGTTCCTTCTCATGCAGTTTCAGAAAAATAATAAATAACTGCAGAAAGGTAATATCAAACTGGGCACTCTCAACATCCAGCACAAATTGCTTGGGGAAACTGAGGCTGGTAGCTGGAGCTCTTTGAGCTTTTCATTCATGCATAAGTTTCTCATTACTGAATTTTAATTTCTCATTTTAACTTCAGGCGTATTTATGTTATGGGACAAGCATAGTGACATCTATTGGAATCACATTCTTTGTACCTGTTCTCCAAGGCACAGTGTTTCCACTCTTGGGCTGTTTTCTCTTACTTTTCCCTTCCTGTCACAGCCCAGAGAAGAGGTCTTGGGGAATGCCTGACATACTTGGGTCTGAAGAAGAGTGAGAGGTAATCCAACTTTCAGAGCCAGCTTCTCTCTGAGTCCAAAAAGCCCATGGCATTTTATTGGTACAAGGATAATTACATGGATGTATATCCTCCTACGTACTTTCTTTAATGGCTTTATAATACCTGGTACAATGCTACTTATTCATGATACTGAATATTATGCAAATTTAAGTAAAAAGAATTTAAATGCTATGTAAATGTTGCTAGACAAATTTTTGGAATGAGCACAAAAAAGAATCTGTTCATCTTTAGTACAGAAGCAATGCTTCAACTATTTTTGGTTTTCATTTAATTAACTCCATAGATATATGTGCATATAGAGGCAATATGTAATTTCTCATCACCCTGACAATTAGTAAATATTTGTAGTGAATAGAAAATATTGTGATCGTAAAAATTGTCTCTAAAATTTTTAAAGCTGAAAACAATTTTTCAGGCGAGGATAAAATTAGATAATAATTCGTGGTCATTTGAAATGTATGTGTTCCTATCAAAAATACTTCATCAAAAACAGCCCATGGAAATAAAACAGATTTTCAACAAGTTCACATTTGAGATTTGGAGGAAAATTATTATAATACAATAAAGTTCAAGTGGCTGTATCTGTTGAGTTCTTATTAAGTCAATTGAATTTCATTAAATGTGTGTAAATATTGTCTTTCACAGAGACAGGAGTAAAAGTACATAAATTCAATTCTTCAATTCCATCACAATAATACACTCACACACACACACACACACACCAATTAATGTTATCCAGGATTCTGTCAGGTTTATGGTCTGCTGATGTGTATTCCCTGGTCATGAAAGTGGAGATTGAGGATCCTACATCTTAGGAGTGTTGAGATTACTACAAGTGATTTGCAGTAATTATGACTAAGTTTAAAAAAATAATAAAAGTAAGACAGCTATTATGCTGCACACAAGTTCGTATGAAGACCGGACTAACGATCTTTAAAGATGGGAATAGAACAAATGAAACTATGTGAAGACAGAGGAGGCCCTCTGACCACTTCATTAGGATAACATTGCTGGCTATGCCAACATGTGCCTTACAGTCTTGAGTTAGGAACAAAGAAAAAGGAACACCTCCCCCAAACATTCCAATTCTCAGGATGGAAGAGGCATTGCAAAAGGTTGGAGTAGCAACATCATGAAAACTCCTTTTCAGTAATAGAGGCTGGGCCTGTGTCTCAGAAAAAAGACTCATTACCCATCAACTTCATAAATACTTGGATATAATCTTGATTATAGCATCTTAGTTTTTTTTTTTTTGTGTGATAAAATGTCTTAACAACTTACGACGTAAAGAACTTTAGCTACAAATCTAGGTTACAGTCTATGACAACAAGGAAGTCTCAGCTATAGAAGTTTGAGGGAGATGGTAGCAGAGAAGCCAGTATCAGTGACAGAGAGGTTAGAGTGTATATTAGTGCTTAATTTTCTTTTCCACTATTATACAGTTCAGGATTTTGTGCCCAGAGATTGGTGCAACCAAAGGTAAGATGGTCGTCATAGTATACAGGCCTGCACAGAAGACCGTCTCTTGAGTAACTCTATAATCTCTCAGGTTAATCATCAAAACTAAGCATAACATATGACAAATGTATGTTTCGTAGCCATTCGTGCTTTGACTGGCCTTTCATAGCAAGTACAGGTTCTGGTTTGTTATCTTCCTGTCTCTAACCAAATACCCTCTATTGCTGTGGGAATTAGGAAAAGTGAAATGGCTTGGCACACTGTGGCTAGGAGTAAATGTCTGCCTTTATTATGATAATGTGCAGACTAGCTGCTGCACTTTCTAAAAGACTCTCCTTATAACTCGACTGCCATATCTAGGTGCAGATTTCTTTTGGCAGCTTTCTTATCTTCTATTTTTAGCACCATAAGAGTAATTAGGATCTCATTGGGTAATTTTCTAAGCTTTTGCCATTTACCTAGGTTGTGTGCTGTCTACTATTGTGTCAAAGTTGTTGAATGTCTCATACTAATTCTAGGGTCTTGATAAATGTTCAGGAAGACATATTGTAAAATGTAAACTGGATCAGGGAAGATAATCTATTCATTCCCTTTGAGGAATGACATTAAATTTCTATGGATGAAATTTATTGATTGTTTTAGTCTAAGGAGAACCCACATTTTAATTATGCACTGCAATGGTTATGCACTCTTCATGAATAGGTACACCAACACAGAATTCATTCTCAGGTCAGACTCCAATGTTTAATGAACACTGTTGTAGACAGGGGACATATTTCTCATTCTTCTGAAGAAATTCTCATGGGTATTATCTCTTCAGCTTTGATTGATGCCAACTCTGTTTCATACATAGCTAAGTCAAATTACTTTAACACTTAGAGTGTATGTTATCTATCTGTAGCTTACTACATGTTCATACTGTTTGTAAAATCTTGAAGTTATTCTTGCCAGAAACCAGCACTTAAGGGCAAGCCAATATGCTATGTTTTTGAAGATATTGATTTGGTTTCATTTTAAAAAGAGTTTTGTCAAAATAAAGGGACAAAAACATTGCAGATCGATTCTTTTTTCTTTTTCACTTGTGGACTAATCTCTTGTCATTTCTTCAAGAATATAAAATATCTCTATAATTATTAAATATATAACATTAAATATAGATGTTTTACAGTATACAGCATTTACCACATAAATATACCAGCTATGATCTGTCAAGCATGTGAATGATGGTAACCAGTGAAAAAAACTGATCACTTGGCACAGGCTGAACTCACCACTTGTCCTTGCCTCTGGACTTGGGAAAGGAAGTCTATTACAAATGTCATCTGTGACTACATCATTTTCATTTATATATCTGATGTGACCATTTATAGTTCCATGGCAAGAGAAAGTTTGTATTGTGTTTCAATAATGTGTGATATAGCACTGGAGCACCTAATGAAGAAAGTCCATAAGATTGAAAAAGGTAAAGAGTTGAGAAGTTAGTCAGAAAGATAATTACTGATGTTTTACTTCTTTAAGAGCTTTCTTTTATGAGATATTCCTTCTGCTAAGTGAAAGAAGGGAAAATGATCAAGGTGAAAAGATGCTTAACATAGCTAAGCAAAATACATACATGAACTGAAATGATCAGATATAAGTGGAAACAAATGTTAAGACTGGGGAAGAAGTGAATTTCACTATAAACTTGGAACTTGATATTCTAGCATATGTTGAAAGCATACAAAATTCAAAGCCTTTCATTTCTTCATTTTCTTAGTTTTACAAATTCTGTCCATACCTGGTTAGTGCCTGGAGCCATGGACCCACAGCACTGAGACTTGTTTTTTTTTTTTTTTTACTTTCTATTATATGGTGAAATGATTTCATTTCCACCTGTCCATTTAGACCCATGTGAAAGAGCTACATATCTCTCCTTCTGTGCTTCATTGAGCCTTCAGTTTGTACAAGCCATGCTCGAGTACTAGAGGGTCAGCTGCTCATACTCAGGGGAAGGAAATTCAGTGATTCGTGGGTGTACACATGAAAAAGCAAAGACGATGTTTGTTCTGCAGGGGAGTCTGTAAGATTTTGCTCTCAATGATGGAGAAACTTGAATGTGAAACTGGTTTGGTCTTGGCATTTTGCCAAAGGTCTACTTTATTGAAGTTCATGAAGAAAATGCTAAGTAGGTTCACAGGCTTTCAGGGATGTTTAAAATGTGATTGAGTATCTTACCCTTGTAGATGTAGTTTCTTTTAAAAATACAAGCAAGTTTAATGCCACTTTCAGTTCTAAGATGTTTATTTTTTTAATGATCAAAATGTGTGTTCCTAAGAGTTTAATTACAAAACCACAATGGACAAAGCTGGAGAGGCAGCAGTCTTAGTTGTCATTTCACATTAAATAGCAGTGAATAGACAGACACTTTATATAACACTTCTAATCACCAGTATAATGAACAGCTTTGTGTTTGTTCTTATGGAGTCAGAACATGAAACTAAAGAACCTATAAATTATTGATCAACATGTCTGATCCTACATAATACCACATATTTTTTATGACTATTGCTCTGTAATACAGATTAAGATCAGAGATGGTGATACCTCCAGAATGTTTTAATTTTTCTTCTTCTTCTTCTTCTTCTTCTTCTTCTTCTTCTTCTTCTTCTTCTTCTTCTTCTTCTTCTTCTTC